>JAUIRK010000681.1:0-156086 GCA_030549495.1 Nectonema munidae
TCAAACAAGTAAAAATTTTCAAAAAGTAGTATTGGTAGTATTAGTATTATTATTATATATTACATAAACATTTCAACCAATCATATAGTTTTTATGAAATAAAACTGCAATTTCAAAGTTAAATTTTTTGAACTTTTAGGTAGAATTTTTCAACATGACTTCTAGTGAGGTTTGTAGTATAAGTAAGCATTATTTTCTTCTACTAAATGTTGAAAAAGTCTTTTATAAAGTTTTTCGTCATACTTTTTTATTGCTGTACGAGATAATAATAAAAAAATTTTATTCACTTGTTCTTGAAAAATTAGAGGATTTTTAAGATAAGCCATTAACGTTATCATGTCTTTGTTTCTTCTTGAGATGTATCTTGACATCAAAGATTGCAAAATCTCATTTGAAATTGGAAACAATTTGTTGCCTTTTTCAAGTTTACCATAAACAACTTTCATCAAAATGTCGACTTTTAACACTGTTGTATTTTGAGTGCAAAGCATTTTTAGAGCGTAATGTACATGTTGTAAAGTTTCATATATACTTTCTATAGTTTTCCATTCATGTTCCATAACATTTTCTACATATCCAAGAACTCCTAAGGCTTTTTGAATACATGAAAAATACTTAAACATATTAAATTAAAACCGGTTCGTAAACTACGGTTCCGGTTTTTCAAGTGTTTTTCGGAAACCGGGTAAAAACGGTTACATCTCTGGGCGATACCAAAGTTTTGTACAATTCCGATACTGATTCCTAATTGTCTTATGTGAAAAGCTAAAAATTCGTCTTAATTATTTTATGCGTCTGGATTTGAAACATCAATAAAGTGAGTTAAATAAAGTTATAAAGCTTTTGTGAAGTACCTTTTTTGCGGGAAACAAGTTATTTTGACGGCTTTTAAATCAATTGAAATTTTATGAGCAGTACAATTGCCCATAAATAATATGACTTCATTTTTTCCCATTTTTCTATAACATATTTGAGCTGTGCCTCTGTTTTTGAGACTTAAGTATTTCAGTGTATCGGTATCTAATGTCAATATGTATGTAGTAAGTATGTATTCGTATGTATGTAAAATGTATGCATGTCTAGATGTTTTTGTGTCAGACTTGTATTAATACAAATAAATAAAATTTGTGTCAAGGAAGTTAAAAAATGTATATGTATGTATGTATGTATGTATGTACGATTCCGCTAAACTAGACCTAACACTTACTCTAATACTAACACTAATGCTAATTCTACACGAATCCTATCCTAGACAATAGGTTTCCAAAATTAGGAATTTTAGAAACCATTTAGAAATTGGTTGGGTACTTGTAAACCATTATTATGCAAATTGAGAAAAAAATTCGAATAGTCAAAATCAGCGCTAGACTTTGAATTTTTTTGTCGTCCATACTCTTAGTTTAAAACCGCATTTTATATTCAGTTTTTTAAAATTAAAATAATCTAGGTTTTTTTGTAGTTACCTATTTTAGTTAAAGAGTACTTTTCATCAGAAAAATTTAGTTATAATTAAAACAGAAATTTCTAGATCTTTAAAAAATATATCTGTTTCATCAAGATTGATAAATTTTTAGGAGATATAATCTCTAATTAAATTTCGTAGCAAATGATTTCCAATCAGATACCATAGTTAAAGTAACTGAAACTGATTTGAAGGTGAACATTTCGAATCTATTTTTTAATTTTTTTCCAAAATCTAAAGCCATTTATTTTTTTTCAAAAATTTTTTAGGATAAATACTTCGTTATACTTAAAATTCTATATAAACCACTTTTTAAGAAAATTAGCAATTATTTGTTTAAAATTTTCGTTCTTATCGAAATTGGTTATATTTGGAATTCGTTATAAATGAAATCTACTCTAAAATAATTTAAATTTAAAAACTGCAGTGGCATATTCAGTAAATTATTTTGGGGTGGGGAGGGGGTATTAATTTTAAGGGTAGGAGGAGGTTCTTTTAAAAATATGTTTTCAAATTGCATAGATAATTATACGAGAATGGAAAATGATTGCAAAACATTCATTTCAATAACGTGTAAAGAGAATGCTTAACTAGTTTTAAAATTTAATTTAGAGATACTTAAACACACGTTTCTTATTTTTATCTTTAAAGGGTTTACTAAAATAATTCTTTTTTTCTTTCAAAAATATTTTGGCGTTTATTGAATTTTGATTATTTTTAAATTTTTTTCGAATGCACCCTCTAATGTAAACTAATTGTTTTTCTTTTAGCATGTCAACATCTCTCTGTTCAACAAGAATCCTAGAAAAGATTTTATACCCATGGTGCCTACTTCTGCTATCTCTGGCGATGGAATGGGAAATCTTATGCATTTTTTAACACAAATGGCACAAGGGGAACTTTTGCCAACTTTTCAATACTCTTCAGAAATTTTAAAATGCACCGTTCTTGAAGTATTTTTACATTTCATTTTTTATTTTTTGCCTATATTGAATCCAAGGGAAGCATAACTCGCAAACTATAAGTATGTACAAACTGAAATAAATGTGTGTGAAAAATTGCCAGCCTATCGTATATATTGCACGACTCTTGTTCTCGTTTACGTTAGCGATCAAATTTCGGGTGGATATTCGAAAAATTTATAGAATATCGTTAGAATGATTTTTGGGTAATTAAATATGCTCTATTATAAACAAGTATAATTCATAAATTTATTGATTATTTATTTATGAGGATATAAGTAAAGAAACTGTAATAAAAGGCTCCTCAGAAGATGAAAAAAATTCACCAGAATGTATAAAAAAAACGTATATATAGGAAAAGGTGAATACCAATTAAAATTAAAACTTACAAGTGGCCGATGAAGATTTTTTTTCAAATGTGAGCGATTAGTTAGAATTTTTAGAATTTTGGAGCCTCTGATTTAGACCATTAAAACAAATAATTGAATAATTTTTTTCATTCTAATTTTCGAAATATGTTTTTGTCCAATAAGAGAATAACAGTATATTTTTTTTAATTTGAAGCAATTGTATCGAGGATTCTTTTTTGGGTTTAAGTTTTTATAATATTTTAAATATCCAGATAAGCAACTGTTTATATTTGATTTGATGCACTTTGCTAGGTAAAAGAAATAGCTGGGCTTGGAACAACTATCGACGTCATACTAGCGAATGGTATAATTCGAGAAACAGATACAATAATCGTGGGCGGCATTGATGGTCCTATTGTGACAAGCGTTCGAGCTCTGCTAATGCCAGAACCTATGAAAGAACTTCGGGTCAAAGTAAGAATTTTTTATTTTTCCTATCTATTCTTCGTTAAAAATTTTACTATATAGTATTGATATTGATGTACCTTTTGAATTAATTGGTAAATTTTCCGATCATTACCAATCTTTTGAGCCGACGCCATGAACAAATTAGAGTTTGTATTACCGGCTTCAAGAGTGTATAAGAGCATTTGTATCTCATGCATAGCTTTTTCTGCGTATAATATAAAAAGTCTTTTCTTTTGACCATTTGTTAGAAAAAAGTTTCGCAAGCATCACTGTATCCATTGTCTTGATATGCTTGGCATGTGAAACCTCGTTTGGTTTAATTTCAAGCACTCTTCCAAAATAAATAAATATGATGGAAATCAGGGAGAAAAGCTCATATTTTTATATTATAGATTTATTAATTTCAAATTTTAATTGCTTTTATTTAATAATGATTTTATATGATGTATAAACATTTTTTATCATAAAGTATCAATTCAAAAACTTCGAAAACAAATGACAAAAATAAGCACATTACATTATTGAAAAATATGCCTGAGTGTCGGAATCAGTATTTTATAAGGTATTCGGCTACATCACTACTTGGTCTGGAGATAGAATAGATTTTCAAAAAGCTGTTTTTGATCGCTAAACTTTTTTATAAAAATTCCAAAAAACGTAAGCTTTACTTATTTTTTAAAGTATTTTATTCACATTTTTTCCAAATTAAATTTGTTAAGCGTGTATATTTTCCTTTAAATCTTTAAGAATCAATATGAGAAACACAAGGAGGTGTGTGCTGCCCAAGGCATCAAAATTTGCGCCAAAGACTTGGAAAAAGCGATGCCGGGCTTGCCTCTTTTTGTTGCTGAAAAAGCAGATGAAATTGAATTCTACAAGGTACACACTTTCAAACATCTTTCCATCCTTTTTCATGCATTCCTATTTTTAAGAGCGAATTAACAAATTTCATTGACGAAATGTTGAAGGGAATCAAGTTGTCAGATCAGGGTGTATATGTTCAAGCCTCCACCCTTGGATCGTTGGAAGCTTTGTTAGAGTTTTTGAAGACTTCAAAAGTTCCTGTAAATATTTTTATTTAGTTTTTAGTGTTTTACCTCGATATCTGAACTATGATTTCTATTAGACAAAATTTTTTAGATGATAGAAAGACATTTTAAATAACAGTATGGCTAGTATTTTTCAATACTGAACCTATACAACCAAACAAGTTGAAGAATTGGAGATTAATATAAACATGAAAATAATCGATTGAAAATTTTTATTTAATCCATTATATCCAAAACACATTAATTTGTTTTCAAATTCATCACAAATTTTAATAAATAAATTAGTTATAAAATTATGAAAAAAAAAATATGACTCCCTACGCAGTCATTGGGATAACAAACAAAATATTGAGAAAACAGCAATTTTTTTATTTATAGATAAATAATGAGATGTTTGCGAAAATTGATCAACACCTTTCCTTTATTATAACACTTGATATTATATGCCTGACTAATTTTAATTTTATCAACTCCTTTTTTCTATCCTTTAATTTTATCCAAAGAAAAAGTGCCTTCCGAATTACTGCAGATAATAACTGGAGCATTTTCTTTCCATCTTGTTATTTCCACACCTTCAATAGCAAAATGTTCAAAAAACGCCTTGTTTAGAAGAAAAAAATTCTATTAAAAAAGGAGAACTGTATGTTCTATTTTCTTTTTCAGTTCCCGTTGCTCTAATATTTTTTGGATAAAATAAAACTGATGTTTAGTTTGGTCAGGGCAATTAAAAAGCATTTTTTAACTTCTCGTGTACCGAATCTTTCTTTAGAGTTAGAGTATTTAATTTTTCCTTCATGTATTTCCGCTTTATATGGTGAACCAGTTGAGCTTGTCAAAAGCCATGATTTAAAACCAAAACGAATTCCAAAATATTTGATTTTGGAATAACCAAAATATTTGATTGATTTTGATCAAATTTGCCTCTCTATTACTTTATTGGGTTCATTTTCATTACATAAACTTCTTATTTTTTCATTGCTTAATTTGCCTTTCCAATTAGATTTACAAATAATTCTTTACATTCTTATCTGTTGTGTTTAGCCTACTTTTCTGAACTTCTTTTAACGCCCAACGTTGACTAGTGTATACTAAACTAGATACTCTTTATGTTTAAAGAAAAGTATTATCACATAGAACACAGCTAAAATGTTGTGTGGACTAAGAAAAATAAAATCAGATACAACAGCAGTGTGTTGTGAATACTTTGCTTCTATGTTAATCGTGATGCCATTGTTTCAAATCGTGTTTTAGAGTCTTTTTATAGAAGAAGTTCTAAATAGTAAAAAGAATACATGTAAATAGTGTCCAATACCAAATAATTCATGAACATAAAAAATTTCAATTTAAAAGTTTCTTCTTTCACTAACCAATATTTCTGATGGTTGCTATTCAAAGTTCTTTGTTTTAGACATAATGACTCAGAGAAACTTAAAACTTGCCTAATTGATATATATTAAAAAGTCATATGATCATGAGTTATTTATTTTATTGCTGTATGGCTATGTTTTCAACATGAGAAATATGATACGACCATAATTTTCCCAATAACATTTTTTTTAAGTATTCAGGCATTTCGTTGGGTCCTGTCCACAAGAAGGATGTTGTGAAAGCATCTGCTATGTTAGAACACACGCCAAGGTATTACATAAAAATATGTGCAGTATATGAGTATATTTTATTTTGATTCATTTCAGATATGCAATAATTTTGGCCTTTGATGTGAAAGTAGACAAGGATGCTCAAGAATTAGCAGACTCTTTAAAATTGTCCATTTTTTGTGCGGAAATCATTTACCACCTATTCGATAAGTTCAATCAATATCAAGTATTTAAATTATATTACTTTTTTTTTCTAATATTTTCTATTATACCTCTTGTAATGTATAAATCTATAAATTTATCATAATTGATATTGTGTATTGGTTGATTCACTACTGTTTTTAAACAACTTTAATTTGTTTTAAGTCACTAGTTTTAACAGCTTTTACAAGTGATACTTAGGCTTATTGATATGTCTTGTATATTTTCTTAAGTGCTGTTGATTTTAAAAGGAATTCATAGATATGATATTTCACATATATGTATTTTTAATATACTTCTTAATCTTAGTATGTTGATTTAATTATATTTACTTTCAAAAATATTTAATGAATAAGTAAATAGCTTGTATTTTAAATAGAGCAATTAGCGTTTATATTGCTTCCTTACTATTTGCCTCTTTTAGAAAGAGTATATGGACGCGAAGAAAGACGAGAATCGTCACTTAGTTGTATTTCCATGCAAGCTGAATATCATCCCTTCCTTTGTCTTTAATAGCAGAAATCCCATCATTTGTGGCGTGAATATTTTGGAAGGCGATTTACACATCGGAACTCCTCTTTCCATTCCATCCAAAGAGGTACGTACATATTTCAACAAAAAATCGTAGAGTTTTGTTTGAATTGGCCACGTTTTATTTCATTGTAAACAGGATGACTATTTTGATACTATCTTCTCTTTAAAATAATATATATAAATATGTGTCATGGCTTTGTATGTCATAGTATGTGCATTTCAGATGCTGTCGGCTAGCTCTCTATCGCTCTCACACATGGGAAAATCCATCAACGATTTTTTATTATTAATAAATATTGTAATTATTCCCCTTGGTAGTTTGGGAAACTCTGCAAATAGTAATTGAAAGATGGGCTAATCTTGGAACTTTTTGTGAAGAGTATTTTATTGATTAATGTGAATTATATTTATTTCCTGTTAAAAATAATTAATTTAATAAAATTTCAATCACTGAACATGATAATAAATAACAAAGTTTACATATTTAAACCACACTCTTATTTTACTGTTAACAAAGAATTAAACTTATTTTTTAATTTTATTATTAACAAAAATGTTTTGTGGGTAAATCACATAGAAGCTGGTTTTAGCCGCCATTGGCATGCATTTTTTCTTAGTTAAAAGTTTAATTCTTCTTGCAGGAATTTAGTAGGATTCACTTTAGTGATTGCACCTTAAACTGGAATTGTAAGGGTCGTATTTTTTCTACTTATCTAGTATTTCTATTTCTCTAAATATAAAAGTTGAATAAGCATGGGTTGATGAGCATTTAAAATAAGCGTATTAAACCTTATTTAAAATTTTGCCTCGTTAGATTACTATTACTATTACGCATAAATTTTTAATTAGAATTTTATGATTAAAATTTTGTCTGAAAATCAAAAATCATTTGCCTCAATTTTTGAAGAGCTACTTATATAAGTACAATGAATTTCCATACAAACAGTGCTATATTATGTCATAGTGAGGAAGAAAAAATGTATGAATCCCTTACACTTTCGTTCCCATATATTTGATTGTGTTCATAAAAAATAATCCATGGGGTATATTTAACAGAGATAACAGTATATTATACATGCTTAAAACGATGAAAGGTAAACATTTGACTACATATATGTCCTTAAATTTAAAACAAATCAGCTTTGGTTAGCTCTGTGAGTTGGTGAACTTTCGAAAAACATTTCAAATTTAAGCTTAAAATTTCTACAAAATATTATACTCCATTCTTATGAACTTGCATACTATTTAATCATTAATAAAATAAAAGAACTAAATGATGCTATGTCCAATTCGAATTGACCCTTTTTTTTTTAGGAATCCCCATCGTAGTCGGAATCGACAAAATTTTGGTATCGTGCCATTACTAGTACAGTTGTTTAATTGCAAATATAGGATTAATCTATCACAATATCAGTTACAACTTCCATTTTTTGGTTTGTCTTTTCATTATAAACAATTATTATCTTATTTTAAAAGAAATTTTGAAAAATATATAATTTACTCGCTAGAGAACAACAACATTATCACAATATAAATTTTCCTTACACCAACAATAATTTAAAATATTTACAAAATTGTTGGTCTCACTGTTTTAGTGTTTTCAAAATGTTCATATATTTGCTTAAAAGTATCACTGGTTTTTTCTCACTAATATTTAGTTCTTGAATCTGGGGATTGTTTCAAGCATTGAACATAATCATAAACCAATAGAAATCGCGAAAAAAGGCCAGGAAGTGTGCATAAAGATAGATCCTTTACAATCCGAGGCACCCAAAATGTACGGAAGACACTTCGATCACACAGACACTATTGTTTCTAAAGTAAGCATCATTTATCCATATTTTAGAAGCGCTTAAAGCACCGTGGGGTGTTTTCATCGAGAAGGCACAATTGCGCGGCTTGTATCGAACTATATTTTATTTTTTTGTATCCACCAAAATTCAAGTTCATTCAATGAAAGGTAACCTACTTCAAAAGGATCGTTATCCGTGAATGATCAATTTGATTTACTTAGTTTTCACACACACATTTCCATGTTTTTCTTCTGAGTTTATTCAGTTTGAATTCGTAATCTTGAATCGAATTTTAAAACAAATAATGCGGATATATGAACAATCAAAGTTAGGGAAGGGAATGAATGGGCTTGTTTTCGAAAATTTCTTGTACATTCACTATAGAGTTCTACTACACCTCACGCGAGTTTATTTTGCCACCACCAAGCTACCACAAGGTGTCACCAATTCACTTTTGCGAGCGGATGTATGATGAAGAAAGGCTCTGTTGAATTTTGAAAAACGTATGATTATGATGAATGTACATTTCACATTTATATAGCCACTCAAATTGCAGCATAGCTCCCAACATATATAACGCTTCCTTTTCTAGGATATAAGATATTAATTTATTTTTCAAAGACAAAAATCTTAATTTTACTGAATATGCCAAAAATCTATTATGAATTATATTAAGGGAAAAATGAAGTGAAAAAAATGTTGGCATATTAACAATATAAAAAATAAGGCTGGCTTGATCAAATTTAGACGCTTATGCATGGACATGAATTGTACAAATCGGGTTTATTCGGTGCTCTACCACGGATAATTAAAAAAATTTGAAATGAGACAAGTGTATAATCGCTGTGCGCTAAATCGTATGTAAACTTCAATCCCTAGCTAAACGTTACCCAACAAATATTTTGAGATAGATTATCTTTTCTTTTTGTTAATATTTCCGTTGTTCTTTCATTTAGATATCCCGCGTTTCCATCGATGTAATGAAGGAATTTTTCAAAGATGAAGTCCATAAGAATGACTGGAAATTGATTATTGAGTTGAAGAAAATGCTTCAAATTCTATGAAATTTTCTTTAGTTTTTTTTCTTTCTAGGAAGATATTCAAAAACGATAATTTTATCCATTTCTCAGCACCGTTTATACTTTTTTAATAGTGATAATAATTTATCAGAAAATTTGTTATTTTAATATTCTCTTGACTTTTTAAGTTGCATTGTGTTTGCGTTTGGAAAATAGAGAAATCCATTATGTCAATAAAAGCCTTTTTATTTTATTTTGTTTCTAAAGGGAAAATAAATTTTATTAAAACTCAAGAAGGCCATAAGCAACTTTTAACCATCAGAATTCAACCCATCGAGATGAGTGATCTGGCGACAAAGTTCTGGGGCTGATTTGCGTTGTCGATCTTAGTAAGAACGAACGTAACAATAAGTTTTCGATAACAATCTTTAAATGATATGATGATCCTCTGAGCAAGTGGTTGACGTAGTTTTTGGTGATAGAAACTTAAATGTAATATTGCTGAGTCGAACATCCTGTGTGGGCGGTTTTTCGTATGAAGAATGATTCTACTTTACCTATTAACATTGGTTTAAGTTTTCCGGTTAAGCTACACGCCAACACATAACTCTTTCGATTCCACTAGCCGAAAATATTTTTTTCTGGCAGATCTCGAAAGAATATTCCAGTCTCATCTCAGTTTTAAAAATATCATCTGCTACAACACCATTATTACTCCGAATATTTGTAAACCACAAAAATAGAGCGTCTTCTAAATCTATCAGTTTAGCTGTTTTTTTTATCGTTTTAAGATTGTGGTTCTTCTTTTAACATATTCTCCCCATAAATTAAATTGTAATCAACTTCTTCATTTTGTGCTATTGTAAAATTTAAACGTTTGCGCGTATATGAAATAGCACTCTCATCCCAAACAATTTAATATTTAAAAGAAAAAATAAAATTCGTTTAAACATTATTAAAAATTTAATATTGACACTTTTAGCACAAAATATCAAATAATGAGAAATAGTTTTTTTGCATTTATGAATTTTAAAATGATTCCTTTTAATTTCTGGTATTGATTCTTTCATTGTTTTTTGAAGATTCGTTGATGCGTGAATTTAATTTTTGTTTCACCTTTCACTCGACGATTGAAAAAATATTTTCATTAAATTTAAGATCAAACTGCATGGCGATGAAGAAACCACTTTATGGTTACTCTTATTTATACTGCCATCTTCCATGCTTTTTTTGTATAGCGTTGTCCAAAATGAGCCAAGAAGCTTTGAAATCTTCTGTATCCGCATCAGGTTAATTTGAATTCTTCCACAAACTCAAGAAATATTTCACTGTTACAAGTAGTGTTCTCAAATTTTGAGTGTAAGTTTTCTTGTAATTTACTACTGCGCATTTCAACCTCTAAAAGAATATACATTACTTGATCTTTGACTTAATTTAGATCTGAAATTTTTGAAAAAGTGTGCTTCTACGACATCTTTCAACTAATACAAAAGTGAAAAAACTATTTTTTTGCAACTATAACAATAAAAGTAAGACGTCACGGAATATACTATGGTTATTTGCTGTATTTCCGATTTTCTATATAGAGCATTCCACAGTTTTTGGTTTTTATAATAAATGTTAGCAACCTCAACCCATTCAATCCTACCAAGTAGACAAGTAGACCTCTATATAATAGTAGATTGAAAATTTGATTAGTACGTTTTCTACTATAAAACATGCTGTTTGTTGTATGTTCTGTTTTATACTTGAACTTAATAATCGCCTACCAAAAATTAAGTTCTGACAATAGTTTTTCATAAAAAAAACTAGTGGTGTTTTGGAAAGATTTTGGTTATTCATTTGTCTGATTGAACCTTGCAACATATAAAAAAAATGTTAGATGATATCCTCTTAGTATCATATGGAGATGCACCCTGTGCATTCAAAGAATAAAGGAATCCCAAAACGGCCTTCTCGTAATATTGTCTTCAGGGACAAGAAAGTTTGTTTATAAATCCAATTGTGTTTGATAAGGATCCGCTACAGCAGGATTTATTGAACGTTGAGGCGAACAAACCTGCAAAATCTGGGAATGTCTAATGAATTAACTTTACTCCATTTTAATTTGAAAAATAAAATTCTTTGACTTGTTTCTATTCAACGTATTTGTGATAGTGTTTAAGCCATCTATAAAATACCCAATAAATGTTGTTTCTTGTTCGTAAACCTATCACGTAGATTTTTATACAGGACGAAACTTTATTCCAGTTTATAGATTTTGTCAGAAAACTTGCAGAAAGCATACAGAATTTAAGTTTTTCCATTAAGCGTTCTTAGTGTTGCTAAAAAATATTCGTCCTGCACCACTGCGATTAGACAGATCATAGGGATTTCACGATTAGGAACGTAACGCAGGATGACTCGATCAAGCCACTACTACACCGTCTACCCTTTTGTGAGGCAGAAAATATTTACAGTTTAAAGACAAAAAAAACCATCTATTAAATCATGAACATAGCATATGAATTTTCCATATGATATTACAAATGAATTTTATTTTTTCACATTTACCTGCGTAAGATATATATATATGTAAGTATAGGTAGTTACGATTTGAATATTGGATAAAGGGTCATAGATAAAATTCAAATAATTTATTTCGTAATCATGACGTAAAATAATATATATTTGCACTTGGATATTGTAGTATATTCTAGTACTGATTATATTGTGTAAACAATAAATATACATATATAAAGATAACATCTGAGAATAATCTTGGGTCATAATAGTTACAAGGGTATCAAAATTTCAAGTTCAATTTACAGTAATTGAATTGAGAATTTTCATTTTATATCGTTAAACTTAATTTAGGTATATATAAATATAGTCTTCTTTATATCATAACAAAATATCGACATTGCCTATATATACTAAAATTAAAAAAATTATAAAATGCACATTATATAATTTATTACTTTCAGCAATTTGGCAAGGTTTTAAATATATGAACCAAAAGAGATTATTATTAGTTGTTGAAACCTAGTTCAGAAGTATAAGTCGACATGTTAATTCCAAAGTCATCGTAATGCATCATTATTTCATCATCTAGAAGAGAGGAGAATATTGTTGTATCATTTGGATTTTCAAGCAAAATCCCGCCTCCTATGGGATCATCGCAAGAAAGGCCATTGTTAACTACGCAACCATTTGTTTGGCCTTCTAAAGAATCGTGCATTTCTGGTTGATGCTGCCTACTTGAGATTCCTTGTTTGGTCGCCCGCTTGCTAACACCTCGGCTATTCAGAGGAATGGATGGTAGATTTGGCATTTGAACTAAAGATGGAGAATTCATATTTTCGTCCAAAGATGAAGAAAGCGAGGTTGACGCGGTGAAGAGGGATTCGAATAAGGAGTCCATCGATGCTTCGCAACTCTCTGCTACAAAAATATGGGTAAAATGAAAACGCTGAAGATTACATCGCTTTGTACGCATCCTTACAACCAGAGATGCTTCACGGCCAACAAAATATACTAGCAACGCATCACCAAGTGATTTCCACTTGTTGAGTCCACTAAATTGTTTGCAATTGACTTTGAATTATAAGCACGTATTTAATGAGCACCTAACATTCACGTCTTAGACGGCAGTGATATAACGATACTTATTTGCATTTTAAAATGCCGATACCAAGAAAAAATTTCAAGTGATTTAGTTTATACTAATAGCTTTTAGGCATCATAATAAAAGTCTCTATTAATTTTAATGCGAAAACATCGGCTTATCTGCCATGACTCCTTATATGTTCCCAGCACGCTGAGATTTAGTCGGGTTTTTACCTATATGGCATCTAATCTCTCATAGATCAACGAATAAAAGAAGAGAGGATTTTTTCATGAGAATGAAAAAATACGCTTTTCTAAGTGTTTATTGTGTATGTGCAATGTGCATGTGTTGTTATAATTTATGAGTGATTATAATACTATCAATCAATATACTTGTACATTTGAACAAAATAAATTGGAAAAAGTGAGGTTGTTTTTGAGTAAACTGGAGTTAGAAAGTTTGTCATTTTAGCATTAACATAAATTTATGACAAAACCATTTCCCAAGAAGACTCTTAACTAGTTAATAATACATTTACACAAAACAAGCGACGCAAACCTTTTTACACACACATGTACAACTTGGCGATTATTTAAGCTGGAAAAATTAGTAACAAAAGATTAAGCTTGACTTCTTGAAATTTATTGGGTCTTCCAAGCGTTGAAAGGCCTTCTGAAGTATGTCTGGAGTGACAAACAAGCCTAGTCTTACTTCTCGGCAATGTGTTTGGTTGAACGGTGGGTTTAATGAATCAAGAAGAGTGGAAATCGCGAGCCTGTCAAGAGAGGGAAACATAAATTACCAAATTATCCAAGTGTGTGCGCAATAGAGCGAAACGGTTTATCGCAAAAAACAAAGCATACACTTTGAATGAAATATGATTAAGGCGGTTCTAGGACATATATCACAATGCTGACATTATTCACTTTTGTCTCGACGACATCACTCACTGACTCCAGTGAAAGTTGCGCAACCGAGAACTAAATACGTGGTATTGAAAAATAACAATAGCGTACCTGGCATCTTTATTTGGTCATTTTGCGTGGAATCATCGAAGGTGCTGTCCATCGAGGAAACTGTTTTGGGAGGAAAGGAAGAAGAAATACGCCCTTCGTTGTTCATAGGCGCAACAAGATATGAATTATCGGCAGCAAACAAAGAATCCAACATGTCTTCTAGAGCTTGGTTTGTGAAGCCGAGAAATTCGTTATCCTTTTCTGCAAATTCTTCTTTTTCGCCTACTTCAAAATTGGAATCCTCCGATTCTCCATGAGGGCAGGAATAAGTGAGGCTGTTGTGTGCTTCTGATTTCGCTACTGACAAGGGAGTAGGGGATGCGGCTGACTCACTCTTTCCAAATTCCAACAAAACCGGCATTGACTTTGATAAAGTATTATTCATGTGTGAAGAAAGTACTATAGACTGTATAGAAGAAAGCTTAATTGCTTCTTCTCCAGAAAATGCATCTCGCTGAGTTTTCACTCTGCTCTTAACTTGACACCGATTATTTGATTGGATCGTGGCTTTCTGAAGATCTCTCTGTAACTGGGTGATCTGTGCCGCTTGAAGATAAGATTCTTCGAAACCACCATTTGCGCTATTGTCATTACTTGTGCTTTTTTGCAGGTAGAGACTATTATTGTTTCTATTCACGGTGTGTGCATTAAAATATGCGTTCAAATTTTTGTCAAGAGCGGTGGAGGATGTGGTGAAGGTATGCTGATCATTAAAACATAGTGGCGATGAATCCACAATGGATTTTTGATTTGAGATGCAGGAGCTGTGGTTCGAATAACTATACGTGTAATGGTCAGCGTGATTGTTATTGCAATTATTGTTCATGTGGTTCTGCTTTTGCTTTAGCAAGCGCTGAGCTTGTAATGTTGTTTTCCTGAGCTCCACTTGCAGTTGAATAATTTTGGCTTGGTGCTGTTCCGAGCTTGAGAACGAGGTTGGCGATAAAGAGACTGGTGATGGCAGTTGTGGAGAAGGTATAGAACAAGAGGGCGAAATCTTGAGGTAGTTATTTTGACTCGTCGCCAGCATCTTGTAGACATAATTTTTGTCTACATTTTGGAATTTGGTAGAAGACAAATTTGAAGAGATGAGGGTTAGCGGCGGTAATTTTTCCAGAGATTCTATCACGATATAACAGAAAAGCTTGGTTTAATTAAATTAGAAAAGAAAGGTAAATAGACTAGGGTGATTACTAAATTAAAAATTTTTAAATAAAAAACACAAACCGTTTTTAATAATTTTTAAATTAAAAAATTTGTTAATTTTTATAATAAAACACTATATATTTTATATTTCTTATAGTTTATAATTTTTTTTGGTTCTGATTTATAAAAATGGCGTCTAAAAATTCCAATAAAAGTGTAGAAAAAAACAGGAATCATGGAAAAGAAACTTATCGAGTCTATGTAAAATAAAGAGATCAAAAAATTCCTTTTATTGAAAAAATTTCACATCTCTCCCGAATTCCAACAAATCGTCAAGTTCTTAGTAATTTTCTTTTTTTTATTCAATTGTACAAAGCTACGTCTAGATAGAGTGAATATTATGATTACAGATATTGAACTGCTTTGGAGAGAAGTATTGTCAGGTATTTGGAAAAAAGTTATTCAAAGTGGAAGAGAAGCAAAGATAAAAATATTTAAAAAATTACAAAATGAACATTTTTGTCTTCACTTTGTTGGTAAAAAGCTAGCTGGCGAGGAATATCTAATTGTTTTACTCAAAAACGTTGTGACAGAAATTAAACTTGGTGTTTTGAAATGTCTTGACGGCACAGCAAAAGCTATACATTTCCAAACGTAAATCAAGCCCGGTGGAACTCACGAGCAACATACGTTGTTATGGCTTTTTTTCTTCTGGAGGAAAAGCGCAAGGTGTTTGAATCAGCGTGTGATTTTATTTGTTATGAGTGGGCCAAGGCTTGGTTTGCAAATCAACACAACAAAGAAAACACTTTTAGTAGTTTGTTAAACGCTTTACAAATTATAGAATGCAAAAAATTGTTTAAAAAGACATTGGAATCTTGAGAAGTCGAAAATTGATATCCCGAGGTCTAATCAAAATGCAGAGCGGGCCATTACAATCATGGAAGAATTGCATGGAGCTTCGAAAAATCATAAATTTCTAAATTTAAAGTTTCTAGCAAAAAACAATTTTTAATTTTGTGTTATTTATTTAGCTTTTTATTTCTTATAAATAAAGTTAAAAAGACTAATATAAATTGAATTCTTTAAAATGGTGGAAATTTTCTCTTTTCTAAAATTTATTTTAAAAAAGGGGGAAATTTTTTTTCGCGAAAGCAAAAATGAATCTATTTGTTAAATGTGGATAAAAGTTCCAAAAAGTTCCTTCTTTGAAAGTAGTTTCATTAAAAAAAAAAATTTTGTAATTACCCTAATATAGACGCTTATCAAAAGGTTTATTCACCAAAATAAAACTAGTACTATCAGAATAAGGCATTTTAATAGATTTTTTGCTATAGCTACTTTTTTGATCATCATTCCACTTTTACCTCATTATAGACAGTGGCTTTTTTCTCTGAAAAGTTGGCTACTCCACAGATTATAGGTTCTTTTTCAAAAGCAAAAAATATTTTCCATTATTTAAAACATTTTTCATTTAAATATTAAATGAGTTTTCCATCAAAACTTTAGTTTGTACAATTTTGAAAAGAAATAGTTTTTTTATTATAACTGTTGAACACTGATCCGGTACCTCTGTTCCATAATTTAATATTTTTCAAAAAAATTGTTTTTAAAATCAGTTTTTATTGCACTTATTCCTTAACTTTTTAAACTGACTATGGTTTTGTTTGAATGACAATGTAAATAAGTTAAAAATAGACAAGACAATAAATAGCTAAAGATTGAATACCAGATTTAGTTGGCGCCAAAACGTGAAGAGCGTTGTTGTAGTGAGGAAATCCATTTTTTGCATTCTCTGTATTTTTCGTTACAGCTGAATTGCGGAACCTGAGAATGGGCAAAAACTGACCAGAAGGGTGTACATTTGCATTAGAAACACATTTTTTGGACAGTGTTGTTTTTGAAGGAATTGCTTAAAGTGATAATGAAAACAGCAGGTTAACTTCACTCTAAACTTGTCTAGGTCAAAACAAGACTGCAGCGAATTTGTACGCACGTCGTACTAAACGTAAAATCTCTAAATTTGTAGATCAGAAAGTTTTAGGAGCGAATCTTTATAACGGACATGTTTACAATTAAAAATCTAAACCCTTTAAGTTTTTTATCCTAAATTTTAAAAAGCAGATAAACATTTTAAACTAACGCAGGGAATAAATGAGTTAAATAAAATAGGTTTTTGGTTGGGTAATTAGTTTGGAAGGTGTTATTATTTATTTAGTGTAATAGAGATTGCTTGACGAAAAACACCGACAACTTGCGAGCTATGATAGAATATGGACGAAAGGAAAGTTATAGGTTAGATAATAATTAGATATATTTAGTTAACTTAAGTTATAAAGAGACATTGGTTTATAGAAGATAGTGCCATTTGTTCCTGTTTTTTTCAGGTTTTGTGCTCTTGTAAATATATGAAGCGCGTTAGTAATAGATAGCAGGCGAGTAGGGTAGGGGGAAAAACGTCTTTTCTTCCCTCCCAACTCCGTATAGAAGTCCGCCTTAGCTGAAAAAATTTAACAATACAAAGATCATAGTCATTATATGAGATCATTTGTCATTATACGTTTCCGTCAATTAGAGTAACAGCAAGAAACTCTTAACTATACTTATTCTAACGCTAGAAAGTGATCACCATTGTGGACATGCAGAAGCAAGTTGAATTGGTGTGGTCAAATCTCATAATAGGAAAAGAGCTTTTGAAAGCGATGACAAACATTGCGAAATAATTCACGACTTGTGTAGTTCAGTGGATTCCTCTATTGTACTTTGCAAGGGGCTTTCAAAAAAGAAATAATCAGATTGGGTAAAGACTAAAGAGGGAGCAGTAGAGGCAGTCAATTTGGATCATTTATTCATTGCAAATGTGTGCGCAAAAAAGATGCCTCGTGAGCAATTGATCATGACGATTTCATTTTTTGACTCAGTTTTTGCATTTAGAGGTTTTACTGCTAGTGTCAATCAAATTTGCGGTTTATGTTTGAATAAACATTATTATAATTGTTAATCTCCAATTTAACATGAAATATATGTTTTTATACCAATTCGACCATGATAATTTTTATTTCTGAAATTATTTTTTGCATTTAGAGGCTTTAAATGTCTGAAAGTGGCAATCAAATGTTCGATTTACGTCTAATGTCTACAGAAATATTTTTGAAATTTAAATAAAATATCTGTTTTTATGCCAAATGGAAGATGCGGGTTTCATTTTTGGACTCAGGTTTGGCATTTATGGTTTTAAAATATCTGAAAGCTTCAATCAGATTTGCGGTTTACTTCTAGATACTGTCTTCAAAAATATTTTCAAAAAAATAAAATATCGATTTTATACCAAATCGACTATGCTTATTTTATATCTGTACTGGATTTTGGATAATACGGTTTAAAAAAAATCGATATATGCCTGAAAATCAGTTTTGTAAAAAATTTTCAAAAAATCGCTGCATATTAGGTATATAGTAAAAATATACTTTTTTTTTTGTATATTTTGGCTTATAATACTTTCTACAATCATCTTGAGTATGAAATATTTATTTTAAAAAAACAAAACGTATTATAAAATCTTTTGAAAATTTGCATGAGAGAAGGAACCAAGTTGAAAACTAATTGAAAAGAGAACATGTGATCAAAACAAATAATTAAAAAAAGGATAAATTTATTTTTAAGATTTAATTTGTTCATCTTTTTTTTTTTTATGTTTTTTTTTATAAATTAATAATAAAATTTTTTTAATTAAATTTAAAAACTTAAAAATGTTGGTGAAATTGGGAAATAAAAAAAAAAAAAATTTAAATTTTGGAGGGAAAAAAAAAAAAAATAAAAAAAAGCTACCAAGAAAGGATCATATGGAATGAATAGCAAAATTAAATACTGTAAATTATAATATGACGTAGAGACTACGAGCCGATAACGAATTTGTAGCCAAAAAGATGGAGGTCCTATCGAGTTACATAAGTTACTGAAAAATGAAATATTTTGAGTGAATTAAACACCTAAAGTTGGTTTATTAAATAAATTAAGAAAATAATTACCAGAGAAATACTGCAAGTAGAAGTTATTTTTATGTTTATATATTTGACATTGATATACAGGTTTAATCGGTTTTTTGACAGGTTTCACTCCTTTTTTTTTGGGATAAATCAATTTTTTTTGACAGTTTTGATTGATTTTCATAAAAAATGAATATCACCACTGAATTACGCATGCTTAAAAATGGGTATATATGCGTAAAAAACTTTATATTATTACTTAGATAAAAAGTTTCTTTTTAAGATGAGCTGTCATATATAAATTGATAACTTTAATTGATTTTTATAAAAAAAATGAATATCACCGCTAAATTCAGCATGCTTGAAAATGGGTGTATATGTGTAAAAAACATTATATAATTATTTAGATAAAAAGTTTCTTTTTTGAGATGAGCTGTCATATGTAAATCAATTTTTTGACAGGTTTGAATGATTTTCATAAAAAAAAAATGAATAACACCACTGAATTCTGCATATTTGAAAATGGGTATACATGTGTAAAAAACGTTATATACTTATTTAGATAAAAAGTTCCTTTTTGAGATGAGCTGTCATATTTAGATCAATTTTTTGACGTTTAATTGATTTTCATAAAAAATGAATATCACCATTGAATTCAGCATAGTTGAAATATATATGTAACATTAAAAATATTTATAAAAACTTATTAATATCTGAGAAAAATAGGGGGGCACTTTAAGCCCCCCGGCACTTAAGCGGACAAATTTTGCCCAGCACTAATAGGGTTAAATGGGTTAAGGGCAGATTATTATTTGCAGATAAATTTATCAAGGGCGAGATTTTTCTTCATTAAAATATGGACTTAATTTTGAGTGATTTTTGGATTTAGAAATGCTCATTCGTGAAAAAACTGTCAGGCGTATTTATGAAAACTAAATAGAAAATATCTTTGGAATTTTAAGTATTTGTTGCTTGAAAAAATTTTAATGCCTACTTTGAGAAACTTTTTCACGAGTTAATATGATATTCCACTTGTATAGCTTCTCATCGGTAGTTAGTGTCGTCTCTTCTAATTGGCTAGACCGTTACGTAGGTAAGATTAGTCGTCATTTTTTCCATAAATTTTATATTCTGACATTATGTGACACCGGAAAGTTTTGGGCATTAAGACATAAGCCCGCAAGAAGGTAGATCACGTTGAAATTTTGGAGAGTAAAAAAGGTAAGAGCAGTCCTCCGGTGCTTGAAAGCTATGAATACGCGATTTTGAAGTGGTGTCAATAATCGCTAATTTTTAAAATTGTTGCGAAAAACACTAAATAAGATTACTGTTTGGATTTCTACCATTTTCAATGACAGATAAGGGAGGAATGGTGTTGTCTGGAGAAGAGAATGGCGAAGAAATCGAAGGAATTGTTGGGATGCGAGAATTGGCGATTTTGTTATTCGCTTTTTCAAGGTAATACTTTTTGGTGTTGGCGTCATACAAGAGATTCGCTGTGCCTAGGATCTTGGCAGTACCCGGGCTTGCTCCTTTGTCGATGGAATTGTGGGAATCAACGATAGTCACTACTTGCTGCCAAATAGGACAGAGACTTGGTTGAGACGCAGGTGCTAATTTTGAGACATCCTTCTTGCTACAATGATAAATTGGCGCCAAATTGGAAGAGCACGTCGTCGGTGTTGGCAGGCTACTGTTGTTCACTTTGATAGAATAATAAAAAATATATGATGTAAACATTCAGACAGATTTAGCTTGACTAAACTTGAAATCTAAATTTTGGATAATAAATCTGTTTTGAAAATATTAAGAATAAATAGTATTGAGTTACTACCTATTTTCAATTGCATAAAGTAGAATCCTTGCTCTATTCTTTTTAATGTGTTTATGTGTGCTGCAACAATACAATCATGTCTAAAGTTAAACAGATGATTCTCTATATCGTGTATTGAAAGTAAAAGTATTTTTTGCCATTTATTAGATATTGATCTATCGGAAGGTACAAGAAAATAATAAACATCTAAAATAACAAACACGTGATAAGTTGTTACCAAATGATCAATCGTTCTGATCAGCTCACAAAATTTTCAAATAATTTCAAGAATGAAATATGATAGATATTTTTGATTTTACCTTGTATAGATGATTCATATTCGCAAGGATCAAAGGTACTTTATGGTAATAATATTTTGAACCACCTAATCTAACTCATTTTGTTATTCACTTGTTAGAAACGTCATTTTAATTTCTTGTTTAGATTTTAGCCTTTGATCCAGATAGAAAAAATTGATCACAAATTAAACAAAAGGTTCACTATATTTTGAATAAGCATTATGCTGTATATTCATTGAAATAGTTATTTTATCTGAATATAGTTAGTTTCTTCTCTAAAAATATTTTGAAAGATTGCTTAGCATTTGAATAGAGTTTAAATCTATTGAACGTTGGGTAACTAAATGATACAACTCAAATATATTGAGGAATGATAACTGCATATGGAAAAATTTATTTAATTTTGTGCTAAAATTTTTTCAAAATATTTCAATACCATTCTCAGAATTAGAAATTAGATTATAAATTAAGATTAAATAATAAAAATATATATTATTTAAATATATTAAAAATATTTTAAAAAATATTATAAATTAAAGAAATTAGATTATAAATAAAGTTTTCCCTATCCTATTTTTAAAAAAAATATAGTACAATTTTTTTTACAAATAATAACTCTTCACAATTTTTGCTTCGGGCTTAGCTTATTTTTTACAAAGTATGTCAAATGTTATTAAAATCGAATAAAACATTGTTATAGTTAAGCTATTTATTGAAAACTTTCTTTTTCACATTTGTCAGCAATTTTTGAAAGATAATCAATTTCGAAACTATTGATAGTTATCTTCATGATACGTAAAAATGATCTACCTTAGAAATAAGACTTGAAACATATCTTGATTTTGTAGGATATTGTTATATACTAATTTTGAAAGCCAGTCACGCTCACATCACACGTGGATTTGGAAACTTGCATGTAAAGCTGCGAAAAGTATAAATTGCCTTTAAATATACCTAGGTTGTTAATCTTTGTTGACCATGATGATGAAAATGATGACAACGTCTTTTGGTTAAGTGGTCTATCCCGAAGGATTTCGTCTTTAAATGCTTTTAAGCGATCGAGTAAAATGCATTTTTGACCAGAAACCGGAAGTCTTCGCCTCTTCAATTCATTTTTTAGTTCGGAAACCTGAAAAATAATTAAAAAAAAATGTAATGTACACAAAAAACTCAAATGGGTATTTGGCACAATTTCATCATTCTGTGTGCACGAGTGGTTAGATGCATGGCTTAGATACTAGAATTTTATTAGATGTCATTAGAATTTTAGATACAAGTTTGATCCGGGTGCAGGCTTTTTTTGTTTATAGTTGGACATAAGCGATCAAAGTGAGCCTTGTGGATTAAAACACTCCAAGACACCTTTAAAACCTTTTCCAAGCTGCTCATTATAGAATTGCTTAAAAATGTTATTTTACATCATTGTTTTGAAATGGACAACGTTACTAAACAATGGAAGAAGCACGAAACGGATTTTTATTGTTACTATTTTTTATAATGTTTCAAAATATTAATACACAATCAACAAATCTATTTGATATATAAAGAGTGATGAAAGCATTCAACACGTACTTGGCACACGCAATATTTTGCCTATTGAAGCCTATTCAGGCACGCTTGAAGATTCGACTCGAGAGTCGAAGTCATGAAAACATGTATAGTGTATGCAAGCATGCTACCAACAGCGTATCCTCACTTTATTACCATACGAGGTTATTTGATGCCTTGTAGAGTATAGCTATATAGGACTTTACTTTGATCAAGCTAAAGCTGGACAAGTTGACGAATAAAAATTAAATTTTCTTTTCACACTGACGTAAGCTATTTCGACCAATGTGTTCACTGTTCACGTTATTTCTTTATTCTCTAATTTTGACATTTAAAGGCCTGATGCTTGCAAACTGTCGTATCTCAGGTTAAGCATTGAATGATTTTTTGGTTTTCATGAGCCAGTTAAGGATATGATTATTTAAAGGAAAGGCCTCTTATTTATAAAGTATATTTTCTTTCAGAATAAAAATGGATAGCATTTCATTTGGCGCTTAAGGTTGGTGTTTATCTCCCAAACTTAAATATTTCTATATTATATACCAGTAGTGGCGAACGCGGCACCAGGAGCAGAAGCGGTTCTTTGCTCAATATGGTGTGGCTCTTATGATTAGCTAGTTGTTTTTTTATGATTTTGAAAATGTTAAGAAAAAATATTACAGTTAGGTCTTCCAATTTCGTTGGAAACGTTTGAGGTGGCAGAGAAAGCAAGGGAGATGGTGACGTCGAAAAATGATCTGAAGATGATTTTAGAAGAACATCACTAGATGATGTCCTTGATTCGCTAAAACTGGACATGCAAGAAGGAAATGAAAGAGAAAAGGGTGCAGAAAGAAATGGCGACGAAGACGCAGGCGATGTTTTCAATGGCGTAGATGGCGTTGTGAAGGCTATGTTGTAAACGGGTAAAACGGCCAAATCAGGATTATCTGAAAAAAAATTAAGTGATTAGGAGGGCGATAAAAAGTTAAAAACTAAATTTTTGTTTAGTCAAATATGTCCCAGAAATAAATTTTGCATACCTTTCGCAGATTTTTGTAGTTTTTCTGAATTGCAAAATGTTGAATTGATTGCAAAATAATTTATTACGTCAATTTTAAGTAAAAGGCACTTTTTTTTTATTTTTAGGCCAATTTTCCTCGCCGTGGTAAAATAGGGATATATCTCAAAAACTACTAAGTGAGCACTATAAATAATGAAACAGTGAACTACTGGGAATGCAATCTAAGAGAGAACGTCGAAAATTGTGCAAGGGAATTACGCGTGGGCTGGGTGATGTTGAGAGGGAGATTGATAGCTCCTGGAATTTTGTTGCTTTGCATGGCTAGATATAGTTTTTGTTGCTCGAGAGTAGACAAGTATGTAGATTTGCTGGAGGGCAGATGCGATGAGATGTTGTACGAGATTTTTTTTAATGGCCGTGCCCCACTCGAAGCCCTATTTACGCCATTGACGGGCATTTCTGATTGTTGGAAGGAAATAGGTGCTAAAGAAGAGACTTGTTTCAGTGCTGATGGAGGTCCTTTATATCTAAATATGGAAAGAATATAACTCAAGATTTTGGAGATACTGTAATTCCTGAAATTTATTCCAAATGTTATTTATATATAAAATCAAGCAATTTAAGAAGTCGTAATGTTTAATCTTGCAGAAACCTTGACAAGGTTGAATGCGGAGAGACGCGTATTTTTTTCCTCACATACTCTTTTAAGTGCGTGGTATTGAAAGAGGTTCGTATCATTAGAGTGTTAGCGACTAATATGTAGAGAAGTACACACAATTAAGCCTTCTAATTAATTGATATTGTAATACGAGGAGACATACTATATATATAAAGACTTAATTCAGTAGGGGCACTTCATAATTAAGTTGAGTACTTGAAGAAATTATTCTGAATTTTGAACTTATTTTAGTTTCTCAAAGATAACGTAATTGGTTATCTTCAGACAAATAGGTCATCTCCAAAAAGTTGATGTTCAATGGATTACTACCATAAAGAGGCATCTGTTGGAAGACAAAAAATTAAATATAATTTCGACATACTTTTGTTTTTCAGGTTAAGTACAAAAAGACTTAATTGAATGCAATTCGTCTTTATATATTAACCATTAATATCTAATTAGGTCTTCCCGTATTACGAGACACTTTATAGCCTTTCTATAATTCTTGAAATTTTCACAATATTCAAAGTGAAAAAACAATATCAATGATGTCAGACTATAGCATTCCTTTTTTACCATTTGATGTCACGACAGCATTTTCGAAAATTTTTGTGTCATTGACCTCTAAATCGATAAATGTAAGAAAAATGGACATAAAAACGTAAGATAAATCATATTGCAGAAAAACGAGAAATACAATATTTTTATATACATATGATACTCTTTAAAAGGCACACACCGTGTGTGTACAAACGAGTAGCAGCGGATGTTCTATTTCGCCCTATAAATACAGAGTATGAAAAGTAACAAATGTGAAATTACTCGTGAAACTTAATGATCTTGCTTTTGGACACCACAGAAGATGGGTTGCACGTGCCTGGACTGCCTTTAGCAGAAGCGCGGCTAATCTGTTGCTGAGCTCCAAGCATCGGTGCAGAAAGTGTCGGCCCATTTTGTTTGCTGTTCCCTTTCAATAAAAGCTCTGAAGGACTGAACCCTTTGCTTTCGCTACTTATATTGAGTGGAAATGCGGTAGTCGGAGTAAACTTTGGCAGGGATATGCTGAAGGACACATTCCTAAATTGGCATACAAATTATTGAAATGATTTTCCATACAAAAAGCTACACATTATCAACCCTTTTTGCGGGTACATATCGGCATCTCGATTTTTGGAGTATAATAGGTCAACACAGCAGGCACAAATTCGCTACCCTTTGAGCACTCCTAAAATAGTTTGTGCAAACATAATGTTTACATGTTTTAGTCAAAAATATGATCGGATTATCTAAAAAAATAACTCAGTAAATCATTTAAAAACAAAAAGATATGAAATATAAAAGAACATGGTAGAAAGAAAATACGTAAGCATATAAAAAATCGATGTTCACAGCACACTCTTAGATCCATGATGAAAAATAAAATTTATCGCTAAAACTCAATAAAAGATAAACTTTTTACAATATCTGTCAAAATGAACAAACTGTTTTACATAGCAAGTCTAGACAAAGAATGACAAAGGTAAAACCGATCCTGGACATTCTATGCAAAACTATTAAATGCATTTAAAAGTAAAAGGAACTTTTATTGAATAGCCAAAATCAAAGCGTTTGTTTTAACTAGAATAAACAAATTGTAGGATAGCATCGTTTTACAGTGTGGTTTTTTAATCTTTACGAAATACTTCAAATTAGAGATGATTGTAAAAAAAGTAGTAAGAATGCATGCACTTTAATAATATTGTTTTTATCCAAAGATATGAGGAAAAAAATTTCATTTACAAAAGAGTATCACAAAAGAAAGGTAGATGATAGCTAGAAATGGCAACAGCGTTTTTCTCTGAAAGAAGAGATTTTCTTGTTAAAAAATTATTCTAAATTTAATAGTATTCAAGCAATCAAAAAGAAAGCAAACGGATATTTTAAAGAATAAATATAGAAATATTATAAAATATCGCGTTTTACCTCGATGAGTGGGAAGATGAAGTTTGAGGGCTGTAACTGGACAAGAATAAAAAGGGCGGACTACTTTCTGGATTATTGAGGACACTTGGGACATTGTTCGGGAGATAGCCGTTGTTACCTTCGATGAAATTAGGATACGTTGAAACAACTTTGTCTAAACGAAAAAGAGTTCATTAGTTTTAATTCTTATTTTGGGCACAATGCAAGTTGCTCTCTCGCTAACATAGTATTTGATTTTACTTTTGGAATAAACTTTTCCAAAAAACTGATCTGGCTTAGAGTAAAAATTTTTTATGCTAGAATAAATTGCGTTTTCGCCGTGATGGTGACTTTCAATGATTTCGGAATAAGTAGTGATTCTGGAAAGAGTCTTAAAAACAGGTTATATAGATATTAAATTAGAGCATTCGCCACGATGAAGCTTTACTCTGCAAAACAAAGTGTATGTAGTGTAGAGAAGATTAAATATCAAAACAAAGTACACAATTAGTCTCACGCATCTAGAGGTAAAAATACGCAACCAAAGTAGTATTTGTGATTATAGAGACAGTATAAAAATAGAACTAACACAGATTCCCTTCTTTTTTCAGTGACGCAAAGAAAGATGTCAAATGTACAGCCTAC
Organism: Nectonema munidae; assembly: GCA_030549495.1. Lineage (NCBI taxonomy): Eukaryota > Metazoa > Nematomorpha > Nectonematoida > Nectonematidae > Nectonema > Nectonema munidae. Next base: position 27,081 of record JAUIRK010000681.1, read on the forward strand.
TCTCTATGACTTTCTAAATTTTACTCTTTATTTAAAATCGGACTCTCAACCATTTAAAACCTCCGACTCCTGACTCCCAATTCCCAGCCCTGTCAAAACTAACTTTCTATAATATAGCGTTTTTCAAACTTTGGGTCCTGACTCCTCAGTGGGTCGCGTGAAAATAAAATGGGTCGTGACAAAAAAGAAAGGAAATCAAGGGAGAGCAAAGTGAAGAAAATGTAAAAGTATTCAAATATTATTCGTACAAATAAATAAAAGAATACGCTGTCATAAAAAATATACCCATAAATTGTGGATGCTGAATAAATGAACGTAGTGATCAGAGTTTGTCTTATTACACCTGAGTATTATGGGTCGCGATGCAAAATGTGCTTCCTGCTATGGGTCGCAGTAAGAAAAGTGTGAAAAACGCTGATATAATAAAGCACCGTTGCTTATCAATGCACAGAAAGAAGTTCGCACGCATGCACAAAAAATGTCATATACAAAAACCGGACCATAAAGCATTTTAGTGTGGCTAAAGAACAAGAATGATCTAACGCTACTTTCACCTAAAGATAGCATTGTCCAATTGAAATGTGACTTAATTAGACCAGTGGTTCTGAAATCGTGAAGACATGAAGATAATTAGATGACAGTTAGCATCTCTAACTCAAGTGAGAGGATAAGGGAGTAGGTAAAAATCTAAATCAGCTGTGAATAAGTTTTAAAATGAAAGAACAAAAGTCTGCATCCTTTGTCTGATGAAACAAGTGTATATTTTAGGAAGATTTGTATAAATGCATCATTCTATTCAATATAAAATTTAATGTAATACGCAAAATGGAAGTTTTTCAATTACGTTTTCTTTCATAGTGCAAAATTTTTATACTTACGAATATTCTCTACGAAATAAAGGAATACCGTTATGTTCACGTATAGAAACTAAAGATACAGGTAAGCCAAAAGTTAATAAAGTATAAAAGATATTAAAAATGTCGTTTGCCGTTACAGAGGAACTTCGGTTAACGAACAAGTCGACGTATGCCAACTAATTTTGACTCACCTCATGAACTGTTCCTCAAATTATGAACTTCAGAATGGTTGTCTTTCTTAACTTTATATTGGTATATATTGTCGTATTTTACATATAGAAAGTATTTAATTATACTCACTGCATTACCTTGCAAACCAAGATTCCACTGTAATATTATTATCCCAAAGTAAAGCAATAATTGTAAGTTTGTTTCAAATTATTCAAGAAATAACAGGATATTTGAAGAAGCATTCAATAAATATTATGGAAAATATGATTCGTGTAAAGAGAGAATAAGAATAAAAATAGAAGAGCTCTAAATTAAGATCTCTATCGAATCTAAGTTTTGGCAAATGTAGTATACCAAGTGCAAAAAGGAAGGCTATTTGCTTACAAATTCGTTTATAAATCATTGTTCATATACCTGCGCAGGCATGGGTTTAGCAATCGAGGAAGGGGAAGTAAAAAGAATGGGCTCGTTGTAAAAATTCGGTAATGGACTTAGCAGAAGAGATGACGAAATGGAAGGGGAGTTGATGTAAGCGACATCAGCATTGTTGCTATTATTGTTATTTTGGTTTATGTAGTCGTGAACTAACTTATCAACCATTGAGCCAGCACATTTTTTCTTGTCTGCATCACTTAGCATCAATTCTTGCGCGAAAGGAAGGCTATCATCATCTTTCATCGGTACCTCACATTCCTCATTATCATCAATGATTATTTCGTCGTCTTCCATATTAGATGATATCTTCATGGAATACGAGGGAATGAGCGATAAATTCCTAGGATAACCCTTTGAATCCAGATACAAGGAAGCAGAAGGCTGATTTTTATCGATAGGAGGTACACCGTCTCTTTTATTGTCAAGGTCATGATGACCCATGTGCAGGATTTCGCTCGCATTATCAGAAAAGGGTGAGTCAGTACACTTAAAAAGTTGATGATGGTCACCATTAGCAAGGTCATTATCACTTGAATGTGTTTGAAAGTTAGTCTCCTGGCGGCATTCTTTTTTTACTTCTATCATGTCTAAAAATTGAATTAAATTTCGCACCTATGATAGTAAATAATAAAACGGATAAGTGAAAAATATAACAAGAAAAGCAAGATTGCAATTGCTATAAAAAATGAACACTCTCTGACTGCGAAAAGATGCACAGTCACACATGGGGTTCCAACTAGAACATTTTATAAAACATAGAATAGTCTATTTTAAATTCAATAAAATGATAAAATCTTATTTAGTTCAAGTAACGAATTCCTTTGTGTTACCTAAACGAAAAAGTGAATCTATTTTTTTGTAATTTCAAATAGTAATTGATATTTTGCAATTTACTATTCATTAGTTTGTAAAAAATATATTTTTAGTTTCTAAAACCATCTTATAAATCATATTAGATATAATATAGAGTTGCAACGCATTTTAGGAGTGTTTTTACGAAACATCAAAAATAGAACAGAAGCTGCCTGCCATATAATAAAATGAAAGAAATATTCTACGGTAATAAATATAAAATCTTGCTATACTTTGACTAATTCCGTGAATCATTAGCCTGATGTTACCAATAAATAAGGGAGTTTATCAAAGAAAGCGAATCATGGCAATGCATCATAATCGTTATATATCTGCCCCACTCAAATAATAATGTTTGATCCACTGATTTATTTTGCTTCAGAGTTGCAATGACAATCAAAGCGTGGAGAAATTAAAGATCTTTTAGAAGATAAGGCACGTAAAAATAGAGAAAAAAATTATGGAATTCAATTTTTCCAACTCTTGAAGAGTGTAGAATGCTGTGAAATTTAAAAAGGCTCTCATTTGGGCAAATGGAGGAAGAAGAAGATGATGATGACGATTAATTTTATAAAAGGTAAATAGCAAAGAAGAAAAAGTTATAAGAAAGTCTGATTATTTACAAAGTATAAAAAGGCTTACTTTAAAAATCTTTATTCCCCTCTTATATCGGAAGGTAAATAAATCTTAGATAATACAAAGCAGTTGTTGAAAGTCATTTGTAAAGATTTTTTAATACAACAACATCGGAATAAACGAGTAAAAATTGGAATAATGAGAATGAAAATAGGTAAAATGGGAAACAACCTGCCAGAACTTTGGAAACATTTGTGTCTGCTTGGAGAACATTGGCTTGAATCAAGTCAATTGGACCAGGTCGATGAGAGAGCTTATCATTAAGGTTGTCCATTAGGCGAATACGCTTCAATTGCATGTGCTTTTCAGCAATTGATGGATCTTTGTATGAATCTAGTGTTAAAACAAAAGTAAACGTCATTAGATCTCCTTGAATTACACTTTAGAACTTATATTATATATAAACGGGAAAATTTGACTTAAAACGTGAAATTTAAATATTAAGGAAAACAAATATATAAGTTAAAAATATTTCAAAACAAATCTATAAATTCTTTCAAATGGCAGAATTTTTAGTTAAACTGAAAATAAGTACGATTTTTATGTCTGCAAAAAATTCCAAAATAAAAACAACTAAAAAAATCTGTTTTGGAATTATTTATTTATTTGATATAGAAATCAGGGTTGCGGACTTGGAGTTGGAAGATTTTAAAACAATACGAGTCGCAGTCAGTTTCCGGAATGGGATTTTTTAAGTAAAAATAATCTTTGGGTATTTAATAAAATAATGAACAAAATGTTTTTATATCCAAAATTTCGCTATAGACTGTTTGAGTTAAACATAATAAGGAGGAAAATTTTGGCAAGTTGTAAATCTTATAGAAGTCAAATATTTTCCCTCCAACTCTACAACCCTGATAGAAATATACGGTCTAGAATTTTCTTTCGATTGATAATTTTCTAATTGCTCCAATCTTCTTCATGCCCCTTGTTCCTTGAATCATCAAATAGTCCCAATATTTTATTTTAACATATAAATCCGATCACATTGTTTTAAGTTTTTATATCCAGATATTAATTTTTGCTTTAAATTAAAAAAATTGAATTGGGTAGGTACCATGATTGCTTTTCTTTTGATAGACAGTTTTCACATGTAAAAGATTAAAAATTTTGAAAATGTTAAAAGATTTCTTCTAAAGATATTTTCCTCCTTTCATAAAGGATGTTGTTACCCAAATGAATTTGGGATTTACTATTATCAAAAGGCTATTTGAATTAAGAACTATTGTATCTCTATAACATAGATAGCATCAACGAAAGTGTACACTGTGTAATGAGAAATAATGCATCATAACAAAACATAATAGAAAATAGGTATTCAAAAACGATACGCGACTGACAGCGAATTTAATACATATCTGATCTACAAGAATTAAAAAGTGTTCGAAAGAACATTTTTTAATGCTTTTTTCGCCCTATGATTGTCAATAATAATAGAAAACACTATTTTCCTCATTGCACTCAGAATGGAAATTGCCTGAAGTAAAATTCGAAAAAGATTTTTTACGTTGTTCTCTTAAACACTTATTATATCATTAAGTACAATCATCATCAATCTATGCACAAAAAGAAGATATCAAATGAGAAAAAGGAATTCTCACAACGAAAATGAAACAGACAGCTTTACAACTGAGCCACTAAAAGAGGAATAAATTATTCACAGCGCTTCAATCAAGAAACTTGAATCGCTTGAAAAAGGAGACTTTTTGTTGAATATTTGGAAAAACTATAAAACAAGAAAATTCACGCCAGTCTTTTCGCAGAAAAGATGTACTGATTAAAGATCTAAGAAGTCTGGAAAGAGAGAAAAAGCAGACAAATTTGACAAAACAAAAAATCTTACAGATAACAGTAAGAAAATAAGTAAGTAGATAACGATTAAATTGAATAAAATATCCCCCCCCCGCTCCGCTTGATCAGTCTCCCACTGTACTGAAGTCGGGCGGAGAGGCAAATTCAAATCAAGTCTATCTCAATTTCTTAGATAAGCGTTTTATTTAATGTTTTCGTTTTTTTTATTATCAAGATTGCTTAGAATAGACTGGCAATGTTTTTGCACTTTCCTTAAAATTTTTGTCAATAAAACATAGTACAAATAATTTCATTTTCATGAAATTTTTAGTGTATAACTTATGGGATAGAATAGTTAATTTATATAAATCTAAGGTTTGCTGCAATTTACCTTTATTTTAAAATTAAAAAAAAAATTTTTTTTACTTTATTTTGGAAACAGGAAGAAAAATAAATTATTGGCGTCTTGCAATTTAGAAATTAATATGATTTGCGCATATTCTAGAAAGTGTTGGCCATCCCTGGTCTAGCATATCTAAAACAAGTTTAAAACTTCAAATCTGTATGGAAATGTGAGTGTGAAAATGTTCTTATTTGTATGTTATATTCGTTGAAGGTGGTTATGTTTATGATCAGGAGCTTTTATTGCTGACTTCAGTGGGTTGGGAAAGAGTGTTTTAATTCAAAATGATAATAATTAATCCAAAGACTTGAAGGGCTCTTTTGTTCTTTGCATCTTGTAGATCTTTGGTTTATAGTTAAAGCATGTAGAGTCAGATAAATGACGTCTTTAGTTTGACATCAATTGCTCGAGATAAAATAGCAGCTTTGAAACCGGTCAGTCCACTAAAGCAGAAAGCGTTAATAGCGAGGTAATTTCTTGTTATAATTTTTGGAATTTTTCTTCTGACTGCTTTATGGATAGAAGGTAAAATAAGTAATGCTGTTAAAAGTTTTATGTCATTTCGGATTTATTATCGTTTTTAAGATGTTTTTGCCACTTGTGGTAAACGTTTATAAGGTAATTATTAACATTTGTGAAAGTATAAGACTATTGACGTTTTTTATGTTTTCCCAACTTAATACAAAGTTCAAGAGCAAAAATTTATTTTAAGGAGGAAATATAAAAGAAGAATTGAAGAAGAGTAAAAGATATTACAAAAAGTCAAAAAAAAATTCAACTAAGCACCGGGCCTGTAGCAGCTGCTACATCTGCCACTTTGTTAATCCGGCACTGCCTACAATTCTATTTTTAAATAATAAACATCGGCAGAAAGTTAATAAGAACTTTTAAATATTCATCAACTTAAATTATTAGGATCATACGGTTTGAATCGTTTAAGTTAAATATACTACCCATCACAATGCTCCTACTCACATTATGGTTTAAAATGGTGAAAGTATGATATATGTTTTTATGGAAATCTAAAATACAAAAAGTAAGGTTGATGAGTCATCATAGAAACAAAAATCAGGAAATGCTTTGCATTGAAAAGGACAAACCATCGATTAAAATTGAAAGTAAAAACGTAAAATTTACAATCAGCCGGAATGATGTGTTGTTCAATAAGGGTAGATCGATTTGGGCGTTGGCAAATTTTGCGACGAAGAATATCTTCGGTTCTAGCACGCTCCAGCCTATGAACTTGTTCGTGATATTGCGGAGGACAGCGAAGAGCTTAATAACAAAATCGAAAGAGCTTAACAATACTTCCCTTGAACTCGTCAATTATTTGACTCACGCAGAGATAAAAGCCTTCTATAAATGGACACAATTGAAAAACGAACTAAAAGCCGTCCAGTTGGTTAAAAAATGCAACAATGTCTGTTAAAATCAACTTTTTAAATCCGATACTTTTGAAAACTAATCGTCCGCTTACTTTTTTTCAATAGATATAATTTGAAGCAAACAAATTTAAAGTAAGGAAGACCAGTGTTTCACTTTGTCTGAAAGGGTTTTTAAAGCAGGCGGTTTAAACCTTATATTGATTTTTGAAAATTGGAAAATATACCATTTCTGATATTTTCATAAACAAAAATTCAAACTTTTGATAATCAATAGTTAAGACATGTGTTAAAAATACAACATATGTTCTCATGATGGGAAAAATGGTAATAGAGAAGATATTTTGGAAATCAAGTTAAAATAGAAAATCATCATTTAATTATCATTTTGATAACCAGAATTTTCAGGAATACTCGCCTGCTTTCTTTTTCAATCAAATTTTATACATTTAAAGCAAATGATTTTCATTTATATTAATTTTTAATTCCTCTAAAAATAACATTTGAACTTGTACTTCTGATTTATCCAAAATATTATAGAAATACAATATGGCGATTTTCTCAAGGAATTGGCTAAGATCCTCTTTCGAAAACATTGAATTAAATTCTTCTGCGTAACCCACAAAATTACAAAAGCATTTACTCCTTAATGTTTAAGACGCTAACGAGCAGAGTCGAGTACATTAAAACGGGCTAAGTATTCCATGAACTTCTAATAAGCTTTGGCAATAAGTAGGGCAAGGTGTGAAAGATTTTACTCATCTTGAACAAAATAGTTACAAATTCTAGATGATTCACAAGAAGAAACTTGACTAGATATTTTTGGCAGTTTACCTACAACACCCCTTCGAAGACATAAAAATTTGAGGGTATCTAGTCAAACTCCCCGCTACCAAAATCCTCGAAAATTAAGGCATCAGTAACTTTAGTTTTCGGGGATTTTGGTAGGTTTTCGGGGATTTTGACTAGGAACCAAATTTGAGAGGAGACTTTACTGAGAATAAATCCAAAAAAATATTTTTTTTTTGGAAAAAAATAAAGTGTTCTCTCAAATTTGTATTTTCTTCATAAATTTAAATTTTATGGACACATTCGTCAATACGCTTTTTAATAAATATTTCTTCTCAAAGATTTTATTTAAGTGATTGAATCAAAGAACAGAAATTAACTTTAAAATGTTTTAAAAATTTTAAAAGTGTTTTTTACAAAATAAATTTGAGAAACGATTTTTACTTATAAAAAATACGAGGAAATAATATTCTAGTAATTTAAAAATAAATTCTTTTATTACTTAATTATAACAGTTAAATCAAATGGGAAATAAATCGTTTAAAATCAATTAATATCATTTATCCTTCCATTAATAAGTGAAACGATCGCCTGCGTGATTGACGTAGCTTGAATTTATACGTCTTTTAATATAAGCGCTCTACAAGATTGAATATTAAAATGTTCAGAGTTCTAACATATTTTTATAAAACACTTGCATTCGTTATTCTATTTATCAAATTTTGTCTCAAATGTTCAAAGTTATTTGTTTTTAAATTTCTTTCGTCTTTTTTTCAATAATATTTATTAAAACAAATCTTCATTTTGCATCAATTGATGCTTTTAGGCGTATGAAAAAAATTGCTAGTGCTTCTAAAGATAATTCAATAGTAATAAGAGGTAGCAAGGCATAGTTAGGCAAAAAACATTCTTCAATCCTAAGATTCACACTATCAGCATGCTGGAGACAGGAATTAATGGCGATGTTAGGATAACAAAATTATATTTAAAAAAAAATTAGGAAAAAATGGAACTTACGTGGCATGATTCCTTGTTCAACAAGTTGATTGATTGGTCTTCTTGTCATTAGCTTCACTTGCAAAGCTGAAAAAAAATCAAACTTTTTAAAAAAAAAAATTAGAATGACAAAAGGCTTTTAATATTGAGGTACCAATTTGAGAAGAATCCATTTAGAGTTCTCAAATATCATATCAATTATAATTATTTTTTCATTGGTTAATTTTGGTCCGAGTTTTATAAAATATATTTTACAAGAAAAAGACTCAGGGTAACATGGAAAAAAGAAAAATGTTTGAAAATTGCGGATGCAGATATTATTACAGATGTTGAAAGGTAAAATTTTAAAAATATAAAAAATTATGCGGATGAGGATGTTTAAGAGGATGTAAAACCAACAGTTATTAACATTGGTCAATGTTTAAGCTTTAAGAAGGAAATACTCTTGGAACAAAGTTAAGGCTTCTACTATTTCTAATTGTTGGTGTCCCGTCGGTATATATACAATCGTCACAACTATCGTACTATCAGAAGAGGAAGAGGGTGATGTTCTTAGCTCTGAACTACAAGGTCTACTACAGATTCAGTGCACGCTCTATATGAGGTAGAAGACAACGTTGAGCCAGAAAGAACTTCAGTCTCACTTCAACAAGACAAAACAACTTAATCCACATTTACTTAATTTCTTGAAGACACAACTACTCTGAAATATATAAATCTACTCAGAAAGCTTCTTGGGAAATCCAAAAATTCATGCTATATAGATTTGTTATGGTATAAAATTGCATTTATGACTACAAATAAAATTCGGTTGAATCATTTTTCAAAATTTTTTTTAACTAAAATAAAAACATGCATTTACATTAAAGTTAAGACTTAAAACTTATCAGGATTTTACAATACTTTGATATCCACACATGGATGAATACTAGGATTTATGATATAGCATGGATACTAGTATCACATAGATCGGTAAGAAAAACTTAAACAATGATATACATCTAAATCTAAATATGGAGTTTCAAATGTGAAAAAATAAGTTCTTATTTCAGACAAAATACTTTGAATAATAAAAAACAATTAGTTTAATAATCAACATTGCAAACACAAATCTTCCATGTGATCATCTTCATCTCCGTAAGATAGAGATCCTTGACAAAAATTTTCTTCCTAAATATAAACGCTAATAGTTCCAATTCCATTAAGAACTTCAACAAGAAGCTCATGTGAACTACATCAGTTTTTCAACCTAACTAAGGAAAATTTCACAATCAAAATTGCATAAAGCTTTAGCTTACATTCGTTTCTAGATTTCGATTGCACACGGCTAACTAACTCCACTAAATACTAAAGATGTATCGGATATCCGCAAAAAAATTTTACATCTTCTTAGCATCCTCAACCACGGATCATTTAAGTTTCAACATGCGCATCCGTAATTTTAAGCATTTTCCTTTTTTCTATATACCGCAAAGTTTTTTATACAAAATTTAAAATTTGACTTTATTCAAAATTTTTGATGGGTATTTCTTTATTATAACACACATGCATTCGCATCTTCTCTCTAAATTTTTAAGAAGTATAAAACTTGTGTTTGCTTAGAATAGCCATTATGATCCACATCCGCATAATTCTGACATCCGCATATGCTAGAATGTCAAATTTGATATCCGCATTCGCGGATACAAAAAATTTCACATCCATCTACTAATTATATCAGAGTAATTCTTTTACACAGCGCTTTCCAACCTTTACCTTCGTGGAAGCCTTGAAATACATTAAATCTTTAAAGGAAGAATACACACAAAATATATCAAAATTTTTTATTTTAAAATTGAAAAACTTTTGTAGGTAATCAATTTTCTTTTACTTTGATTTCATATTTGATTATATCTTTACATTTTTTCGGAATGCCTTGTAGATTATAATTAATTTTATATTTCTCAATTTACACAAATATCACGACTATGAAATGAAATAAGTTAAAAGAGCATCATTAGCTTATCTTACTACTTTCCGCTGAACTCTTAGCGAGATTTTGCGCAACTACGCTTTCGGGAAACACCCGTTGGGAAACACTGCTTACCTATAGCTATCTGAAAAATTATAAATATCAAAATTCAAATAAAGACAACCAGCTTCTAAAAAATAGTATCCTACATCTAAGAGTGACACCTGAAAGTATCTAAATTTAGATGTAAAACATCTGAAATGGCAACCCTTTCTTTTTTATAAATCTGCAAATGTACTCCCTTCTTTTAAACCAATTTCCCCTAAATGAGAAAAATGTTCAAAGTAACTTTTACCTCAGAGTTCTAATATTTTATACGACACTTTCATTCGTTCTTCAATTTATAAAATTTGTTTCAAATGTTCAAAGTATTCGCTTTTCATTTTTTTTCGATAATAAAATTATCAAATGTGAGGGGGGGGCTTAAATTTTATGAAATGAAAATAATTAGATCAAAAAACGGGCTTAACCCTGAGCGAGGTTTTTAAGAACTAAACATTTGTTTTTTTCAATCAATTTTAATAAAAAAAAGTAGACCATTTTTATTCTATAAGTTAACACGCTTTATCAAAAGTGTTGTGTTCTGGTTATATTCTTATAAACAAAGATGATATTAAATTAGAATCAAATAAATAATGCAACACGGAATATTTATAAAAAAAAAGTCGAAATTTTCGAGCACTACCCTTCTTAGGGGGAGTGAGTAAGGTTGGTTAGATACTTGGTTTCGAAAACTCAAGGTCTTAGGTTCGATCCCCCACCAAGCCTACTTTTTTCATAGTTCGATACCCTTCTCGATGAAAACACCCAACGCTAACGTAACCTTACCTTTACCTTCAGTTCATTAGTTAGAAAAAAAATCTTTGAATAAAAATCGAATACGCTTAATTGGGGCAAATTTAATTAAAATACCAGGTGGCAAGAAATCGCATATTAGCGAATGACTACTAAACTATTACACTTTTTAGCGGAAAATCAAAATTAACAGAAAACTAAAAAAAATTACTTAGTTTTTAAAAATTGAAATTAAGCAAAAAAGTTAACTCTAAAAAAATAATGGCAATCTCGATTTTTTAATTTAAATTTCTGAAATGAAAAAGCATGTAACAAAAATTCCTGCTTTTTTGTGAATATTTTCTTCAATTTTAAAAAATTTCTTAAAATTATTGTTTCTTGTATTTTTTAAAATTTTATACACAAAAATTTATTTGCAAGAAAAGGATTGCCACAAATAAGACTTAAACTCACTTGTGAAAAAAGTAACTCACTAATAATTCCTCATATGAGTGGAAGAGTCGGAATTAAACTAAATTATGCAGCAGAAAATACAATTGGTTTGCTGGTAATTTGGCGCAATTGAGAGAGAAAATATAAGAAAAGATAAAAGTGTGTGTTACATCGTTTGTTGTGATCCATTTCCTGAACTAAACTCTTTTCTTCAACTTTTGGAGACAAATTTGGCAAAAAGAGAGAGGGCGAAAGCGCTGGTAATGGCGAAGAGGTGTTGGCGTCTAAAGACATGGGGGAGTGAGTGGAGGCTTGTGACATCGAGGACGGCTTATACGAAGAAATCAACGAAGTCGAAAACGGATATTCACAATCCATTGCGCAATTATTCCTCTTTCAATGCTCTTCTTCGTATTCTTTCGTAGAGAATGAAAATTATGAGATTTTTCTATACACCAAAATTTTAGACGCGAAATTATGGTGTATAAAAAAAACAAAATATTTGAGCGCTCTTACACTACTCTCAGTGATGGCCTACGTTACGGCATGAAAAAATTTTCGTAATGCGCTATTTAAAAAGCTTATTGAAGATTTGAAATAAAATCGAAACGTAACAACGTAGATAAACATAATCAAAAAGGTTTGTTGTTTTTTTGCGTTGCGAATATCCATATTACACTGTCTATTAGTATTGTCGATATATAACATTAAATAACAAATGCACGTAAAATTAGATACATTTCTCACTTTTTTATAATTGTTAAAATATATTTTAAAAGAATATTTGTCTGAAACTCAACCGTAAAACAAGTAAAGTCTCACAAGCCAAACAAGTCGTTTCTTCTAGTAATAATTCTAAGGGAATCATGTACGTAGGTAGGTATATATATATTGGCTCGAACTTTTTTTCTAAGTAAAATTTCTCCAAAATTAAAAAATGTTTCATATGCTACAAAATGTTAACCTACTTCATTTCGGTAGTGCTGTTATATGGTAAAAGTTAAATGGCCTTCAAAAGTTGAACTCAAAATCTTAATTTATTGAACTTAGAAAAAATTTATTCTAATATTATAAAATTTTGAAAATATTTAGTTTTGATATTTTTTTATTTTAACCATTTTGACTGAATTTTTCTGTTAAAATTTTAAACTTTAAAACAAGCTTTATTCTCCCTGCTATTTAAAAAGTAACACCACCCCACCCCTCCCTCTCCACACTTCCTCGATGTGCTATTCTGTTTTTATGTTGTCAATGAAGTGTATCATTTGAATCCTTGTTTCAAAGAATCCCTGATAGACAGAGGCTTTGAGTAATTTGTTCTGTATACACTGGATTATGGACAAACGTGCGTGAAAAAGGTCACCCATCCTCTTCATATATTTTTGTCTCAAAACATAATGCTTTGAGAGTATCAAATCCTTCAATTGCAAGCAATTTTTATAAACATTTCTAGTACGTGGATGAATGCGAACATAATAAGTGATCTGATGAGATTTCATTGATTTGATCATGCACACACAATGGTGTGTTACTTTCGTAAGCTCCACAAGTCAACATTTATACCATACAGAGTCTTGAAAAACTTTCAGACCAAAATGATTATGCAAAATAGTAGGCAACATTAAAAGAGGAAAACTCCTGCACTTGAGTGATTTTGCAATTTTTCAAGATTTTTTTAAAACGTATATGATTTTAAATACGGTCAAAATAATCCCATTTTCATCTTAGAGTCTTATCACAACTTCGAGCTTTGGTCATTATAGCTGATTGTCATACGCCAGAACTTTTCAAGTTTTAATTTTAGCAACCGTACAGAAATGTGTAAAACATGGCTGTAGCAAATTTTTTAAACCCCGTACAGAGAACATTAATGGGGTTTAAATTTTTCGAACTTTAAACAAATCTAAATGAAACCTGAAATCTAAATGAGATTTAGGAAAAATTAAAAAAGAAAGAAATACCTCCTTTATATATCACAGTCACTTGAAAGCATTCCGACATGAAAAGGCAGTAAATTGTCAGTACTAAACAAAAGAACCTCCAAAAAAATCCGCGAAAATGTAAAATATATTGAAGGAAAAGCAAACAATCAAATTACAATCGAAATATAAAAATAGAGCAGAGCGAAAGGAGGACTTCCAAAGGAAAAGAACGTTGAAGAATATTCGAGAATGGGGATGTAAAACCCATGGGATAAATCACGAAAAATTTAAAAGGCATTGGCATAGAATTTTAAAGGAAGTAGAATCTTTTAGACTTTCTTTCATGCAGTACATCAGAACTGAGACCACTCAGTGAACGAGGCAAGTGAAACTTGGGCAGAAGGAAAGGAGGAGAAGGAGGTAGAGGAAAAGGACACGACGCTCTTCACCAAAACTTGAAAATAAACAGAAGAGATTTCTATCTAATGCAAGATTACGCGCGCACGCATACACCGAGGCATACCAACGTCATCTTGGCACGAATGATTGATGTTGAGTGCTAGTATGTGATGTGGAATAAATCGATAAATGTAGGAAAGCCGTACTCTCACTCACCACCACTACAGAGTGCGTGATGTATTATATGTTTTCATAGAGACCAAGATTTGTGTTGATGATTAAAACGAGTGTGTGCCCATAAAATCGATAATGTGATATACGCAATAAGAGCAATGGAAAACGAAGAGGCAAGAAGCGTAGTAACGAACTACGCATACACTAGGGCTGCCATATTTATTTCCAGATCGTCGTCAACCCGGACAATTTTGAATATGCAGAGCATTTCAAGCAATGCTGAGAACAGTCGTGTGTGTTTATACTTATGCACAAAGAAAAGTCACATAAAATTCACTTAATTTCTTAAATCTTTAAGGAGGAAATTTTCTAGGAGTTAACACTTAAAACACTTTTTTATTTTCAAAATCTTGAAGCTTGATTTTTAAGCTTTTGTGTACCTTCTAATTTGATATCTTCCTTGATTTCTATTCAGTTTTTGGCAGGTCGAAAAAGTTTGCTTGTGAGCACTATGTCCTTACTTTGTGTGGTAGTTTTTTTACCTTAATTGGTGCGGTGGGGTAAAAAAAACCCCCAAAGATTTTTGTAAGAATATAGTCAAAAATGAATATAGAATAGATCATAAAAAACAAACATATTAAATGCTAAATATTTAAAATTAAATATGCTAAAATTTATATTCGTTTTTGTTTTTCTTTTTGAAATTTAACGCCATCTATTTTTTATGAATATTTTTTGAGCAAACTTCATCAGTTATTTTGAAACTAATTTTCAAGCTAAAAATAACAAAATAATCACACATGAAGATATGAATTAAAATTTTATAAATTAAATTTACAATTTTATAAGCATAAAATGAATCTATTTTTTATATTTGAAATTTACAAAGAAATATTTCCAAAAAAGTATGTTTTGATGTTTTTTACAAGTAAAACTCTCACATTTCGAGCACGTAATAATTGTCGTCTCCTTGGGCAAAATTTGAATCTTGAAAACTTATTGGTTTTTGAAACAGTAAAACTTGTGCAGAATCAGTCTCTATAAAAGAAGAAATTAAATCCTTGATATTCTTAGATGCACTTCTACTACTGTTTTTCATTTTCATGCTTATCAAACATAATTCTTTACCAAGGTCTAACTTACTTCGCACAAGTTTTGAACAATGATTACTTAGTTTATGTATTACATAAGCTTTAATTCCAGCATTGTTGCATAAACCATAAATAATAATAACGTTTACTTAGACTTTCAAAATTGTTTCTTGAAATAATCTTCTGATTTCATCAATCACTCAATAATCTTCTGAATTCATTGTTGCTCAATCGATATTTTATACCTTGAAAACTATTGCAATTTGTGTATGTCTGCGTAACTTATATAAGTTTGAGTGTATGAGAAAGTATGTAGTTTGAGTGTATGAGAAAGTATGTAACAGATGTATTTTCTCAACGCAATCAAATAAAACTATCAATCAATTTATTCATTTGCTTTTTGCTGCATTATTTCCTCAATTTATTTTGTTTCTGCTTTATACTCTGCTAAACCTCGATCTTTTTGTTGTCTATCCAGTTGAACTGATTTTATTTTATTCACAAATGACTTTTATTGATGAAATTAGAGAACTACTCAAGGAAACAACCGTTACTGAAGAAATCTTGGATTCTTCAGATTGTTCCGAGTCTGACTTTGAAAAAGTTTCTTGCCATTTTTCTGATAGTGAAGAATCAAATTTTGATGAATCTGACAATAACAACAAAAATTCTTCTGACACAAGTGCAATCTTCTGGACTGACAAGCCAATTTCTACCACGTCTCGAACCCGAAAGCATAATATTGTGACTCATCTTCCTGGATTGAAAGGCAAAAGTAAAAAAAATTTAACTGTTCTTGAATCTTTCGAACTTTTTTTTGATAAAGACATGATCTATATGATTATGAAAAGCACCAATCTTTTTATAGAGACAGTGAAAAACAATTATAAAGAAGCTAGTTACTCAAGCGACACAGATGTCACAGAAATAAAAGCTTTTATAGAAATCTTATTTGTAACAGGAGCGCTCCATTCTAATGATCTCAATTTCAACGATATTTGGAACAATTTTGGCTTCGGTTGTGATTTTATAAAGAATGTAATGTTTCACAAAGATTTTTATTTTTATTTTTATTTTTATGTCGATGTATTAGATTTGATGACAAAAGTCCGAGAAGTATCAGAAAAAGTTTCGACAAGTTGGCTGCTATTAGATGGTTTTTTGATTGTTACGTAAAAAATTGTACATCTTTGTATACCCCGCATGAATTTCTTACAGTTGATGAAGGGATTTTCCCCTTCAAAGGTAGATGTGGTTTTAGGATGTATTTTGGATCTGCAAAACCAAAGAATTATGGTCTTCGTGTTTACGCTTTAATAGACGCATAAACTTTTTATACACTCAATCTAGAAGTTTATGTTGGAAAACAAGTCGGTGTACAAAGACTTAGCAATTCACCATCAGATGTTGTAAAGCGATTGATTGCTCCTATTTCAGGAACAGGAAGGAATGTCACCACTGACAATTGGTACACTAGATTGATTTGGCACTGGATTTAAAGGCGCAACATAAGCTAACATTGGTTGGAACAATAAGAAAAAATAGAAAAGGTGTTCCCAAAAATTTTTCAAGTAACATGAAAAAAATTTTTTCAAGTAAGTTTTTATTCACAAAAGATTTAACACTGGTGTCATGGATTCCTAAAAAAAATGAAGTTGTAACGCTTCTTTCTACGATGCATCATGATAAAAGTATTGAAAAAATTGGAAAGAAAATACCTGAAATTATAAATTTTTACAATGAAACAAAATATGGTGTTGACTTGGTAAACCAATTATCATCAAGATATAATGTAGCAAGAAGATGGCCAATGTGCATTTTTATGGTTTATGCAACAATGCTGGAATTAACGCTTATGTAATACATAAACTAAGTAATCCTTCTTCAAAACTTGTGAGAAGAAAGTTTTTATTAGATCTTGGTAAATAATTATGTTTGGAAAGCCAGAAAATAAGAAAAAGTAATAGAAGTGTCTCTAAAAATATCAAGGATTTAATTTCTTCATTTATAGACTGATTCTGCAGAAGTTTCAACTGTTTCAACATCCAAAAAGTTAAGATGCAAATTTTGCCTAAGGAAAGATGACAAAAAACAAAGATAACGTGCTCGAAATGTGAGAGTTTTATTTGTAAAAAACACCAAAACATACTTTGTGGAAATTGTGCTTTGTAAATTTCATAAAGATAAAAATGATGAATTGATTTTATGTTGTTAATAAAATTCTAATTTTACTTTTTAAAAAATAGTTTCAAATAACCATGAAGAAGTGTACTCAAAAAATATTTCTACAAAAATAGATGGCGTTAAATTTAATAATTATTAATTTTACATATTTAACATTTAGTATGCTTGTTTCTTTACGAACTATTCTATAATGATTTTCCATCAATATTCGTACAAAAAATTTTGGGGTTTTTTTTTACCCCACCGCACTACAAGGTAAAAAAACATTACCGCACTAACTAAGTGTAAGAAAACGATATTTTCTAGAGTTGGCGCCTTTTTAGTTTTTAAAAAATTTCATTTAAATGTTTGATTTTTTTAACCTTTAACAGTGCGCACGTATAAGGTGAAATTCAACTGCTTCACTTTTAATAAAAGTTCATCTTTTTGATTTATCATGCATAGTTGATAAGTTCTTGACGTGTATTTTATTCGAGTTGCTATGCTAAACAAAAAATACTGTACAGTGAAATCTTTGCAAATCGGCCTTTGTAAGAGAACAGGATATTTGTCCATACCAGCCGATCCGAATTGTAGTGATACGCTAAAACCGGCCTATCTCTCGGACACAAAGAGTAAAACTGTACTGTCCCAATCGAAATTTTAGCTTAAAGGGTGGTGACTAAATAACAATTCGCTTTGGTAAATTGATTTAAATAGGGTGCCAAAAGTCTTCATGTTTTTAAATAAATACACGTTTTTAAGGCTCACAGGTTTATCTGTTCATTGTAACGATTCGCCCCTTTTATTTTCTCGTCATCTTATAAAACAGTGTTTATTCTTACTCAATTTTCATTTTATTTTGATGCATGCATTATTCATCACTTTTAGATATTTAGATATTTAAAAGTAACATTCAAGAAATAACAGAAAGAAAACTTCTATAAAAGCTATCAATGATTCCGTCACATCAGACAACACTGAATATGTCTAAAGTGTTTAAACAGGCCCGCTCCTCCAAGTAAACGTTCACGCTGTGAGCTTAATCTCAAGCCCAAAGTTCACCTTATAAATGATTCTAGATTCACAGCAAACGCGATGCAAAATTTCTGAGTGAAAAGTACGGCACTAGTACTGTTTTGGACGTACTGGAAAAATCTGGCACTTATCTGCAACTATACCGCGAGAATGCTAATAAAAATGCTTTGATAACTTAAACAAGTTGACATGGGAATGGCTCCAAGTAGCACGAGCTCAAAATTTCCCTCTCTCTGGTCTCATACTAGAGGCCGAAGCAACACGATTTGCCAAAAATCTGGAGCGCACTGACTTTAGATCATGTTATTCCATCAAATCATATGCAATCTGAGGCGAAAACCTGATGTTGAAAAGTGACGAGAGTGGGGTGAAAATATCAAAATAACGCGTAACTGTCATGTTTGCATGCAGTGCATCTGGTGAAAAGTTGAAACCCTTCGTGATAGGCTAATCAAAACAACCATGTTATTTCAAAATCATCAAAATAAACGATCTTCTAGGGACTTATGCTTCTAATCGCAAGGCTTGGATGACTTCATAACTCTTTCTACACATCAGAAAAAACTGTAGCTAATAAAAAATCCTGGACAACGCTACTTCGCAAACTCCTGATATACAACTCAGCAATGTCAGCCTGTTAACACACCAAGTGTTGTTAAACAGATTGATCAGGATATAATACGGGAATTCAAGCTCCGATACCGCAAACTGTTGATGACAGACATATTAGCTAAAATGGACATAGACATCAGAGCTGCCCGAATATCAAAATCTGTTACTATTCTTGGTGTTATCAAATGGATTGACACTGACTGGCAAAAGACGGAAAATTCAACAAGCACAAGTTGTTTCAAACGGTGTGTTCACCATGCTCACTGTTCGGGTGAAAACAGCTCACGACGAAGATGATCTTCCGTTATCTGCTCTCATTCCTCAAATCTCCAAGTCCGCTATCACAGTTGACGATTTCATCGATATAGATAAGACCGCTAACATTGAAGACACATCTGGATGGGAGTCTGCACTAGTGGAAGAGTATTTGCAGGCTAACAAGGTCAATAGTGGTAGTGATGAAGAGGACACCATTGAACCACCAAAGAAAAAAATCGGTCGCATCAACGTCCGTGATATGCTCCTGGAAATCAACAACTTCGCATTTGTCGAAGATCCATCCATGCTTCCAAAATTGTGTCATTTATCACTAAAAACTATTTGACTATTGTTAAGAAGTCTGTTGCTTCCAAACAAGTGTTCATCAAAGACTTTTTCCATTCTTAAAAGCTGAAATTTATTTGGAGCGTGGTGCATTTCTTGAACAGATGCTCTTCCTGACGTTAACCGGATGGAATCAGATTAAACAACAAGAAATTCTATTTCGGGTACATCAGGAATTGAACCCAAACATTTAGAATTAAATAGCTGCGGTTTAACCACCATGCCACCGGCACCCTGATGTCGTCTATTATTAACTTTGGTTTTTGGAACAAATGCTCCTATTTCTAACATTTTATTTGTTAAATGCTTATTTTCTTTGGCAATCAATTTACACATGAAAAAACTGGAAAATTGGTTGAGTCTTCAAAACGGACATTATAGACCGAAAATAACTTTAAAAGCTTCATAATCAACCGACATGAATTTTAGATGTTCTGAAATACTTTTTCGGGATGCTTAAATTGATCAGATAAAACAAGGACAATTCTATAAAACAGTGTTCTCTGGTAGCACTAAGGAAATCAGAAGACAATAAATTGCGCTATTTTGGTGTTTATCCGTTGCAACAACGTAAGGAATCATTATTAAAATTGATCAAATAAGTAATATTGATAGATTATAGGGTTGAGACAGCCAGTTAGAAGTTTGTGATAATTCATAAGTAATGGTTCTAATTCCGAAATTCTACATTTTATTTAACGGTAAAGATATACGATTTTCCAATCATAAAATAAAATGGTGTATATTATTATTAAGTAATGTAAAATAATTTTAATAAATATATATATTCTTTATTGTTATAAAAAGTTTACGTTTATAGCATTCCTCAATGGATGGTATTCAATTTGGCTATGTCCAAGTTCCACATGGCTTTTGGTTCAGGGACAATTCGGCCTCAAGGCAATATCATATCAATATATTTAGAGGCTGAATTGCCTGGCCTAGAAGGCGAATTGTCTTAAAGCCAAATTAACCTGTTTCCTTTCTTCTGAATCAGACTTAGTTTTTAAACCAATTATTGAATTTAGATTTCAAATAACTTTAGAAAAACTTTGAATTTGAGAGATGTATTTTTAAGGGAAGATAACTTTTTGTGAATGAAATTTATTTCATTATGGATAAGTATGCCAGGTTTTTGAAGGATTCTGGTAGAATTTGGGGAGTTTGGAGAATTTAGAAAAACTACATAATATTAAGGTAATCTATTATAGATAAGATTGTTTTGTACGGAGAAGGTTTGAATAATGTAATAAACTCCCAATGAACAATAAAGGAAATAAATAAAAAAAATACTAATTCGATAAGTACAAAATAGTGGCCAAAAAACTCGGTCTTAGAAAATGGGGTCTGAATTCATACGTGTGCTAGAATTTCCCTTCAGTATTTTACACTTCGATTCTGTCATAGCACTTCTGGCTTCTACTTTTGCTGATTTAGAAGAATGATTGTTGATCTTTTAAAGCAGGCTTCTTTAATCTAGGACTCATTATGGGCAATTAGAAAAATGATTTAGGCCCCATTACTTTTCATCAGACTTTAAAGATTAAACGTTTTTGAGTTCAAGGAAAACAACAACAAATATCTCACAATTATACTTACATTTGAATATATTTTGACATCGATTACAAGAAAGTAAACTACTGTGCTCGTTTTAGTTTTGTATATTGTATTGTTTTGTCCTTAAATAAAATTTAAGGGCCTAGAGTTCATTTCAATTTAATTTTGAACCCGCATCAAAAAAAGGTTGAAGAACCGTGTTTTAAACAATCACACATTATTCCTCCTGGGATTTATTTTCCACGATTGGAAGTCCCTTAAAACACATAAATGTATAATACACTTTCTCATAGTCCAGGAATCATTAAAATCAGTTTTGCCCCCCCCCCCCCACCTACTTAGAGTTTGAGGACTGGACTGATCTGAGTTAACTATTGTTTAGTAAAACAGTAGTTTACAACTAAGGAGATGGTTAGTTCGTTAGTGAGGCAAATTCTATACTTAATTAAAATATTAGTAAGTTTAGTAAGCGATTAATTGGGCGATAAATGTTAGATAGGGGCTTCTTTTTATTAACTGCTACTGATAGTGGGCGCATATCGATTCAGAGACATTCGGTCACTGGACAATTCAACCTTAAGAAAATTCGCCCTTTGGACAATTTGGCCTCTAAACATTTGTTAATGATTTAAACTCAAAAATTGTTGAGCTATGCATTAATTTTTTATATAAGTTCTTAAAATCTTTCTTCATAAAAAAAGTTCTTAGAATCACTTTAAAAACGAAATTATTGTGATGAATGCGTTAATTCCATGAAGTGAAGGTGGCATTGAAAATAAGGAACTAAGAGCTGAAACTTCGTGCCAGGCCCAACTTATTAGGCGATCCTAATATTCTTGAGCCTGTAACAGAGTTTAAGTCTTGTTTCATTCGAAAAAATGGGTCACTTCCCTTTGTCAAAAATTTGGCGTGTGCGCACCTACAACTCATATATAACACGCATGAACAAATAATAAGCAATGAAACCCAATATCAGACATTACTATGTCAATTGGACGTTCGGGTTTGTAGGAATTTTTTCAATTTTACACCTTGTCTTTTGTCGTTCAGTCTTAAAGCTTATTCTATCTACATAGTACTATTACCATGCCAGGCCTCCGCCTCTGGAATTTGCCCTCCCCATCTCCTCTCCACACTAGAACACCGTTGAGACAAACTTATACGCTTTCTTATACATTAGCCTCCCTAGAATCAGAATGTATTCAGAGTAGTGTATTGCTTTTCCCTTTTTTCCGAGATCTCTTACTAATTTTTGCTACCGAGATTGGCTTCCCTGGATTTATCAATTTTTCATTTGATTGTTTAAAAGTAAAATTTATTATTTGATATATTTTGTTTTTATCATAAAAATATATTAAATCGAAATAGTTTTATGCATTTTTTTAAAACAGATTTAGAAATAGTTCATAGTATTTGTCTTAACTAATTCTTTACCTCAAAAATATATATATTTCTATCTAAAAATAGGCTTAATCAAAACTAATATTTGGCGCCAATCAAAAATGTCTGTTTCCTTAAATAAGCAATCAGAATTTATTCTACGTTAACTTTTAGTCGAGTGAGTATAAAGATCATCTTAAGATCTTTCAGATTGATATTCATTTATTTAGATACTTTATAATAATAAATATTTTTTTTATTGGAAATTAACTTTTTTATTCCTTACTGGGCCTTTTGCCCAGGCTTTGGGTTTTCTCCTTTTTAATTTTTTTTTAATAAAGCTGCTCAAATCCTTGATGTTTTTGTTCGTTTGTTGTTTCCTGTTTTTTATACAAAAATAAAACTTTTAGAATTAACCCCAAAAAGGTTTGTTTTAGTACGCCATATAAAATAAATGCTTCGACCCAACGTTTACCTTAAGATTACATCAAGAAAATTTTAAATTCTCTATTTTTTGTTAAATTATTTCAACAAACCCTCTATGAAAAGGCTTTAATCATAGATTATTTTGTTTTTTCAAATATATAAAAAATACAACTCACTAAAAATACATAAATAATTACTGGTTTCCCTTAAATTCAATCCCTCCCCCCACAACAAAAAATCCCGTTGGTGGTCCAACTCAAAACCCAAAAGTATATTTCGGAGTAGTAATGCTTTGTCTATCCTTTTCGAAAGTGGAGGTTTTAAGTTTCTTCCTCCTCTTGAACCGTCTCTGATCTTACCTCTAATTACCCAGCTTTATTAAGCTATCAGAATTTGTAAAATCCCCCACTCAGAAGCTTTACGTATTTCTGCCTGTTAAAAACTCCCCCGTTTAACCTTTATCTAGGTTTGTTTTCGGCCCAAGTTTTGGGTGTTGCATAAATAGTTGTTTTTTAGATGTTTTCTATATAATACGTTTCGTCAAATCTCCAATCTTCAAACCCCTTTAAGCTCTACTCTTACCTCAGTTGTTTGGCCCAATTACCATAAACCCAAATGGAATTTTCTTTTTACTATTTGGGTTTAAAATTCCCTTCCCAAACCCTTCAAAGCAAAAAAAACTATTTCATTGGTTTTAGGTCTATGCCATTGTACTAGTGGTGACATTTTTGAAGTTTTCGAGAAAATTTGAGTTCTTATCGGGCTATTTATCTGAACTTTTGGTTCTTGAACAAACTATAAAGGTACGATAAGAATGAATACTCTCTACTGTTGTTTTTAAAAGGGTTCCTTTTCAGAAAAAGTTTTGACCAATCTGTCTTTAGCCCAATGAAAGAATACGCATTCTACAATTTCCTTAAACTTTCTATAAACTTTGAGGTTCTCCAACAAACAATTTGGACTTCTACAAAAAAACATTTAACTAAATAATGTTTTCTAATAGAAATTACTTGTGTTTTCTTCCATTCTTTCTTTTGTGCAGACAAAAATATGGTTCAAAAGAGATTCAGGAAAAAAGATTAAAAATTTTCAAAGGTCTTTCAAATTTTTTGCCGTATCTTTTGGACCTGGTCTACTTGAGATGATATTAGTTGATGATCTTCTTCCACAAATTCTCTCGGTTCCCAAAAAAATTGGGTTCCATCTGGTGCTACAAGGGACACATCTTCGCAAAGAGGTTTTTCATCGTTAATTTTTCCCTTGTATCAACTAATTTTGAATTTCATATTCATATTTGAAAAAAAGTAAAAATTTCTCCTTCATCACTATTGTATAAAAATTGAGGGTTATAAAATTTTGGAAGTATTAGAATAAATAGTTGTAGAAATGAAGAATTATTACATACAAATAATAAGAGAAAGTTTTGTGTATCTATAGGATTCTTCACTATTATTATGAAGGATTTTTCAATTGTGGTGGAAAAAGTAAAAATTGCAATTATATATGGTCGTGTAGTAATGGAATTGGTCCTCTAGGATGGATTCTCGATAAAAATAATATAAGTAAGAGTTTTTGTGTTTGAAATATATTTTGATTTATTTTGGTTGTATGATGTGTCTTTTATTCAGATAATAATGAAATTAATAAGGAGTATTCTCTTCATTTTTTATTCAAGTAGAATGGTTTAAATATCTAAAATATCTAATTTTTTATTTTTTATTTTATAAAATATTTTTGGAAAATAAATTTATAAAAAAAATTTTAATATATATAAATTTTTAAAAATATAATATACGTTTGTTTGTTTTGTTACTTTTTTTTTGTAAATAAAAAATATTATAGTTCTTCTTTTTAATTTTTTATATATAATATTTTGATATGGAAAAAATTTATGAAAATAAAGTGTTGAATATTGAAAATATAGTTTTTTACAAAATACATATTCGTAGTTGTTTGTTTGTTATTAGCTATAATGAAAGATTATAATACAAAAAGAAATAATAAAACTTGATTTTGAATATGTGTTTAAAAATAATCTTCAGAAAAATTTAAATTTGAAATATAAATTTATATTTTTATATTGTTTAAGGTTAAATAAGTTTTTATAAAAAATATTATTTTAGATGGTTAAATTTAAATTTTATAAATTATATAAATATTTTATGTGGTGAAAATTTATATTTTTTTATCTAAAAATTAAAAAAAAAAATAAGTTAGATATGATAATATTTTATGAAAAGAGATAAATATTAAAAAAAACTCAGGAATCTCACATTTTTTATTGCTAAAATTTTTGAAGAAAGATAAAAAAAAATAATTTTCCAGTAAATTTCTGTGAAAGCAAAAAAGACAAAAATTCGGGAACACTAGTTAAGAAGTTCATAGAAGGTAAAGCAAGTCAAAAAATAGTTGTTCGAAATTTAGGTGCGAATAATTTATGGCAGTATACATCACCACTTCACAAGTCAGAAAGCACTTTTTTCTTCATCATCACAATTATTGGCATCGCCATCACGCGAAAATCTTATTACATGCGATCCAGTGAGCGGTAAAACAAACGAGAAAATGCGTATAAACTTTTTATCTTGATAAAATAAATCACACCACTCTCTCCAATCAATTGTGCAGTCAGTCAGCAGCGTACGAATAGAAGCCAGCCTTGAAAAAAGCTGCTAATTATAATAAAAAAAAGTAATTTTTGTGTAAATAAGTCGTGTGCGTGCACTCTTCTCATATGTTGGAGACAACTTTTTGCTAATTAACACTTCTTAATAATTCTATTCGTGTTCACATTTATTCACAAGATTGA
Organism: Nectonema munidae; assembly: GCA_030549495.1. NCBI lineage: Eukaryota > Metazoa > Nematomorpha > Nectonematoida > Nectonematidae > Nectonema > Nectonema munidae. Next base: position 52,805 of record JAUIRK010000681.1, read on the forward strand.
TTTTCAAAATTGAAACATGCATTTAACCTAATTAAGACGATGTAAACTTTATTTTATTAAAAAAGCATTTACAAGCTTCATATTTCTACAATTAATAGATTTTTCCATGCATATTTTGAGGTAAAAAAAGTTCATAAGTTCGATCTGAAAATTTATAATCATTTTTAATGAGTTCCTTGAATTTTAATTTTAAAAATATATTCAATTAAAAAGATCAAATAAAATTTAGTTCGCTCAAGACGAACAGGCTTATCCTAGTATGATTAATTTTAAAAACTTTTTTCAAATTATTCACATTTTAATTAATTTTTTTAGACACTTTATGATAAAAAAAAATTACATTATTACTTGACTCAAAATTTTTATTTTAACCAAAGATATAAAATAGAAAATTCCAAAGGTAACCAAAAAATAATAAGTTCTTTTAAAAATAATGGTAAAAAATCTTGAAAGTAAAATAAGAATGAAATTATTTATTGTAAAATGTTTTTAATCACATGCATTCGAGTGGTGTATGTTTCTTAGCTTAAAGGGTTAATGAGTACTCATTTATTATATGACGAAACGTTTACTCTTTTCCACAAACCATTTTGAAAGAATCAATATTTAAACTTATTATTCTCAGAATTACTAAATTAAAACTTTACACATTTTGACATGATTGTAAAAATAATTTCCTTAGAAAATTAAAGAAAGAAGTTCTTCTCTTGCTCGAATATATTGGAAGCAGAAAAAGAGAATATAATAAGGAGTTTCGATTTCGTTGGAATTATATAGAAATATTTGGCTTGCTAAATTTAGATTCAGTAAAAGTAGGACTTACACTCACAGGCGCATTAACCAGAAAATCATCTGCCTAGTGATCGTGGTGGAATGAATTTCGTTTTAAACCAAATTTATAGAATGATATTTTGGTTATGTATAGCTTTAAGAAAGGAAGATTGTGAGAATTGGATGAATTGTAGTCTAAGATATAGGGTGTTATTTGAATAGAGGTGCAAATATTTCAACCAGAAAGCAGTTTACATGTTCGTGATTCATTAGTGTTTGTTTTGCGAAACGGCCTAATTTGGCTAGGCACCAATATAACTCAAGTTTAGAGTAAGATAACAAGAATTTACGTTTAGAAGCAAAAATATGGGTCAACCATGAAATGTTTAAGTAAAAAGACGTAATCGTGTAGTTTTAAGAAGTTTTGATTTCAGATTATATAATTGAATGCATTTAAAAGAGCGGAACATTCACGGCTGAATATAATGTGTAGGAAGAAGGATGTTTAAAAAGCACATAAGTATATGAAGATCTATAACTGTTTTTTGAGCTATCTAAAAAGATTCCTAGGAAATATTTAGCTAAATGTAATGTGGAGTTATTTTGAGATAGTCCATTAAAACTGTTTTGAAGCTAAACGGGTATTGGTAAGGACTTAAGGAGATATAAAATATTGGGAAATTGATTTCGGGTTAAATGCAGAGGGATTGTTGCGAGTGGACATTGGCTGTACGAGTAATAAAATTTAGAAAGATTAAGAAGGTAAGAGTGAAGTCCTGTCGAGTAAATAGGATTGTTGATGTGAAATAACTTAGATCCGAGTCTTAAAGGCAAATTCATAATAAAAAAAGGTCTCCATAAGAATAACAAAAAATATTGTAAGAAAAATTAAGAACAAACAGATCAAATACAATTAAAATTATTTTTAAAATATTATATATATTATAGAAAAAAACAATAACAGTTTTCAATACTATAAATGAGAACATATTTTTAATATTTAATTATTTTAAACTTTTTTGAAATTTGGTGACTTTGTCATCTTAATATAATCAAAATTTGAACTTATATTCGATTTATCAAGGAAGTTAGAGTAGGTCGAACATATTTTCACAAAATGGAAAAATCCATTTTCAAAACCAGGAAATCTAGAATAGAAAATCTATGTTCAATAATATAATTAAATTAATTTTATGTTATACGTATAAAAGAATATACAAAAAAAACTTTATAAGATTTTTTATCACTTGAAAACTTATTGTCACTACTTTATAAAAATATAAGAAATGACGTGAAATCGGCATTTATATGAAACATCAAGAGTCTAAGATCTGAATAAAAAAGACATAAAAATAGTACTTCAACTTATATGCAGGTCAGTGAAAAATTTAACAAAACAAGCTAGTTCAAGCCCAATGTTGGTTACTTAGATAAGCAAAGCAAACATAAAAAAGATGCCTGCTTCAAACATATGCATTTCCTGAATAGCAAGTAGAAATCTATATGACATAAATCATGGTTATCTCGTCATGCTTATTATGAATCCTACAGTCGTTGAAGACTAGTTGGTGAGATCATCCCAGTGTAATTTGATTAAATTGGGAAAATAAATGGTTTATGGACACGAAGATACCAAACATTAAAACTTCAAAAGGATCAACAGATTGACCCTGATATCGTGCATGATTCAAGAAGCCCGAGATCTCTAATGCAATAGATGGAATAAGAGATATAATTTTATAATAAATGATTAAATTACATAAATATTTAAGATTTAATTGTTCAAAAAGTGTTTTCTAATTATGAATTTAGAGATCGATCCTACTCTAGTAAAAGCACGTCAATATAGAAATATAAGTTGTTTGAACTTTTAATACATTAGAAAACAAGTAAATTTATAAAAAAAAACAATTTTTCAAAAAAATGATGTGTAGATATTTAATAAAAACATACAAAAATTAAAATACATACTTTTACTCTACCGCAAAAAAACAAGAGCAAAAGATGAACGAAAAAATATTTTAAATTAACATTAATTTATTTTTGATTTAAATTTTAATGAAAAAACTATAACCTTAACTTTGTGTATAGAAATTTTTAAGATTTTTTGAGATTTTAATTCAAATAATTTTTTTTTATTTAACAAAAAGATTATATGTATTTGAAAAAATTGTGGAGCTCTGATAATAATATATGAAATAATAAGAATATTGTTTTTTCATGTGTATAATGTGTACATTGATGTGTCTCAAAAAAAGTAAATATGAATTATGTGGATGAACAATTTAGTGTATTACAGATAAGTAATGGCTGTGTGAGGAGTCTATTTTCTATTAAACAATTTTCGCTTAACTTTACGAATCCTTTCTTTTAAAAAATTTTTCACTTTTCAAATACGAGATACAGGCAAACGCACATTACCCGCCAAATATTACAATGAACATTACATTGATCACATATTGCAAAATCTTTTTATTTCTTTACGGACACGCTTAATTAAACTTTATCTCTAATTATGAAGAATGGTAGTTATTCTTAACTATAAAACTAAGCTAGGTGAACCATTGGCAAATCATTCCGTGAGCGAACATTTGCCTACAGACATTTTACCGAATGGAGATTTAGCCGAGTGACATTTAGCCAAAAGTACATTTGATCTAAAGAACATTTGGTCGAAGGGACATTAAGCCGAATTGAAATTTTACCGAAAAAGTATATATAATTTGACGATTTTTCTTACACAAAAGACGTTTTACCCAAATATACTCAAACAGATCAAAACAAATTTAAATATACATAAAAGAATTATTCTCAGCATAAAACTTACATAAATAAAATTAAGGAATAATGCTGAAGCTTGGAAAAGAAGTTGAATGTTATCACTAAGTATGTATTGCCCATATTATTCATCTTTCTGTATATGATGTTTTGTACTCAAAAAATAACGTAGCCTTTAAATACAAATATTCTGAAAGTGTGTCTGATATAGAATCTGAAAATGAGGAAGTTTTTAGCGATACCGAAAATACTGGACTTAAATAAAAACCTGGAAACTGTAACAATCTTTGCTTAAAATCTAGCTTTTTTAGAGTAATTTTTAAAGTACGATCCATATGTAAAATTTTTCGCAAATCATCTTTGTTAAATGATAAACTAACGATTTTGTGAAGTTAGAAAATAAAGGAAAATAATTTAAGTTAAAACTGGATTTCAAAACAAGATGGAATAGTCTTCTTCGTATGATTCAACGTTTTTTGTTTTTAAAAAGTTCTTTCAAGAAGTATTGTTCTCCTTCTGAGATTGTTTATGAGCAAGAATGGAACATTTTGAAAAAACTTATTGTTTTTGCAACCTTTAGAAACAGTTTTGAATGTTGTATGCTCTCAAGACGCAAATATTCAAACAGATATTTTAATAAAAATTAGAAGATAATAAAAATAAATTTCTTGTAATTTGAAAGAAAGACTTTGTGAAACGTATTTTTCTAAAAGTAACATAGAATTGTTATCTTCAATGAAATACTTGATCAACTTTGAAGAATATAAAAAGGATATATATGATAGCAGTAAAAATTTTCTATTGGATTGTATAACCAACTTTTTCATAATCAAACAAGTTGTCACAGTCAAAGTAAAGTTCTTGAACCTGCAGATACAAAAAAAATAAAATATCACTAAAACGTTCTGCAGAAGATCAAATACTTGAAGAATTTTATAGAGGTGAAACAAATGGAATCTTCAGTTTGAAAGAAAATTCAAACTCAAAAAACTTGAGTAATAAATTTTAAATATATGAGGCAAGTTCTGAACTGCAGAGATTATAACCAATAAGTGTTGAAAGTAAACGATCTTTTTCCGCTGCTGATTTTTTATATCAAAATTACGTGTAAATTTATCCGAATATCGTTAAATTCTTTCTGTTTTTTAAGAAGATTTTTCAGAACCAGAAAAAAACAGTTAAACAAAAAAGGATAATTTTGTTTTTTATTTCTTAAATAAATTTGATTTAGTTTTTAACTTTTTTAATTGAAATTATTTGTATATAGTTTAATTTTAATTATAAACATAGTTCAAACAGTTTTCATTAATAAATTATGATAAAATCTTCAAAATAGGTTTTTAATAATTACTTTAAAAATAAAATCTGTTTTGAAAACATTGTTATTTTTCAACTCTACTTTCCATATTATCGCTTTGGAAATTTTTATTTGGAAAACCACCTCATGTTTGAGTGCAGCAAGAGTTTTTCAAATTGAAAACAAAGATTTGAAGCATTTGCTTAAATGAAGTACACTGTATGACTTCATTGAAAACATTTTTCAACTCATGGGGCATGGTTTTATGGCTCAGCGCACTGGATACCAATTACATCTGAAAATTTTTGCTTAGCAAGATTACGACTACCATGTGCTGTAAAAAAAATATAACTTTGTCAAATATTTCTCTTACAATTGTTCTATTGCTAAGTTTTGCAAAACAAAAAATTGTATACCAGGTTCTTATCATATAATTGTACGTAAACGCAAGGCTACGACAAGTTTGCAGCATCCATCGTTACATCAATCTAAGAAAAAAGTTGAAAATCGAAGTCCAAATCAATAAAACTACGTCTGACATGTCATCAGACATCTCTCCTATTAGCTCTTTTGACAGGAAGATATTTTTCAACTTTACAACTTTTAGCACATTCAATATATCTTTGCAACAAGGTAATATCAAAAGTTCTGCTGTTGTGGGACTTTTTGACAACAGATATTTTTTTGAAACTTTTCAAACCATACTTAATATTTTGCAAAAACATTAAAATGTTATTTATCAAACATGAATTTGTGCAATCGTTGAACCAATAATTTTGTTTACGGAACTCAAGTGCTTTACTACCAGCGCAATTTAAAAAGTGGATGCTAACACTTCAGAACACAAAGGACATTTATGTTTATCTTCCCCACCAGATGTTAATAAAGTAAAACGAAATTTCAAATGTGAGTCGTCATATTTCTTTTTTTTAGTCATTAAGAAAAATGCACATTTACAAATTAGGCCTGGAAAGCAATAAAAGAAAAAAATAGTACCCAAATTTAAGAACAACTTATTTATTCTTTTTAAATGAGATTTATTGGAAAAATGGCAAATGACCCAATATGGGTGCAATTTTTTGCGAAAAAACAATTCACTCAGTGTCCCCTGATTCCCATGCAACTTCTTTGCAGCATGCGTACTCCAGTTTGAAAACCAGTGAGCTAGAAGGTTGATGCAATCAGAATTACAAACGTCATTTGACTTCATAAAATCTGTACAGATGTGGTGGGATTGAGAGCTTACAGTGCAAGTATAATGTAGGGTAATAATAGTGTTGTGTTCATTGATAAATTTTGAAAATTATAAAAAAAAAAAGAAGTATGCCAACAAGAAATTTGAAGATGTGCGCCCCTGTTGTAAAGCATGTTTTTGACACAATGATAAAAAAACGCATGCTGGCCAAAACTCTATGAGAAATTTTGTAAATTGTGGGAAATTATAAACACATAACTTCTAGGGTGTTTAACAGTCGATGAAAAAGCGAAAAATTTTAATGAAGATGAGTGAAGACATCTTGTGATTTTTGTTTAAAAATAATTCCCTGAATATCAACCAAGAGATGATTAAACAAAATTGCTTAAATTATGTCTTATATTTCTTGGATTACTACAAGAAAAACAATATGATGAATGCTACTAATCCTTAACACAGAGCAAGATAATTTATTGTTTCTATTTGTCTAAATTAACATCAAAATAAAATAAAGCAATAAAACAATTCAATGTATTTGTTGTTAAATCATACACTAGATCAGTGTGTCGCAAAAACTTTTCAAGTGTATCGCGAGATTTTTTAGAAATAATAAAAAGATACAGTTATCCCTCAAATAGCACGACTTCGATTAACGAATGCATTAACCGAAATCAAATCTAAAACGCGAGAAAGACTTCTCGGAATTGATGATGAAATGCGAGTTTGCTTGTCGTCTTTGGACCCTCGATGGAATTTAATTTGTACTCGAAAGCAAGCTCATTTGTCACACTGAATAAAATTTTATTGTTGTTGTTGTTTCTTCGTCCAGTTTCTTTCTGTTGCTACTTTAATCTTAATGTTTAATGGATTACTAGGATACTGTTAATTATAATACTTCATTTGATAGTTTTTTTGAAATATTTGCTTGGTGGTGTGTCGATGTAAAGAGTGTGTCGCGGCTCAAAAAAGTTAGGGAAACGCTGCACTAGATAGACCTTAGTTTTGCGCCACTAAACTAACACTAAATGCTAAAAAAATACAAAAAAAGTTACAAAATTACTTTTAAAGTATTAAGTCGAAATCTTTCATATCGAAATAATATTCTTGTTGTTCATCTTTGTTTGATTCAAAATTGAGTAATAAAAAAAAGGAAGTTGTATTCATTTACTTAAGAATACAATAGAAAAACGCTGTCTTGTTGAAAATTTTGCCAATCCCATTTTAAAAGAGAAAGATATAGAAAGAAAAACAAATTTTGGATTTTGTTTCTAGCAATATCATAAAATTTTAATTTTATAAAGGTATCGCTGAGATTTTTAAATAAAGAAAAAAGAAAGTGGGAAAATGACAATAGTTTTAAATTAGCGAACAATTTAATTGAAATTGAATAAAGAATTAAAGACTTTCAGGTTATGCAATTTTCTCTTAAAGTTTTAACAAAATTAGAAAAATCAATCTTAAAATAAAAGCTGAAAAGGTAAATACTCAAAAATGACTTTTTTTTATTTATATTCTATTTTAATACAGTCTACGCAGAGGTTAAAAACTTACATTATCAATGTTTTCTTTGTCATAACCTTGTCTTTAATTGTTTATTATCTCAATTAATATTAATTCAATTTAAAATGTTTTTCCCGTATTGCAATATCATCCCTTCAAAATAGTTTTGTCTCCCCTTTTTACCCTAGTTCTGGTACTTCAATACGTTAAGATTCCATATAATTGTATCAGTTTATAGTCAATTTTCACATGTCTTTGCCGAGGAAGAGGTAATGTTTCTTACTTTACAGCAGGGGCTTGTTGAGGAATTTTGATCTAGGTGGAAAACTCTAAGGAAAGACAAACCTAGTTTATGATATTAGATCTAGCCGGATTTTTTTATAAAGCAAATGGTTGAATGAGCATAATATATTGACCATTTTTGTTCATATGATAATGTCATATATGAGATTATGTTTATAAAGAACAGACAATGTTCTTAGGGGATAGAAAATTTTAAGGACGGATTTGTCTCCATGTTCTACACTTTATAATAAAAATGCAAAGAAGTATTTTATTCACTCTTTAGTTGTTTAGCCTTAATCTTAGCGAGTAAGGATGAAAAAGAAGGTATAAAAATACAAAATGATATCAACATCAATGGAAAATTGAAAGCCAGCATCGTGCCAATGGATAAAGTACTTTTAACAGCAACATCCTCTGAATCGCTAGATGTGAAATGGTGTTTGATAAGGACTATCAAAGTGTTGATGAAAACAGAGTAGAAAAATGTTATTGAGTAGACAAACTCAAAAAGGTGGTGATGAGCTTTGGCATTAATGATGGAATAAGCACAGTACAGCTTTAAGGGAATCAAAATGAACACTTTCAAAAGAGAAGCTGCGTAGAGGTATGATGAAAAGTCGTTTCCAGCAAAACCTGTGTGATTAGTGCTTAACGTAAGAATTTTGGCAACTATGTTATTGTGAAACGTGAAATCTTCATTGTAGACCAGGTAGTAAAGATTTAAGATTCCAAAAATTAAAGCTGAAATTACATACCATGCACACCTTAATGTCTTTAACTTTTCATGGCAATCTAAAATATTAAAACATAAAATAAGGGTTGTTAAGTAGCTTAAATCTAGTTGTAATCGGAGTACAGGAACGTTTTGCGAAAATTCGGCCAAAAAAGTAAATTTTTATATCATGGGTGATAAACATGGCAAGATTTATATTTATAAAGCCGTATTTTCCTAGAATTTCATTTAGTAAGCTTAGACGAAATATATGTGGGAAAAAATTTTTCCGCTAAAAATAACATTTTGGTAATTTCGAGGGGAAAATTTTTTTAATAACAATTTCATTAGGTCTTGATTTTTAAATATGCGATAATTATGCTTGTTCTAAAGCAGTGACTCTCAATCCTTTTACCAGCACGTTCCCTTAAAGGCAAACCTTCCTCTCACGCCCCCAATACATATTCTTTTTATTAACAGTGAATATAAATTAGTAAGATACTGATATAACTTTTTCGTAATTATTATTAGTAATATATTTGACATTTTATTTGATTGCTATGAGTGAGATTCATTATTCATTTTATTAATATACTTATTAACATCGAATATAAATTGAATCGTAAATAAGTATGACAAAGTGGTATTTATGCATTCGTTTCATAGAATTATAAATATTTCCTCACATTTCCGAAATTTTTTATTTTATTGAACTCACGCCTTCTCTTAGAACAGGGGTTTTTAACCTGGAGTTCACCTAAGGGGTGGGTGCAAGAAATCTTAATAAACTTTTTGTTAAAAATGCATGCACTCTTTGATTTTGCTGATTCAATGAGGTTATTTTTTTGTAAGTTTTAGGAAAGAAACATTGTACCTTTTCATCACTATAATCTATATATATTATAAACATATTTGATTACTACTACATATAAGTATATATCGATTATACAACACGTTGCCTAATCCCATATTACTGATTAGTTTCGCCATTCATCCTAGGTTATCATAGCTAGAAAGTAATAAAACTGAGAAGCACACAGCAGGTTATGAAAGCTACAAAGCAATAACTTTCCCCTCTTCTTCAAATTAAAAATAAGTCGAGAAATCGTCTAGATGCGCAACATGACATGCGTCTTGCACTTAACTAAAAAGAGCCTCAAAGCGTAAAAATAATTGAAACTAAACTGGAGCAAATGTCTCATTAATTGTAAGCTATAAATAAGTGTTCATTTATTTTATTACATGCTTGTGTATTGATAAAAGAATAGTTTTTTTTATTTTGTGATGGGGGTGAATTTTCTGCACATAAAGGGTGCCAGAATCGAAAAAAGTTCAGAAGCTGCCTTAGAAGTAACTTGAACCTCCCTAATGGAACGCGCTCCTTGGGTTAAGAACCAGAGTTCTAAAGTATTCACTTTCGTCAAAAATTATAACGCTTATATTTTATAGCATTAATAAAAGCGAAAATTTTATAAAGTGATATTCCATGTTCCACACACTGTTTTGAGAAACAAGACTCACTTTTCTATTGTTTTTGATTGATTAAACCGGCCGCACAAGCAAACAGATTACTTGAAGGTAAGATATCCGTCTCTGTATACTAGATCCGCGAATGAAATAAACGATTAATCTGAGTTAAAAGACGACGTTGAGCCAGAAACCACATTCGACAGGCCTAATTTCGACGCCTAGTTCACATGAATACTCCTTGCGATAAGCACTAATTTTTAAGAAGTTTGTTACTAGTTTTTGCAGCTTAAATAATCGTTAAGGTGTAAATATGGTTGTAATACAGTTTGTGTAGTTTATTTTATGTAATCTCTTGACTGGATCCAGTACCACATAAATTCATGTCCATGGTGAAATGTAAAACTTATTTAGTTTCCATAACAAGATCAAAGTCCAGTTTACCCGAAAAGATGACTTTTTAGGATTTATTTTCTGTAAATGTACATGTACATTAGGGTGCTCCAAAAATATATGGTGGAAAATAAAAGTAATGAAATTTTGCTTCCACGAGCAATAAAATAGTCGATTAAGTGCATAGATTTATATGATATAAAAAATTTAATTCTTATTCTTAAGCATTTAGATTTTAGAGGGTTAGTATTGATTTTACTTCTAACATGACAAGAAAAATCTAGCAAAGTATCAATACTTTTATTTTTCAGGATATCGATATCGATCACTCTAAGCATTACATTAGTTAGTGGCAAGAAAGAAAAAAGAAGAGCACCATCTTCCCTAAGTCCCAACTAAATTTCCTATAACTCTTATTCGATTTTGGTTCTAAAGAGAGACACCTATCTAACGCAGCCAACCGCCACCCAATTTTAGCCAAAGAGAAAAGGCTAATATAAAAAGCGTAATTATCTTTATTGCTTTTCATTTAAAACAATCAAAATTTTGTTTTTTCAACGTTTTTGTTCTTGTAATTGGCTTCATTTTTCCTCTTTTTGAAAATTTGGATTTCGTTGATAAAACATTTGTTTTTTTCAGATGATGTTCTTCAATAAATTTCTTTTAACTCTTTATCATAATTAGTTTTCATTTAAAAAATATTGCCACTTTTTTATCAAATAAAATTTCGTTTTGTGATTTTAGGTTTAGATGCATATTTCTAATTACAATAGTATTTTTACAAACTGAATTGTTCTGAAGGAACTGAAAAAACAGATAAATTGAAAGTTATGCTTCGGTTTAATACTCACACTTTCCAAATAGTAGTTTAAATAAGGTTATAAAGAATTTGATCAATTCAGAAAGATTTACATAACATAAAATCTTTAATAGATTGGAATTAGCCTGCACAAAAATTTCTTGTTCTTGATAATGATGTTGATAGTCTTGAAGATGATAATAATATAAGTAGAGCGTACAAATCAGCACATTAAAGAAAGGAGGTACTGAGGTTAGTACGAAGATGTTGATTAAGATGACTCTTAATATAATGAGGATAATTTCGAAACTTACCGTTACATCTGAATGCTATGAATACAATGTTGTTTCACCCCAAAACAAGATTATAATCTTGAAAGATTCACCTATCGCATAAATTTTCTTATAGATTACTTTCAAAACATCATCAACCATCTTTTCATTAGCTAAATTTAAAATCATTTATTCAAATTATTAAGAACTTCATTGCGATTATATTGGCATTCTTTTGTTAAAACTGAATATCAACCAACCAGTAGAAATTTACCCAAAACTTCCTCTCCAAAAATAGCGCAATAGTAGTCACAAGTTTCATCTCCCTATCAACACATTTCAATCAAGAAGCAAAATAAAGAATGCTAAAAACACTTGTGAAGTTAACTTAAAAAGGAATGTCAAAAATGATGCAAAATAACTGAGGCAAATTAAAATACAGTAGACCCTCGTTAAGTCGGACTACACGGGGCAGAGGGGTGTCTGACTATGCCGATTGTCCGACAAAACAGAGGGTCTACTATAATATAAAAAAACAAATAAAATGGCTGCTTGTAAGCCAAAGCGAAATTAAAAAAGTCAAAGAAAATGCACGCTTGTAAGCCTATGATGGAAAACATTTGTATTCTCGGTCACGGTCCGACTTATCCGATATCCGAGTTATCAGGGTCCGAGTTAACGAGGGTCTACTGCACTATTATATTTTTGCCTGAGTACATTGAATGAGAGATAGATATTCGCTAATTTACTAATATGCTATTAAAATTTCCGTAGAACTGAATTTTATTATGAAGCGTTCTAAATGATGACTTTACTCACTTCAAAGATTTTAAACGAATCCAAAAAGAAGAAATCGTCTACTCCTTTCAAGATGATGCTCGATTCAATCATGAATTTTTTTATAACTTTTCAGTCAACTAAATAAGAGAAGGAAGCATATGTCTTAGGAATGCCAAATATATTCGCTGGCTTCCAAAAAGTGTTCTCCTTGTGCCCCCATGTGAAGAACGCTCGTGTAAAGCCTTGGTTTTGTTTGTGAAAACAATAAAGGTTTTGTATGGTATAGATATCATTGTCAAAAATGGATTTTGCAAAAGGCAAAATTTTTTATCCTATTTGCTAACCGAAAAAATACGCCACCTTTTCCTTTTGCTCAGAAGTTTCCTGTCAATAAATATTTAACCTTTTGTATAGTAAAAAAAATCTAAAGATTTTTAAATAACTAGACGTCAAATGAAAAAATTTACTAGTTACAAAAGAGAAGTACTTTAAATTTTCATTTAATAAGGCTGACGATAAAACTTACTAGTTCTGGAATAATAGCCATAAGAACATTCGGAGGACACCGGTTTCTCATGATAAACTCTAGGGCAGTCAAAATTTGCACGAAAAGCCATCAAAAAAGCAAATTTGATCTAAAATAAGATTTGAAAATAAATTAGCATCATTTGAAATATAACAATAAGATACATTTTTAAAAGGCTTTTTTCAATTATGATACATTTTCGGCTAAAAATCCTGTTTCAAAAAGATATTTTCAATTAAGATAAAAAGCATTTTATTTTGTGAGAATGGGAAAAAATCGAGGTTGAGGAAAAGTGGATAGAGCACAAAGTGTTCTTCTCTACAACCCCCCACTGACCAAGATCCTGCTCATGTATATAAAATTAATAGGTTTTTCATTTGATCGGTATCGTATCAACAAGTTTTTTTTATCGTTAACTGATTCATATCATCGTTTTATATTGAGGCTTTATATTTTTCACAAATCCACTAAGTGCTCAAGTAGCAATTATCTTTGATTAAGTTGAGCAAACATAAAAAACATCAAAATTTTTCTATATTCTTATACTTAACACAAATGATGATAATAATAACCATATAAACCTTTTATACAAGTGGCAAAAACATCTTAAGAACGATAATAATAAATCCGAATATGAGCTCACCAATTTTTTTACAGGATTTACTTTTTTACCTTCTACCCATGACGCAGTCAGAAGACAGCTGTTTCAAATACGCATGCATCGTCATATTCAGAACTTGTGCCTACATTTTTTTAGAAAATTCACCGCATATTTGCAATAATGGTACTGTAGTAATAAAAGTCAAAAAACGCAATGATTTTCTATACTATGATTTATGTTAATAGTTTTTTTTTGTATGATTTTGTGTTCTTAGACTTAAATAATTTTATGAAAAGAGATTAAACTACCAATTTTTGCATACTATGATTCCTTACAAAATGTAAAAAATACAAGCGTTACCAAATCACCCTATAAGGGTCTACATCAACGTTGGCTTTTGCTGCTTATAAAAACTTGAAAATATCAAATAAACTATCTCAGTTTTTATGCCTCCTATTATTTTGTTCCGTGCTGAGTTCATCATCTCAACCTGACATGCCATCCATAGAGTATGCTGTAAGGGATACGTCAAATTAGTTTTCAAAAAATATAAGTTATGCTGTAAAATTTTTTAGTTTTTGTTGAAGCTCTATAACTTTTTTTGATAGACTTTTTTTCCTTAGAAGTTATTATAATAGGCAAATCATTGCAAAATGTTAAAAGTTATTTTACTTTTTCTAGATTTTTGTAGCTTGCAACAATTTAGCTTTTAAACTATTTTTGAATGATGCTGAGAAAAATGAAGTAATGCAATTTTAATTTATTGTTTGCACAATTTTATCTTTATTTTATACCCTTTTTTGAGGGTCTAACTAACTTACACTTATTCTTATACACTAAAAAGAATGAAAAAATTCGAATACCAAGTTTTCTAACTTTAGTTCTGTTTTACATTTTTGATAGAAATTACCTCCGAAGAGTTATGTAATTTGGATGTGTTTTTTTATTTTTTTTCTCAATAAAACATTTTTTCATTTTTTAGGAAGAAGGAACAACTGAAAATTAATGAATGATTTTTTTCATTCAATAAAATTCTCAATTTTTTTATGGTTAATTGATATCTTTACCCCTTTTTACACATAATTTGGAGATGGTGCGCATCTATTTGAAGTGAGAAAGAAGGAGCTATATATAAGTCCTCATTCATTGTTGACGTTTAGCTTAATAGGGCGGAGGTTAAAGTTTACATTAAGCTTAATTAAGAATGAAATAGAATAGACAAGAGAGGAGTAAGAATTCAGAAAAATGTGTTGTCTTTTTTGAAAGACGCTTGAAAGTCCGCCCCCTCCAATAATTTCAAGGATGTGTGCCTCTGAATCAATCATATTTTTTTCATATAAACATCGCAGGGTGGACTAGTAGACTACATTCTATTATCTAGTAGACCGTTTTCCTTCAGACTACTTTCACTCTTATAAACTCTCCAACCTTCAGTTATTTGTTTTCAGTTGTTTCCTCTATCAATCAAATATCCTTTCATCAATTCCTGTAATGTGCCTGATAGACTACTTAATTTTCAAATGAAAAGCCTATTCACCCCCCAACAATTTTAGATTTTTTTTATTATCAATCTTATCCTCGTCATATAAATTCAAACGGAAAGTTTTTACTTTATTTGTTGTTTCAAAATTGGTGAACAATTTACTTTTAAATCTCGGATCGAGAAAAGTAGCTATAATGTAAAGATTTTAAATTGCGGTTGTGGATGTTAACATGAAAAAAATCCGCGGATGAGGACGTAAAATTTTTGTGGATGATCAGTATATGCGGATGCCGATATCCAAAACATCTCTACTCTAATGTAACAGCAATTGCGTGTTTGTGGGAAAATAGTAGCAACTTCTGCTTACATCGCATGACTTTGAAGACATGTCACGTCACTTTTGCTTCAGTTTATGAAAACGGTGCCTAAAATTAATATTAACGCAGCAAATGTTTTATTGTCATTGGCTTATTTTTATCCATTTATATTCATCTACTCTTTTGTTTTTTAAGGTGATTTTTTTTTAAGTGACTTTACTGTGTTGGCGAATTTGAACAACAAAATTATTATTAAAAAGTGGAAGCCCTCATATTCGAATTTTAAATTTATTTTTTTGGTCACTCTCTAAAATGATACGGCAAGAAACACTTCTAAAGTTTTCCTCAAAGAGACAAAATGAAGACAGATTCAGATGATCATTGCATTTCTGGTTCTCAAATGAAATGTACAAATATAGAATAGCCCATGTTTGCCATTGAAGAAAGGAAAAAGCAGAAAACTGCTCAGCATGGAAGCAAAAATTACCGCCCTGGTAATTTTTAAGCTTCGTATGCCAGGGAATTTGCTGATTGGATTCCAATTAAAAGAGATGCCAATAATCAAGTATTGGAAGTGACATGTAACTGGTGCGGTAGTTTCAAGAAACAAGCATACGCATCATCAAAATTTGTTATGGCTATAAGGATTCATTCAAAAAGGAAACTTTTAAGATTCATGAAAGAAGTGTGTCCCACAGAAACGGTGAACGATTATACAAGGCCCAGGAGAATCCAGAAGACACACCACTAGCTAAGCGTATGTTGAAAATGGACATGAAAACCTCAAAAAACTTTTCATTACTTCACATTTCATTGCCTATTGGAATAAGCCATACAGTGATTTTGAGAAGCAAATTGAAGTTATCAGGAAATTGGAAATTCCAGTGAAAGAAAAATATGTGAACAGGACAATGTGTACAGAATTTATTCATAGCATCGCTTCTTCCACTCGAAAAAAACTTATGGAAGACATTTCAAAGTTTCCTTGTGTTAGCCTTCTACTTGATGGTTCCACTGAAATTTCAGTTTCAGCATCTGTTATTGTGTATATGCGCTACACACTGAGAGGACTGTTGCAGTCTTATGTAGTTATGGAGGATTACCCAATGAAACTGCTGATGGCTATATTACAGCTTTGAATTCTCTCTCAAAACAAATGGGAATAAACCTATTTGACAAGGGAAAAGAGGTCTTGCAACCGATGGAGCAAGAACAATGTTGGGCTGTCATGGTGGTGTAACTGCTAAAGTAACAAAAGAAACTCTCAATTTGGTTGTCATTCATTCTGTGGCTCATAGACTGCAACGAGCAGTCCTGGATTCATTGAAAGATGTACCATTTATGCAACAAGTTGAGACGACTCTCAGAGGATTGTATATCTATTATCATTCTTCACCAAAACGCTCATCCCAGCTAAAAGAAGTTGCAGCAGCTTTAGAAATGCAGTTGCTAAAACTAAGAGAGATCAATGCTGTGAGATTGGGTGCCAGCAAAGAACAGGCACTTCAAGCATTTTTGAAAAGTTGGCAAGGTGTGGTCTTTCAGTTGCAGAATAACTCTAATGTAGGAACTTCTGATGGTCAAAAAGCAAAAGGACTGCTGAAAGCCATTTGTGATTTTAGATTTTTAAAATACTGTCATTTTCTTTATGACTTTCTGACAGTCCTTCGCCCACTTTCTGCTACATTTCAAAGGGAAACACTGATGTTGTCTGAAATCAAACCATCAGAGAACCATGCTATTTATCTTTTAAACAAACTGGAACATATTCAACGGCTGTTAGAAACGAGCTTTCTCAAACTTATGCCAAGCGCAAAATTTTTTAACAAAATATTGGAGGCAAATAGTCTCCATGATTAGCTCTGTTAGAAGCATGGTGTAAGGATTATTAAAAAAGTCAATCAATTCCCTAAGTAAGAACCCTCTAACAAATCAGTGGCGAATTAGGAGGGGGATGTGACGTATTCATACAATTATTTTAGGAGGGTTTGTTGGACTTTAAAAAGATCATTCGTATTATTGAATTTCTATTATAAGTCAATTTAAAAAGAGCTATTTCAAATAAACTCGAGGGCAAACAAATATAAACGATGGATGATTCATTTTGGGAAAGGGGTTATGACCCAATACCCCCCCCCCCCCTGAATTCGCCACTCAGAAAAAAAGCATTTTTGAAAAAATGTTATAAAATCGTCAGCGGGTAAATTTCCTTCCAGATCCGCATCATAAAATTTTATTATTAAACTATTTCAAATGAAAGGAATTTTTTATTTAAATGTAAACAAATGATTCCTACAAATAATATGCAACTTCGCTACCTTGAGATAAGGTAGAGGAATTAGTATAATCATTTCGTAAAAGTAGCAATCGTGAGTACAACTTTTGTAAGCCTTCATCATTTTGAAGGTGGATATCTTTTTGGAAATGGGTGATGAGTGAGTTTAATAATCTTGATTTCAATTCAACATCTTTATCTTTATTCTCGCTAAAAAAAGAGAAGGCGTAATGGGAGGCAGCGAATTCCCGTGGAAACCACGTATACAAAGAAAGGTTATACAACAAATCACCAGCACTTGTAGAAATGGCTGAGTCAAGAAGAGCGGAAGAATCCTTACATAGTTTGAAAAAGGGTTGGATGTAGCTTTCTATTTTTACCCTTTTCACGCATTCTAACAGAAGGGTATAATAGGTACTGTGCGGTATCGAAGAAATCGCTTCATACCTGAATAAGCTTTGTAAGGTTTGAATGCAAATCAACTTTTCTCGACTGGAAGCAAACGTAAATGAAATGCTTCCCAAAATCTGTAAAATTAAGAAAAAAGAATCGCCTAAATGAGAAATTACTTTGACTTTGATTTCCTCCTTTGATATTATTATTTGAAAGGCATTGATGCAACAATAGTGAAGACTATTATTTTGAAGGGAAAAAATGTCTGAAGAAAGAGAAAATATGTCTTCCATGATGTGATTCAGTATAGATGTATAATACACCAAAAAGTAGTTAACATTGTTGGAACAGAGATTGGCATAAAATAAAGCGATTTTTGGAAATATTATATGATCTGAGAAAATCCTAGCATCGTTAATGCAGGGTTGAATAGCACCATCTACTGCATGGATCGAAAGGAACTCATTTTCACAAAAGGAGCTCAACACTTCCACTCCATTCAGGTATAAAAGAGGATCAGCAGAACTCAATATTCGTTTCAGTGCACTTAAAAAGCTACGTTTCCAGCAAAAACTTATGCGTTCTGGATTCTTACTCAAAGTCACCATGAAAATTTCAATAACACGCAGTGCTAAGATATCATCCGTATCCATCACTTGTGCTATTCTTTCAGTATAGCATCCAGAGAACAAATCTTGAAGCAAAGTAGGTGACTTCTCGCATAAGCCCGCCAATAAAAAAATAGATGCTTGAGAAGTTTTAATATCTTCTGAATTGATTATTTCAATCAACCTTAAAATAAGAGCTGTGTCTGATAAAATATCTGCATATATAACGTTTAACACTGATTTGAGTTTAACTAAAAAGAGTAAACTGATGCATCTCTCTTGTGACATCAATCCTGTTTTAATTAGAGGCATAAAAAGCAATAAATCATCATCTGATAGAGTTGACAGAAATTTTGTCAAAATAGATTCAATAGCTTCAAGACCTTGTTCATGTTTCATTCTATTTAATAGATTTGAAAAGTTATCTTGATCAATTTGCAGAAAAAATGTTTTGATTTGTTCAAAATCAAAATTATGAAATGCTTTGTCAAAAATGTTAATATCATCAGGTGATAATAACTCTATATTAAATGGAACATCCATAAGAGACAATTCTTAATATATAGTAGTAGGGCCTCTAAAAATAAAATAGAATTAAGAATTTAGTAAAAATATGTACTTTGATCATATTAACTACTTTTAATGTGAAATGTAAGCTTTAATCAAACATTTTTACTCATGTTTTATCTGTCGCAACTTTTTAGCAGGCTTAGGGAGTCGTAGTCGGAAGGGGCGGATCTAGAAATTTGCCGGTTCCGCCCCCCTTTAAATCCGCCAGTGGTCGGCATATAATTTAATTTAAAATCCGGGGTCAGTTTTTTGGAAGCGAAAAGATATTTTCCTTAAACTCCTAGTCAGATAGCGCAAGTTAAATTGTTATTCAGATTAATTTTCTTATTATTACTATTTTAATAATACATAACAATCTAACAAACTTCAAAAAGTGGTGACAGATAAAACACAACTTCAAGCTCGTATTTTACAAATGATTCCAAATGAGAAAATATTTGCCAATCCATTGATTATTATTTATATAATATATTTGTTTATACAAAAAATAATTTTGAAGTGTATTCGGTGAAAAACTTTCTAATGTTAGAGCAAGAGACTATAACTAGGGTTATTTACGTGTGTTATTTTTAATGTTGTAGCACATCTGCCTCCTTACTTAATAGAGATAACGCATAGAACTGACCTTTTTGGATTGGAGTTCTAATAAAATTTTCAATATGTTTAACAGAGCAAAAATAAGGTTGGTTAGATACTGGGTTTGGATAATTCAAGATCTTGGGTCCGATACAGCATCAAGCTACCCATATACAATAGCCCCCAAGCAATAGGGGATTCTGCGTTCTGCGATAGTTCTGTTTTTTCTGAGTTCTAGATCCGCCAACTTAAATTTAGGATTGGCACAAGGTATAAGTCCCAAAACATTTTCATGTTACGAGCTAGGTTAGGCATAGTCGGTAATCTGGCCTCTGTAAGAGTCTGCTTGTAGGACCGTCTATACATTCCAATTTTAAAACATATATCCTAGGGACGACATTTAGGGATGGAGTCAAATTCCAGGGGTAGTTTGTTCCTAACCTAGCATGCCCTAAATTATGTATATCCTTCTTAACCATTATAACATGTATCAAATATTATTTATTAATAATATATAAGATATTACGTGCCTTCTAACGCTTCTATTTTTGTAGCATATACCTTTTATAATCATATTCTTTTATTTAGGAACAAGCTACATTCCGTCGGGCCGGTTTTTTACCCTCGCTTTCTTCCTATGAAGAATTCAAATGTTTTTACGGTTAGGTAGTGCTCTGGCGACCCGATTCTACGTGGTTAGTAATCAAGCTATCACTAGGCATTTAGTTTGTTTCTCAAATTGGGAGCGTTCGCGTTGGGATTGTATCGATCACTCAGCTGTATTTATATATTTGTAACATAAATTCTTGTAAAATAATATATATATATAAGGTATAGCTATGCAGTAACAAGGTCCAGTAGGCGTTTAGTAGGATGGAAAGTCCATGTAGACGTGGACTGAGCATTCCAGGCGAACGATATCCGAAAGAATGGGTGCGAACGCCACAGACAACTTAACTTAACTAACCCATAGTTCGATACAAGAGGCGCAATTGTTTTTTTGATGAAAACACCCCACTGTAGTTTTAACTTTACCTATAAGAGATTTAAGGTGATATTTTTAAGGAAAATTAAAAAATAATTTGAAAACAAAACATTTGCGCAAATAGCACACTGCAAATCTAATAAAGGTAAAAAAATGAAAATTGATGTAACTTTAAAATTATAAGAACAAATAATGCTTGCAAATATTAATTTTATCTTGTTGATAAATATTTCAATTAAGCATATGAAAAAATAAATTATATTTATATTTTGAATAAAAAAACGAAAGGTATAGTCCGCCATTACTATTATATTGATAAGATTTATTTGCAACAAAAATTATCCGAACAACCTAATAAAATAGTTCGAATAGAAATATAAGTTAACAAGAAACTAAAAGAAACTGATATTTACAAAAATGAATTTTCCGGGATCGACGTCTTTCTGTATCCAAATCAAATGTTATATCTTACAACATCAAACTATTTATACTCAAATCAATTTTCTTTTAATTATTCAATCATGTGACGACAACCTATCTTGGTTTGTTCACTTTTTTAAATAAAAATAAATAAAGAAACAATCGAGACGTCAATATAGAAGATATGTAAGGAAAAATTTAATAGCATTAAAATTGAAGAAGAATTTATTTTTATCAAACAACGAGATAAAAAATAAATCTTTTCAATTAATAGAAAATTTAAATGAAAATGATGGAGGGATTCCTGTCAAAGTGAAGTGATTCCTTGCGTTGCATTGAATGGATCCGATAAATTTTCTATAAGTAAGAGTTGCTGCTTGTTAATAAAACATGTATGATGATCATATTATAGAATGTAATGATCATTCGAATACATGATAATGTAAGATAAGAACTCTATACTCAAGGTGAGCGATATTTATCAAATTCAGATGTGTAAATTTATTTACAAGTTTTTTTACACATATTTCCCTCCAATCTTTAATAATTGGTTTACCTATTTATATCAGTCAACACACTATTTTTTGAGATATCAACATAAGTTTTTTAAACCATTAAATAAAAAAGTTTTTAATAAAAATTGCATAAATGATAGATTAATTAACTATTGGAATAAATTTTTGCATGATAAAGACTTTGTTCATAATAGCTATTACAGTTTCAAAAAAAAAGTAAAAAAATTTTTCATTGATTTACTCAACTGTTTGTTATATTAAAAATTGTTATATATGCCAATCTTGTACATATAATACTTATTTTTTTTAGTTCTTTTATATATTAAATAATTGTTATATATATATTTAATTACATATATAGAATACATTGTTATATATATTTAATATAAAATTCTTTTCATCACATATTTATCCTATTTTTCTTCGATGTTTACTGTAATCATATATTTGTCCAGCTTTGTAATATCTCATTTTTTATTTTTATTAGGGTGGTAGGATACCAGCGGTTCTTATGAGCCTTTTTCAACCATCCTATACATACTTTACCTTTTTTTTTACAAATCTCACAAATTCAATGTTTCATAATTTCATTTATTTTTAATTCATTTTTGACTCTGTTATATCTCTGTGGTGTATGTATGAAATAAATTTTTCTTCTTCTTAAGATAAGAGAATAAAAGAAGGAATGCAGACTTTCGAATCAATCAAACATCATGCCAATCTGCTCTGAAATTCTTATCGAACATATTTTACAGACGATGCGTGAGAGCTATATAATAATAATAATCCATTGCTTCAATATGCACACAATAAGTAAGCAATGTTTATCACAGTGTCTCCTCTTTGTACTATTTTTGAGAGCGAGTGCGCTCAGCTTGCAAAAGAGAAATAAAAGGATTTTTAATAGATAAAATAACGTAATCTTTATTATTGAAAGAAAAAATTACAATTATATGTGAGATTAACAAGTAAACTTAATATTTTACATTTTCTATCAATTTTTATTTATAACAGTTATATGCTGAAATTAAAAATGGTAGGATGAAATATATATGAATATAATATACAATATATATATTCAAAGTTACAATTAAATCTGTTCCCTAGAATTTGTATGATAGCCTCTCAAACTTTTCCGAAATTTTTGGGAACCATTTTAAGGGTAAAATAAGCTGCAAATTCGACGGCCATTTTTTTTGGATTTTTAAAAATGGCGAATTCTTTTATTTTCTCCTTCTAAAATATAATTACAACCATTTTCTTTCTTGTTTTCTATTTCAAATTTTTTTTATAGTTTGAACTTTGTTTTTTCTGTAAGAAACTTAACTTATTTATAATTGTTTTTATAAGTTCTTCGCTTATTATAATATTTTTTTTGAAGGTTGGCCTTAATATTTTTACTTAATTTATTTTATAAGTTCATCCTTTATTATATTTAACTTTTTCAAGGCGGATCTTTGCTTTATCTGTAAGAAATTTAACTTGTTTCCTTAATTCTTTATTATAAGTTCATATTAAATATTTTTAAGGTTGATCTTTGCTCTCGCTGTAACAAACTTTACCTTTTACTGATTTTTCTTATAATTACGTTAAAAATTTTTAAGGTTGACCTTTGCTTTCTGTGTCAGGAACTTAAATTTTTTACTTATTTTTTTTCATAAGTTCATTCAACTTTTTTTGAAGGTCAATCTTTAATTTTCTGTAAACTTTTTTATCATCCCCTATTATATTAAACTTTTTTAAGGCGGATCTTTGCTTTATCTGTAAGAAATTAAAATTTTTTCTTTAATTCTTTTTTATAAGTTCATATTAAACATTTTTAAAGGATGATCTTTGCTCTCTCTGTAACAAAATTTACTTTTTACTTATATTTCCTTATAATTACGTTAAAAATTTTTTAAGGCTGACTTTTGCTTTACGAACTTAAATTTTTATTTATTTATTTTCATAAGTTCATTCAACTTTTTTGGAAGGTCAATGTTTGCTTTTCTGTAAACTTTTTTATAAGTTCATCCCCTATTATATTAAACTTTTTTCAAGGCTGATCTTTGCTTTTTCTGTAAGATTAATATTTTTACTTAATTTATTTTTTAAGGTTGACATTTGCTTTCTGTGTAAGGAACTTAAATTTTTTACTTATTTTTTTTCATAAGTTCATTCAACTTTTTTTGAAGGTCAATCTTTAATTTTCTGTAAACTTTTTTATCATCCCCTATTATATTAAACTTTTTTAAGGCGGATCTTTGCTTTATCTGTAAGAAATTAAAATTTTTTCTTTAATTCTTTTTTATAAGTTCATATTAAACATTTTTAAAGGATGATCTTTGCTCTCTCTGTAACAAAATTTACTTTTTACTTATATTTCCTTATAATTACGTTAAAAATTTTTTAAGGCTGACTTTTGCTTTACGAACTTAAATTTTTTATTTATTTATTTTCATAAGTTCATTCAACTTTTTTGGAAGGTCAATGTTTGCTTTTCTGTAAACTTTTTTATAAGTTCATCCCCTATTATATTAAACTTTTTTCAAGGCTGATCTTTGCTTTTTCTGAAAGATTAATATTTTTACTTAATTTATTTTTTAAGGTTGACATTTGCTTTCTGTGTAAGGAACTTAAATTTTTTACTTATTTTTTTTCATAAGTTCATTCAACTTTTTTTGAAGGTCAATCTTTAATATTCTGTAAACTTTTTTATCATCCCCTATTATATTAAACTTTTTCAAGGCGGATCTTTGCTTTATCTGTAAGAAATTAAAATTTTTTCTTTAATTCTTTTTATAAGTTCAATTTTTAAAGGTTGATCTTTGCTCTCTCTGTAACAAACTTTACTTTTTGCTTATATTTCCCTATAATTACGTTAAAAAAAATTTAAGATTGACTTTTGTTTTATGTGTAAGGAACTTAAATTTTTTATTTATTTTTTTTCATAAGTTCATTCAACTTTTTTTGAAGGTCAATCTTTGCTTTTCTGTAAACATTTTCAAGGCTGATCTCTGCTTTATCTGTAAGAAATTTAACTTTTTTCCTTAATTCTTTATTATAAGTTCATATTAAATATTTTTTTT
Organism: Nectonema munidae; assembly: GCA_030549495.1. Taxonomy (NCBI): domain Eukaryota; kingdom Metazoa; phylum Nematomorpha; class Nectonematoida; family Nectonematidae; genus Nectonema; species Nectonema munidae. Next base: position 77,391 of record JAUIRK010000681.1, read on the forward strand.
AAGATTTTATAATAAATCAAGGTCAAGTAATTTCAAAATCAACTCTTAAAACAACTTTTTTTACCATATTCGTATTTGTTACCTTACTTAACTTTTAACAAAATTAATGATCAATAATTATTCTGAAAGTATTTTATCTAAAAACAGTTTTATATAATGTCTTTTTCTTATTTCAGTGAAAAATGATAAGAAATATAGAAAATTATCTGATTTCACTTTTTAAATTTTTTTCTAATTCAATATTCCTGTATTCATTTATTCCGGTAAGATAATAAAAGTTTTTAATATTGCAAGTAACAAGAAATCGATGAATGTAGAAAGCTAAAAAGTATTTAGGTATGGAACTTATGATTAATTTTTTCATCAATTTCATGAATCGCTTTAATTTTTTTCAGATTTTTATTTATCAGGATGAATTGTGTTTAGTCAAATAATAACTCTGTAAAAGTCTTCGTAGTTCTGAAAACTCTTTAATTTTTATTTTTTGTTTTCTCTTACACAATTATTTAGTGTACTATTATTCGTTTTTATTTTAAAATTTTCATTATTTTCAATAAATCTATTAGGAAAGCCATTTTTATTTAAGATGAAGCATGTTTTTAATTAGAAAACTTTATTAGAAAGTTTGTATTTTATCTTAAAAATTGTTAAACTTAACCAGTTGTTCAAAAAATAGTACAGTGTCTCCCGCCCTAATGAAAGATTCTGCACTTATGAAGAAATTTTAAAGTGTCGACCAAAGTATCCAATCATATACAACATGATTAACAAAATTTATTTGAAAACACTTGAATTAAGTTTACGCAATAATGATCAGCTCGCATTTTTAATTGTAAGGTTTTTTAATAATACCCGCAACAGATATTAACTAAATTTTACAGAATAATTATTTTTGTATTCTAAAAACATTTTATACATCAATGAAGTAAACTGTCTTAACGATAGGCATCGTTTGAAAAGGAAAATTCTTTTGAAAGTGTATTAAAAATTGTTCAAAACTCATTTTTACATAAATTTGGTAATGGCTTTATACGGAAAAGTGGACTTATTATTATTTTTGAAAAATTGGAAATCCAGTTTCAAAAATTCTTCTGAAAATCAAATTTTGTGTTAAAGTTTTAAAATTTGGTACATTAACAGAAATCATTTTCGTGAAAAAGTCAACATAAAAAACTTGATTCTTTTTATTAAGTTGAGAAATGATAACTTCGAAAGGTAAAAGGTTAAAAAAATTAATTTTCCTGCACAAATTTAAATGAAAATCTTTAAAAGAATATTTTTTCCAACAAATGATGGGGAAAATAAAAAAAATATTCTTCGAAGTATATATCCAAAGGTGGCAATATTTTTGACAAGAAAATCTTAAAAAAAAAATAATTTTTCACGTTGGCAGATATTTAGGAAATTTTAAAGTCATTGATTTTTAATAACTTTGGGAAAATTTTCTTAGTACTAATTTATCTGGCTGGTTTTTGAAATTTTATCAAAATTTATTCGAATTTCGTAAAAAGAGGATTTCTCTTAGGAAAAAAATTTATTATAATGTATCTATATTATAATATTTATAAAAATTGACAATTTAATAAAATGAAAGTTTTTATATTTAGATATCATTTTAAATTTATCCTAGCATAATAGTTTATAGATAAACATCTAGTAGTAAGCTCTCGATAACTCGAGTCGCTGTACCTGTCTCAGTCATATCTACACATGTTAAATTTTCGTTTAACTCAAAATCAGATAGGTGGAATTTTCGGTTAAATCGAAGTAATTCATGCTTTTTCTGATATCAATTTATAACTTAAATTATTCGGGATAAAAATTTCAATGCTATCTGTGAATTGCAGTTCATCATGTTGCAATATATTTCAGAGGCTTTGAATACAAAGTTCTTATGAAAAATCAATAAAAGTGTGAATTACACATGCTTTCATTCATTTCGTTGTAAGGCATTTTCAGCGCTGAAATATTTGCAGCCTTATGATTTGCTTTGAATTATTGTACCATATTTTATTATCTTTAAGCGTGTAGGCACAAAATTTTATGCCCTTTTCAACGTAAATTATCGTAATTTTGTATATATACTCTCGTTATTTTTTTTATAAAATAAAATGAATTCAATTTTTTTGAGGTTTTGCTCCCTTAAATTTGTACCTGGAAGTATCACAGAACTGCTATTCATTCAAGAAAATATATGATACTGATCATTCGTTTAACTCGAACTTCGGATAACTTAAAGGATTTTTTGGATCCCAAAGACTCGACTTTTTGGTAGATATTAAAATATTATAAACATTAAAGGTAAGGGTAAACTCCCTTAAAAATTCATTGATGTTGGTGTAGTTATGTAAAATTAAGTGTTTTAGAAAATATGAAATTATTCAGATAGCTTCTCCGGTGAAAGTAAATTTGTCAGTTAGGTTACATGTGAAAATTAATTTACTGACAGATTATACATCATAAAATGGTGTATTAAGTAAATAAATACTATATTTATTGAAAAATTATGCATTTAAAATTTATTATTGTTTTTAATTTCGAAATTTCTTGATTTAATAAATTTTTTGACAGGATAGTAATTTTTAAAAAATATCACAATCAGATCTGCAATAAATTGTTTATTAAAATCACGGTATATTTGTAGTTAGAAAGATCCAAATGAAAAGAAGTGCTCAGCATATTTAAGAAAGTGATGACAAAAGAAGTGCTCAGTATATTAAGTGAATTAAATTATATCAAAATAAATATATACTTAATTCTGCATACAAGGTGTTAGTTAAAACTAGAAATTGTATGTACTCTTGTATTTGATCATCATAACTAAGCGTACACAGTGTAAAAGACCTCTTTCTTCTATTGAAGTCTCAGTTCCACTTTTGTGTTCAAACTTTGAGGTTTGAATTTGCATCTAGTAGCTGTACGTGAGCATTTATCGTTAACGCTTATCTTTGACGAGCTTTATCTATTCTCAAATCCAAGGGCGTAGGAACCATGGGGATAGGAGAGGATGTATATCCTCCACCTTGGAAAATAATGCAAATTATCCCCCCCCCCCCCACGTTTAGTGTAGGTAATTTTATATATAGTAATTAAAAACTTAAAATCATATGTAATGTCAGTGAATATTTTTTACCGTATACTTGACACCTGATTCAAAGAGTCAAAGACTAACCTGCACACTAATATATAACTATATCTGTTTGTGAAAGTTTAAATCATGTGATATGCTTAGATGTGTGTCTATGCTAATATATTTTTTTTCACAGATACTCTTCAAGATGTTAAAATTATAATTGACCAAATTTCTTCATGGAAATTCGATAATGAGTTTGACATCATATACGAAAATTCAGCCAAAGAAATTAGAAAATTTCAGTTAGAACCGTTAAATGTCAGACGGAAAAGAAAGAAGGAAATTGATTTATTAAGTGAAGATTCGAAGGATATTAAAGACTATTATAAGCAACAATATTTCAGCTTTTTAGATTCAATAATTTTGAAAATGAAAGAAATGTATGATACTTGCAAGCCTGATCTTTTTATATACAAAATTCTTGAGAACACTTTAAGTTCAGGAAAAATATCAAATTATGAAGTTTTATGTCAATATCCAGAAATACATTTGGAAACTTTAAAAATAGAGCTTGCAATGTTTAAACGAAAGACAAACTCAAATAATCTTGAAGAGGCAAGAAAAAATTATCTAAACATTAATGAAGAAGTTCGTATGCTCTTTCCTCAAGTTTTTATGTTGATCAAACTTTTGCTCGTATGCCTGGTTTCTTCGAGCCAATGTGAACGCAGCTTTAGTGCTCTCAGAAGATTAAAAACGTGGCTTAGAAACACTATGAGTCAAGCAGGACTTAACTCTGTTGCTGTTTGTAACATACACCAAGGGCTTCTTGATGAAGTATCTATTGAATTACTTGCTGATCAGTTTGCTAAATCAAATGAAAAAAAGCGTGATACTTTTGGTTTTTAGTATATTTTTATGTCTATTTGTGCAATTGTTTTTTTTATTATATAAAATGTAGTTTTTCCTCTTTTTTATTTTAAATATAATAAATTTCTTAAATTTAAAGACTTACTATTGTACAAAAAAATTTTGCTTAAAAAACTTCAATATAATTTTATTATACCCCTCAGTTTTTTTTAGCTTTCCTACGCCACTGCTCAAATCAATAATAATAATATAAAAATAATATAATAAATATATTTTTTATTTGATATTTTGAATAATGATCATCTTTAAAAACAAAAGAGAATAAAAAGATTAAAGAAATTAAAAATTTAACTAAATATTTTTGAAAATTAATTTTTTTAAAATGAAAATATATTTTTTTACATAAATTAATTCGCATAGACATTATTGCCACTATCGAGGTAACAGAAATGGAAGACAAATCCATAAATTTTGACTTATTATCACTAAAATATAATGTTTTTTTAATATATATAACTTGATTTGATTTTTTTCTGAATTAGAGACTCGAGTTTTATATGTAAGTAAATTTTCACTCTGTTATCTCTTTTCGTTTATTCGAAATCAGGCTTTACTTTTGCAGCTTTTTTTGCAGCTTATTTTACACCTACCCGTCTTTATCAAGGTTTTAAGTAATTTAACAATTCCATTGAAAAGTCTACAATTATATGTGAAATTAACATATAAACTTTTCATAACATATCTACTCAAATCTAAGATGGTTGGAAAAATTTTCAAAATTTGACTTTCCTTTCCATTTTTAAAAAAAATCTTGATAGTTTGTATTTCCTTTATTTTATTCCTCCAAGTGTATTTTTTATTTTAAAACTAATCTTTTATTACTTATTTCGTTCGTTCCACATGAATTCATGCAAATAAGAGTTCAGAAATTCTCTTTTACACCCGATCATTTGTTTTATTCTTTTTTTGTGTTTGTTCCAATATCAATTCAAAATTCTGCAATATATTTACTCGCAATTCTGTTTTTCATAAAGCAAGTAAAGATAAGCACCCCCGCAGAAACAGGGAGTGCTCATCTTTACTTGATCCAAAAAAGGTTATTGGGAAGAAAATAAGATTGTATCTGGTTAAAAAGCAATTTTAAGAAATTTTTTGAAAGTACAGGAATTATAGAAATGGGCCTATAATTTGAAATATTTTCTCTATCACCGCTTTAAAAATGGGATGTATAACATTCAATTTGAAATCATAAGGAAAAGCAGAGTGTTTCATACAATTATTATAACCTAAAGACAAATAACACAGGACAACATTTTGAAATTTTTTTTTTGCTGATTTTGTTTTGAGACTTGATTTTATACAATTTTTACATGCTGAATATAGAAATTGAATTCATTTTTTCATATCACGTCAAGTTTTTTCTCTAAAAGCCAAATTCAGTTTGGTATATTTTGTCAACTAAAATAAAAATAATTATAAATATATACATTTTTTACCTATTTTTTAAGATTAATTTTTAGTGTTTTATTATAATATGGCCTTGAGAAAAAAGTGTTTGAATTCCCCTGACTCATTTTGTTATATATGTGGAAGTTTTACAATCCCATCTCAAAGAATGGCAATTAATGAATTAACATGTTAAAATGTTAAAATAACATTTTACCATAATAGAGAAAAAAACTTACTCAATTTTTTTAAAAATGACAAGGAATTCATATTTTGCTCTGATATTCCTGGTTTATTGAAATGTATGGGTGTAGAGTGCTATGACATAAATGAATGGAGACTTTTTATTGATAGCTCCAGGAAAAGTTTAAAATGTGTATTGCTTCATAACAAAAATATTTTCAGTGGAATACCTATTGGTTATTCAGCCAGTATGGAAGAGAGTTATGGTACTATTAAAATTTTTTTAGAACTGTTGAAATATGAAGAACAACAATGGTCAATATGTGTAGACCTCAAAATGGTAAATTTTTTATTAGGCCAACAAAGCGGTTATACAAAGTATCCGTGCTTTTTATGCTTATGGAATAGCCGTGCCAAAGAAAAACATTATACTCAAAAACATTGGTCTGGAAAAGAAGAGGTTACAATTGGAAAAGAAAATATAATAAATAAACCGCTTGTTAAAAAAGAGAAAATTATTTTCCCTCCTCTTCATATAAAACTTGGGCTTATAAAACAATTTGTAAAAGCTTTAGATAAAAAAGAGGGTTGCTTTCAATTTATATTGAAGGCATTACCGCATTTAAGTTATGAAAAAGTAAAAGCTGGTGTTTTTGATGGAACGCACATAAGAAAACTTTTGAAAAGCAATGTGTTTATAGACACAATGAATGTGAATGAAAAAAAGCATGGAAGGCATTTGTAGCTATTGTTGATGGTTTTTTGGGAAATAGAAAAGATGAAAATTATATAAATTTAGTTGAAACTTTAATAAAAAGCTATCGTGATCTTGGCTGTAATATGAGTTGTGAAGCTACATTTTCTTAATAGCCACCTTGAGAAATTTCCTGAAAATCTTGGAGCTGTAAGTGACGAGCACGGTGAGCGCTTCCACCAAAGTTTGAAAGTCATGGAGGAAAGGTATCAAGGTCGATGGAATAAAAATATGATTGCTGATTATTGTTGGAGTATTCAAAAAGACGATATAAATGCTAAATTTTCTAGAAAATCTTATAAAAGGAAATTCATTTAAATAAAGATTTATTCATACAAAATTTTAACGTTTCTTTATTACATATATATATATATATACATCTTCCTTTCTTGAAGCTTCAAAGGTAAACAACAAAAGCTTCAATGTATTCGAACATTATTTTTATATAAATATGAGACTTTTCTTGAATATTACTCATAACCATCCATAAAACTTAAAGTAAATCAGACTAATGAATATACTGATCTACGTAAAAATATTTGAGGCTAGACTTAAAATAAATTAAAACGTATCTCAAAAAGTTGACCTGATTAGGCAAAAATAATTTGATATTTGAATTCAGCAGACCCAAATTACCCTAAATCAACTAAAATTACTAAATCAGCAAAATTCTTGTTGACCAGTGTAATCAATCAAAGTATCAATAAGAGCTTTATGTGAGATAAAGCAAGGCCATAAGCATCCTTACAATCCTTTTGATCTAATAACGAGTTTTACAATTTTTCGAGAAAAATTTTCAAAGTCAAAAGAAGAGTCCACTGAGTTCAGATATTTGAGAAAATTTTCGTTATCGAGTTTTTTGAAAAGTGAGCATAAATGTTTAGTATCATAGATATTGTTGTTAATATTTAAACGAACATTACATGGATGAGAAAAGGATCGTTTTACTAATTCTGGAACGAATAAAAACAAAATTATAACCAGAGATATTATAAAAATTTAGAGATTCATCTTTCAGCCAAAGATCCTACAGACAAAATATATGGATGGGTGAAAAGTTAAAAGGGTTAATAAGAGAAAAGAACATTCTAAAGATTCAAATTTAACGCTGAGTGATTGAATGTTTAGGCTAACTATATTCAAATCATTAAGATTCAAGAGTTCAGAAAGATCATAAAAATGTGAAGGTGTAAAAAAGTCAAAATTATCAACACAAAAACTTTCATTAAAAAATGGAGTTTAAAATATCTTTTGAATAAAAAGAAGAGTGAAAAAACGAGTTAGCGTTAACTTTATCAGAAACAACTAAATTATGTTTAGAATTAAAACTTATTTTTCATAACCAGTATTTATATTAAAGATTTATAATGGCACAGGTTTTGTTAAGTTAACAGATTAATGAAAATCTGAATTTCGTTGAATTCGAATTTTGCATAATATATCCGTGCATGAGTACGTTAATGAGATTTTAACTCTTTGTTAGCTTCAATATATACTTATATTTGTTTGATAGAACTTTTATAATTATAGGCCTTTACAGATTTAATTTTTCTCATGGAAATTTGATTTTTGAGAAGTAGAATAATAAATTTCTTTGTAAATCAAAATGCTTAAATTATCATACTTTTATTTGTCGCCATTACTCTTCAAAACAATTGTGATTTTTTATACTAGTATATTATTAAACTTTTTACTCTTCCCAATCTTTTTATTTCTATCATATAGCGGATCAATTTGTTCTCTAAATATACTGGTCTATCTTGAGGCCGAATTCTCTCTGAACCATAATAATTTATGGGCCAATTGAATGAATGAATTTATTTGCATACACTACATTAATCAGAGCAAATATAATATGTTTTGTTGAGATAATAGACAGAACAAAATATTTTTTCCTTGTATTACAAAAATAATACTTGTAGTATAGCATCATGGTGCATACCAAGACTAGTCAAAGCCACTTTCGTATGTAATGCCAAATAGAAAAGATTTTAATATTTAAAAAAATACTCAACAATTATATGATTACGTATTTACTTTCAAGGTATGCATTACTTTTATGTGAATATATCTGTATATTATAAAGCAGATTGTTTATTAAACGGAAAGAGAAGATTTTTGCATGCCTCAGGTAAAATGATTGTTGGTTGTCAGTCCTTCAGATGAAAAATCCTCTGCGAAAGTATTTTGGATGCGCATTCTGAAAATGATCTTCTATCGATAAACTTTCCTTTCATTTGATTATGATGATAAATAAATATTTAATATTTGTGAACAATCTTGGTGGATTTAAAAAATAATTTACATGAAGATTAAGCGTTTTAAAAAAAGATCAATGAATATATTGTGTGATATAACAAAACTATTTCTCCGGACAAGAATAAAGTTTCTTTTAATAGTACAGGAGGTATTATAATCCTAACCTTAGCAGTAACCCTTTCTTTTATTTCATATCTCCTTAGACTAACACTTGGAGAATGAAAGACTTGGTAATTCTTACATGCTAAGGGAAGAATTTCTTATCAAGTTATAAAACATATTCAAAGACATATTTATGAACATTGAAGAAGGTGTGACACATCAATATCAAGAGTTATAAAATCACCTCAAAAATAGTACAAAAACATATGCCTAAGAACTTCAGGAAATGAAACCTATTTACCGAAAAGTAGATTTAATTTTTTATTTAGCTAGAAGACACATTATTCAAACCATTATTTTTCAGAAAAAGAGTGTTGTTTATACATGTAGATTTGAGATCATCACTTTTTAGGAAGTTTAATGAGCTCTTGTAATAGTTTTCACATTTCAGAAAGAATACTGAACACGGTGCTTTGAATACAAGAAAGTCGAATATTGCAGAAGACTGTGAAGCTAAATTTGAAAGTATGATGGAGTTGAAGTGAGATCTCGGCCACCAATCTTTGCGTGCATTCCAACTTTCGAATATGGCAGATTCAAAGAGGTGGTCTTTAAAGGACTGCGATATGAGAAAAAACATGCATTTCCACGCGGAGTATTCATTATTCCATTGATTGTAGTCTAATAAATTAAATAGATAAACGGAGGCAGTTTTGAGATCAGAAAGCTGATTTCTATTTATAAGGACTTCACATAGTTCAATGACCTGTGGACTAGAAGGATATCTTTCAGTGTAATGGCAAAGAAATTCTTTATATTTGTCGAAATGTGTATTTCGGTGTCTATGATAGTGCGTGTAAAGTAAATGCCAGTAATCAGGATTTAAGGGATCTTTCCGACTGAAATTAATTAAAATTTCTTCAAGGCGGATGAAGTTTTCTTCTCTGTGAAGAATTAGAGCAATTATGGCAACGAAAAAGGCTGAATTTGGGCAATCTTTCGCATACGTTAGTATATTATCTACAATGTTATTCATTTCATCACAATTAATCTCCTCTTTTCTCCATGATTCAATAACGACATTATTGCATACATCTCTCCAATCCAAATTAAATAAAATGATGAATCTAAGGAAGGATTCAATCAACTTAATCAAAATGGCCGTTACGTTTTCCCTACGATCCCCCTTATCATCTTTCTTAATAAGACTGCTTTTTGATTGCGACCACGACTGACAACAAGACAACGCATCAAAGTAATCTTCCTCCACAGTCATTAAATGCAAGATTTGGCGAATACTCATATCACCAGCACATTTCTTTGACAAATTTGAGGCTACTTGACAAAAGTTGCGAAAGTGCTTTCCTGTTAATTGAGGACAATTCTTAAAGAGATAGAAACCACAAACGAATAAATTTCTAAGGATTCCAGGGTTCATGACGTGAGTCAAGGTTGCGAGTTCTTGCAAAATTTTCACGCTGTGCTGCCAATCTTTGTGAACGAGACAGGAGAATAGGTCTTTATAAATTTGTTTATAGACTGACGGACAATTCGATAAGGTTAGGTACCTTACTTCTGCAAAGAGTCTTTGTAGTTTGACTGATTCATCGTAATGAAAGTCATTAATGTCGTCATCAATATAAAGGTAATCCGAAAAATGTGAAGTTAACAAACTACTGTGTGCAATACTAACTATATTTTGCTTCAAAATTTCCTTTATTTTCTTATCACGACGAGATCGTCTGAAACGTTTTACTTCAGGTATTTCATTATTAAAAGCAACATTTTTCGAACGCGCTTCCATGATTATCTAAAGAAATGTATCCTATGTTTTAATATTTCATATACTAATTAAGATATAAATGACAATAAAGGTGAGACAAAAGAGACAATTTTGAAAATCAATGTAAATACATCAAATTACGGTAAGTTTTCTACTAAAAATGATACATTGAAATACTAAGGCTGAAAAAGTGAGGTTGTGTTTGGGAACTGGAAGAACAAACCTTTTGAAACAACACGCCCACCACATCGAATGTACCCATACGAGCATAACTTTATTGTGAACTAAACAGAGAAAGAGTAGACAGTTTATTGGGCACAGAGTTTTAAAAACAAATGAATTTTCGCCGACGATCGGCTTTTTCAAACATAACGCGGAGAAACAAATTCTGTTAATATCTTCCTCTGGTTTCTCTAAAGTGCACCCATCCTTGATTACAACGTTTAGAAACTACGACACTAACCTCCTTTATCCCTGGAATATATTTACTTCCCAAAATTTATCAATTTTGCTTTTAATTGTTTAAAAAGTAAATTATTATTTTTGCATATTTGTTTTTTTGTAAAAGAATTTTTGTCCAATGAACACACAACCATTATCCATAATTGCGGAAAACTTCAGGGATTTCATCAAATCGAATTAACTTGCTTGTAATTGTGATGCCTTCTATAACAACGGTTCCCAAATTCTGGGTCATGACCACTAAAAGGACCAAAGGTCTTTTTCTGGGGGTCATCGATTTTCTTATCAAGTTTAAAGAATTTTTTGTTATCCTACTTGCAGCACACAAACTCCTTTTAAATTTGCTTTGTCATCCTCAAACTCTTCTGGGATAAATTTTTTTTATAAATATTGTCATAACAAAACTTATAAGATTCATTTATTCCATATGTACTATTAAATAGAAAAAATTGATATCAAGATGGATTCGATATATGCAGTAGATAAAACATTTATATACATCATGGTTGAATCGACATTGTGGTCAATATGTGTATAAGACATATAATATGTTAAAGCATCTGAAAGCTGGTTTTACATTGTAAAAAATGTATTTTACGCCTGGCTTTCCTTAGATTTCTATCTACTCATTCTTTCACACTTTTAGCTTGTTAATTAAGACCACATTTCTTCCAAGTTACCCTTCTCATCGTTTTAGAAATGAAACGGAAATACAGCGAAAGTTGTCTTAACTTCGAATTCTCATTCATCGTTAAAAATGGGATGCAGTTGCCGTAGTTCGTTATCTGCAAGAAGACGGTTGGTAACGAGACTGAAACCCTCCAAGTAGGAGCATCCCCAAAAGAGTTCACCGGAATCGGTCAGTAAGGATTTGCACTACTTCAAAATGAAGGAACTCCGCCTCAAAAAATCAAAATTGGATCATGGAACAGGAGTTTTCTTTCAAAACAGTAAAATCTTCGTGGCCTATTACAAAATATCCCTTTTTATAGCAAAGCCTGCCGCATGCTTGGCTCCAAATTAGGAATTGTAACGCTTGTCAATAGGAAGAATCTTAATGCCATTACAACACACTGCCTTATTAACCATTATGCTCGTGCTTCCAAAACAATCCATACTGCTCTCAAAGTCACTTTGGCCACTGTGATCTGCATTATCAACTATTAAAAATATTATTTAGGTGATCAGATACTATTCCAAAGGCAGATACAGGGAAAATCTAATATGATGGAAACAATTACCCGCCTGAAAATAACAAAGGAAAAAAGTATTTCTGTCATGATGGCGCATCAGTTGTGTTAGAGAGACACACCTTAACTCTATTAGTGCTGGGCTAAATTTGTGAAAAGTGCCCCTCCCCCTATTTTCTCACATATAAGTAAGTTTTTATAAATATTTTTAATGTTACAGTTACATATATATTTCAACTATGCTGAATTTAGTGGTGATGGCCATTTTTTTTTATCAAAATCAATCAAACCTGTCAAAAAATTGATTTATATGTGACTGCTCATCTTAAAAATATACTTTTTATCTAAGTAATTATATAGAAATATTTTACACATATATACCCATTGCTGAATTCAATGGTGATATTCATTTTTTAATGAAAATCTGTCAAAAAATTGTTTTAAAAAGAAATATTTTTTCCAAATAATTATATAAAGTTTTTTTACAAATATATACCCAATTTAAAGTACGCTGTGTTTACTGGTGATATTCCTTTTTACTTATTTATCAAAATCCGTTAAACCTAACAAAAAATCATTTAAATATGACAGCCCATGTCAACATTAAAAAATTTTATTTTCATAAAAAGTTTTTTATGCATATATACCCATTTTCAAGTATGTAAAATTTAATAGTGATGTTCATTTTTTATGAAATCGATTAAACCTGTAAATCAATGTCAAATATATAAACTTCAAAATAAATGATACTTTTAGTATTTCTCTGGTAATTATTTTATCAAATTATTTAATAAACGAACTTTAGAAGTTTAATTCACTCTAAATATTTCATTTGTCGGTAAATTAGGTATCTCGATTAGACCTCCATCTTTTTGGCTACAAATTCGTTATCAGCTGGAAGTCTCTACGTCATTTCTTCTATACTTTACGGTACGTAATTTTACTATTCATTCTCTTTCTTGGTAGTTCTTTTTTCATTAGAAATTTATTTTTAACAGATTTTTCCCCTCTCAAAGCATCCTGATTAAAGAATCTTCTTGATGGTCTTGGGCTTTTTTTTATCAGCATCGTGTATTTTATTATCAGGCCTGAATATTTGTCAACCAATCCCAGTTCAATAATTTTTTTCTGATGAATCATTGGTGATGTTCATTATTCAATTACAAAAAATTGTCCACCTTCTTCATCTAAAAGATTCTCTCTTTCACGCAAGAACAAATTCAATTTTAATTAAAAATATCTTGATAGTGACTAAATACTCACATATTGTCATCTGTGACATTTTTGATAACTATAACCTATTCTAAATTTTGAGATTTCCCACCATTCTTAGTTAAATGATAATTGTAATCCTAGATGATAAGCTATAGATTTAGGGATTTTTCATATGTAAAAGAGTAACTTCTTTTTCACAGTCAAAATCTTTTTTGAAGCCCCCAATATTAGATCATTACACCACTTCCTAGTTCATTAGAACATGGTAAATCTTCCATTTAGTCAAAAACATATTTTTTTTAATTATTTCTTTTGATACACATTTGAAAAATATTTCTGTTGACATTAGACGTAAATCGAACATTTGATTGACACTGACAGATATTTTAAGACTTCTAAATGTGAAAACTGAGTTAAAATGAGTCCAGAAATGAAACCAGCATCGCCGATTTAGTATAAGACATATATTTTATATAAAATTTGAAGGAATATTTTATTAGATATATTTCTGATCAATAAAAATTTTGATTGACAATTTCTAAAAAGTAGGCATATTATTGAAAAAATTAAATATATAAAGTGTTATGCGTTCAAAACTGTATATAATTATAAATTTCCAAGGTAGTATATAATATAGAGTTAGACCCTAAGTTATAAGGTTAACTACAGATAATGTAAAAAAATTTGTTGAAAAATTTTAATTTTTGATTTTGATTGACAGTTTTTGAATTGAAAAGGTCATTCAACTACCATGAACATGGTATAAAAAGATGCAGCTAGCAATTTTGGAAAAAGTCACGAAATTTTAAGGAATATAATTTAGCCAACTGTACAATAATTTTTTAGTGAAGCCCCCCCAGCACTAATAGGGTTAAATGTTATTTTTATTTTTTTTAAATATAACGCAAAGATTATTATTAGGGGAATTTTGGAGGCGTGTATAAAAAGATTTCAGAAGCTTTGAAAAGAGAGGTGTTGTTTTGCACTGTCTGAACCACCATTTGAACTCTGTAGATGAAGTTGCACGATATCTTACTGTGTAAGCAACTTATTTGCAATTACATTAGAAAGCATAATATTGCAAAGATCTATGATTGAGGAAAAATGAAAGAACCGTCGATCAAAGATGGACAGTTTATTTTGATTCTATAAACTCGATCCAATTTCATATGTCGTTGGAGAATGCTCCATATCTCTCGCATAAACAATGGGCATATTATTGAAGCTCAAGGTCTTTTGGTGCAAATCAACAAATATAGAAGAAAAGTTTATAAGTGTATTGAATTTACCCGCTAAGGTTCTTAAAATTTTAATTCCTATCAATATGTATGGACGGGCAAATCTCTTCAATGAAATTATTGACATGACTATCACAGAAATGAATTACAGGCAATATTACACATTCTAGTTTCATATTATGTCTATTTGTTTTTAAAATCGCCTTTAAAAATTGAATAAATTTATCTCTGAACTGAATATTTAGATTTCAAGAAAAAGCGAGGAAAATTATAAAATGGTTTGAAAACCTTAGGCCGGTTAATTATAACTTTTTGGATAAAAAAATTACAGAAATGAAATATTGAATCGAATCCCGGTTTTATTAGACAAATTATTGCAGCAAAAAGCTATGTTAGTAAGGAATTAGACGAAACTAAACAAGGATTTGAAAAATATTTTAAATATTTTTTTATCTCATGAAAATAGCACTAGGAATATTTTTATGTTGATAAACAAGTCAGATTTAAGTTAAGATAGGGATAGGGTTGCCAGATTTTTACATCACCAAACCGAGACTAAAATGATATTACAAAAAAGTTAAAAACAAAATTTAGTATTTCTTATAAAAATATAATTAATTTGAAAAATACTTTGAAAGTAAAAGATGAGTTTCTATACTTAAAAAAGGGATAAACAATCACACGTGTAGCAAATTTTTCTAAACTCCTATCTTCACTTATAAGATTAGTGAATGAAAAACCGCGATTCTTATAAAGACTAAGCGATTCCGTTGTTACGGCAAAACCGAGACAAATTGAAAAAATCAGAACAACTGGTAACCCCGCGTTAAGAAGAACTTTACATTAGCAAATCTATCCATCAATTTTTTAATGTTCATTCATATTTTGACTTAGTGCTCTTACTATTGGAATAATGGATCTAGGTCACATTCCCGAATGTCAAAATCTCGAATGGTTAAATCCCTAATGTCTAAATCCTGAATGTCTAAATCATTTATCCTAATAATGTTTATCTATACTACTAAAATACATAAATACTCATATTCAAAATTATTTCAAAAATTCCTCCATTTTTAGACATTTTTCAATTTTATCCATTATTTTTTATCGATCAATTTTACTCTTCGTTTTTTATCAAAAAAATAACATAAATAAAATAAAATGGAGACTGAAATTATCACTTCTCAAAAGGGCGGCCAAACGTTAAATATACGCGGATTTTTAATGGTGAAAGACAAGATCGTTTCGGATAGATACTATTGGTGCTGTGAATTTAGAAAATCTTTATCATGCAAAGGAAGAGCAAGCACCAAGGTTTTGCGAATGGAGACAAATTTTTCCACAAAGCAAGCCTAGCCAAATTATTCAGTCGTGCATTACTTCTATTCCTCTAAAAGTCACACCATATACACCTTCCAAAATGCTCTTCATCAAAATGTAAATGAATTCGTCGTGCACAACTACCAGCTGAACCAAAGTCTCATAATGAAATTGAAATTCCACCAGACTTACAGAAATCTTTAAATGGTGAAGATGTTTTAGTTAAAGACTCAACTATAGAAGATACATTGCTTTTGTTTACAACTAATTCGAATGTTGAAAAACTTGCCAGTGCCTCTATATGGCTAATGGATGGAACATTTAAAACTGTACTAACTTAGTATTTTACTTTACTTGTATCTAACAAGTATCTTGCGTATGCTTTATTGACAGGAAAAAGAGAAGTCTTTACAAACGCTTGTTAGATTTGGTAGATTTTGCCGCGGAAAATGTTATCACTTTAATCGTCAAATCATAATGACAGATTTGGAATATTCCATGATAAAGGCTTCTAAAACTGAATTTGCTTTAGTTACAAATAAAGTTTTTTTTTTCATTTTACTCAATGTATTTGGAGAAGGATTCAAGCAAGTGGTTTGGCATCACTTTATGGCTAAGACGAAGCTTTCAGTTTGAAAATGCACCAGTTGTCAGCTCTAGCTTTTCTTTCGCCTGATGAAATACCTTTTTATAGTAAGTTATTGAATAGTTTGAAAGTAACCACATTCATGGTAGAATAAAACATTTTTAGGTTCGTTCTCCTCCTTTATTTCTGCCTGAATTTGGGTCTATTCATTATTGCAACGAGAGAGGATATCCTCGAACGCAAAATAATGTGGAAGCTTAGCATCGAAGGTGGAAAAACTTATTAGGAGGGACACCTATTGGCTTATATAGGATCATTAATGAATTTCAATAGGAACAAAATACTGTGATGGCAGCGTGTAAAGGTATCAGATGAGAGCCTGCCCCCAAAAAGAAGAAAACAACAATTGCTCGTGAAGAAAGACTCAATCTTATTTTAAGTGATCGAAACAGCAGGCCAGACATTAAAGACTTTCTCAGTGCAATTGCCCATAATATTTCATTTTAAAAATAAATATTTTTATGTGTTTGTTGTCTTATACCTATTTTTTTTTTAATTTTTGAGTTTTCAACATTCTGGATTTTGACATTCGCGATTTGGACTTTCTGAATCTCAATATTCTGGATTTTGACATTTGGAATTTTATTTTTGGGGATTTTAATATTGGGGATGTTGATTTTCGGGATTACTCGGGATTTTGTCATTCAGGATTATGAACGGCATCGGAAATAAGTACATTATTCTGTGAAAGATCATTTTTATGCTCGAAAAGAGTGTTGAGATTTCAACGATCTTCTATGATGCATAAGAGAAATAATCTCCCTTACCTAGAAAAGTACAAAAAATATCAACGCTGATCAATTAATTGACTAGAGAGTTTTAAAATAAATCAAGGAAAAAGCAAAATTTCTTGAAGGATCATAAGGTGTTTAATAAGGGGGAGGGGGTTCTGATCAACTTTAAATCTATTCAGGCTATTTTAACACTTTAATGCCGAAATAAACACCTGTATGTCGTGTGTCTTAAGTTATATAATAAACTCAAGGATTTAAATAATGAAAGGCTAGGACAAAGATTTAGATAATAATGGGATTATTAAAAAGGCTGGGACTCAAGGATTTAAATATAAATAAAATAAATAATTATCTACTGTCAAATAGCTAAAAATTAGGGGAAAAGACCTGTTGGCCACTACTAGAGGACAGTGGCGTAGCCAAAAAATGGAAGTTGGGGGGGGGGGGGGGGGGCATGCAAGGAATTTAGGGGGGCAAGCATATTGGAAATAAAATTATTTGGCGGGGGGGGGGGGGGGGGCAGAAAAGGTATTTGGGGGGCACTGTCCCCCCCCCCCCCTCTGGCTACGCCCTTGCTAGAGGACACGCATCATCTTTAGCATTCATTTTGTTATTTCTCATCAAACCCTCTTTGTTCATAAACCAACGACTGAAGAAGGCAAACAGCTTAATTCAGCATCGGTTCCACTCCCGGATAAACGGACAAGGTTATCAGCTATAAAAATTTGCTCCCATATTCTCGTTCATTTAATTTTTTGAAAAGGGTAAATTTCTTTTATTCAACATTATCATCTGTTTTTATTTATTTTAATAAATATTGAAAAGAATATTTTACCACCTTTAAAACCGAGATTTAAAAGGATAATTTAATGCCCAAAAAATTACACAAAGCATGATAAAGCTACATCTTTTGAAAAATGAATAAATTAAAGTAATTGTTTACTTTTCTAATATATTTAGAAAATTTGAAAAGATAAATTTATAAACGTGAGGTAAAATATGTCATTATATTTATTATTATTATATGAACTTTTTATGTTTTATATTTGAAGAATATAAAAATATGTTTAGCATGCTAATTTACTCCTTTACATAGAATAGAATATAATTCTGTTCGAGGAAGTTTAAACCTTCCATAGTTAGTTTTGAAATCTGTTAAATTATCAGTAAAACAGCCTGTTTCAGAAGCTACCAAAATGATCTGCAGCATTTGGTCAGTGGCTATTATAATGTTAGCCTCTGTGCTAGGACTAATGAATTTGTATATAGTGTCCAAACACATTTGCAATGATTGACTGTTAACTAATTTGCTTCTCACATCATCAGGCAAAACTTCTGCCGCTGTGGTAAGTATCTGTAGCAGACCTAACTGTAAATGACTAATAAGCATTTTAAAAGATGAGTATTTCTTAGCTTTACCAACTGAAGCTTCCTTGTTTTCAATTATTTTTGAGTTATTATAGCGATTTACATCTGTTGGGAGACTTCGTGTAAAGCATTTTAAGTGAGAAGAGCTGACAAAATTAGACTTTATAATCCACTGTATTATTAATGGAATAGGAGAGGGAAGAAAAAAATATGACTTAGATAACTTTGGACTTGCAATTTTGACATCATAAAAAGCTAAGCATAATTTAGGATCGTCATTTATCCACTGTGTTATCATTTTTAATAAATAGATAGAATTTTCGTCAATTTCACTTCCAGAAAAAAATATTGACATTATACCAGTAATAAATTGGCAAGCTAAGAGACGAGAAAGAGTAGGCAATGAGTTAACAACTTTTAATTTTTTAGGAAGAATGAAGGAGTAGTCGTCAATCATTAGTTTGCACATTAATTTAAACTGACTAAACTCACAGAAACCTGCATGCACCCATAAAGCAATCAACTTAAGAATACACACTTCTTGACACGTTATGCTAAGAGACAATAATTGGGAAAGAATTCGAATAGCAAAATCATCTTGTCCAAATCCAAATATAGTATTAAATACAATCTGCGATATAATTTCACTTTTTTGAAGACGAAAGTAACTCATTAATATTTCAAGCAAGTGAAGTTCTTGTAATGAAGATAATTTACTTCTACGGTAGCCTCTAGAATCTTGAGTTTGGAAAAAAATAAATTGTCGAATAAAATAATCCTTAACAACAGGCTTAAAATTATCTTGAATGCCATTTAATTTCTTTTTTGCAAGATCATCGATATGTTTGAGAGCATTTTTACTTGTATTTAAAAAATCCATTGAAATTAAAATTAATGAAAGGAATATAATTTTAATAAAATTTAAAATTAAATTGACAATTAAAAATACAAGCAAAAATAATAATATAAAGACATTAAGACTTTACAAACCTCAAAATTATGAAAATAATTTTATTTTTTTTAATTGACATTTTATATAATGTAAAAAAAGAAGAGCCAAAGTAATTTTATTTTATTCATCTAGATTTCTTTATATATTAGAAAGTTTAGAAAAGGCAAAAAAGTTACCTTTTAAAAACTAGCTACTATAGTGTTCTTTAAATTAAAAAAAAACTAAAGTGTTCTTTTAATTTAAGTAAATGTATGTATATGATTTTTTCTAAGAAAACAATTAAACAAAATTTTAGTTTAGTTCTTAATGGTAATCAATTAACTAGAATAAGTATTTTTAATTACTTAGGCCTCACTTTCAATAAAAATTTGTCTTGGTTCAGACACATTTCATCTGTACATATTAAAGACTTTCGTCTTCTTGATACTTTTCGCAAAATAGAAATGTATTTAACATTTCAATGTAAAAAATTACTTTATAATGCTTTTATTTTTCCTCACTTTTTGTATTGCAATTTAATCTGGGGGTCATCTTGCTTATCAATGCTACATAAATTATATTCTTGTCAAAAAAAAATTTTCATGTTCATTAATCTTTCTCGTAGTTTTAATTATTCTCTTTTAATATTAACAAGCTATCTCATTTTAATTTTTTTTAAAAATTTTTTTTTAAATGGGGTTTTTTTAAAAATTTTTTTTTTTTAAAAATAATTAAAAAATTTTATCCCTCCCTCCCCCCCCCCTCTTCTCTTTCCTCCCCTAATATAAAAAAAACTTCTTTCGTTCAATTCATCTAAGAACATTCTCTCTTGTCAATTCCTCCATTTCTAATCTTGACTTCAGAAACCCTTGAAACTTTAAAGAATCCGTTAAAGCTCTTTTATATTTCCATATTTTTCTCATGACTCTATATAAATATAAATATATATATATCTCTCATACTTTTAATTTATATTATATATCATTTAAAATTAATGTTTATTAGTTGGTTTTTTTTCGTTCTTGTAAATTATTATGTTTTTTTCATGTCTATCCATCTGGGTATGAAGAAATCACGATGAGGAAACGAAGCTTCCTTTTTCTCTTCCAATGGCAGGCCACATTAAAAGATTTCATTTTGATTTATTTCATCTGATATTAGGTTTTTTTCCTTTAATAAATTTCTTATTCTTCTTCTAGCTACTATAGTGTAAAAATCAATTAGATTAAGTGCAAAGCAATTTTATGTTCATTTAAAAAGATATTAATCTTTCTTAATTTTCTATACCTTTTGAATTAGAAAAACTAAGATAAATCTACTTCGTATTATATAACAACTTAACTTTGTCAAATCATGTCAGTTATTTCAACATTAAGGTACTGTACCGTAAAGGTACCGTGGGTGTGTTTTCATTGACAAGGTACTGTTGTACCGCTTATGTTAAATTATGAACTTCCGTGCTGAGTCCATTTCAAAACAAATTCAGTTTTGGTATAAAATTGTACATATACAAGTCCCTTTTTGTCATATTAACTATTGTTATTTAGCCTGAGTTTTTCCAACAATAATTCACTTTTTATTTCAGAGAAAAAAGTAATTAGGTATCTTTTAAACACTAGAAACATTAATCATAGTACCAAACTTTTTTACAGAGAAATGCTACTGAAGATAAACGATATGTATAAATAAAAAATGTACTTGTTTTTATGTATATATATTGAGATGTCTTATAGTCCAATATATGATTTGAAAATCGTAAAAAATAAAGACGTTTATAACACAAGATCTATTTTTAAAGATATTCTTTTCTAAAGGTTAGAAATTTGTAAGAAAACCTAAATCATAAATTATTAACTGTTTGAATAATTTTTCATCTTGTGATATATTATCCTCTAGTTTTTCAATTTTTAAAGTTCAAATTAAGGACCTTCTTTTGAATTATTAAGATTAAGATTGTTGTAACAAAAATAACTACATCTGCAATAAAATATATTATTGTAAGAATATTGGCATCAACATATTATGCAACCAATATATAAGCGTATATATTTTTGTATTCATGTATATAAACAATAGTATCACATATACAGACATTTTCATTTGTCTGCTCATTTTCATTGGTATGGTATAATTTTTTAATATATGTTTATGTATTTGTATTTATAATATATATGTATATAGGTACGAAGGATATTTTATCACTACCCATTGTGAAGTATTTTCTAAGATTTTATATTGTAAATTGAGCTATCTATTTTAGTAATTGGTTGATAAAAACTTGGGAGATTGGAAATATTCCAATAATAAATTAATACTTGTTTTAACACTATTTGCTCAAAGCCATGATATAAATATCTAAATTAAAATCATAAACTTTTGTTGAGTTGTAATTAATGGAAGCGCCTTATAAGCTTTTTGAATTACATTTTCTTACATATTTAGCTGTATATATGGCAGTAGCCTAGAGAAAAATATAAAATTCGGGTGGCATGATGGGGTATATATTTTTCAAAAATAAAATTTTCTCAGAAATCTAAAATTCACAAAATTTTTATTAAAAAATTTTAAATCTGTGCATTTTTGAGAAAATTTTTTTAAGATTTTTTCATTGGAGATAGATTTATAATACCTTTAAATATTTAAGAGAATAAAAATGACGGTACCTAGCAAAAATAGGGGCATTGCATCACATGGCCCATCCTGGCTACGCCTCTGTTAAGCGAT
This sequence comes from Nectonema munidae, assembly GCA_030549495.1. Taxonomy (NCBI): domain Eukaryota; kingdom Metazoa; phylum Nematomorpha; class Nectonematoida; family Nectonematidae; genus Nectonema; species Nectonema munidae. The sequence goes on from JAUIRK010000681.1 coordinate 99,689, forward strand.
CCATAGTTTTAAAAAATAAATTATTGTGTAAATCAGGGACAAAAACTTTTTTAAAATGAGAGCCAGATGAGACTTTTGCGAGCATGTTGCCTACCGCAGTGACAAACAAAGCAAAAAAAAAGTGAATACTGTATTGTAGAAAGCGTATATTATATATATTTATCCTAGATGTATTTCTGGTGTGTAGTGATGTCTGCTAGCAAGGCAAGGCGAGTGAACCATCGTGGCTTGGAGAAGTGTTAGGCAAACAATTTTCTGACAAAAGAAGGGGACTATCTTCTGGTGCGGTAGCACATATAAGGCAGAATGGCCCCACCACTTAGCCAGCGAAAGTCAAAGAAATAAAGCAGATGCTTCTAATGTACGTTCACCTCGTTCATCAGTACTTGAAAAAAAAGGTGTTTGAGTCTACTGAGGATAAAGTTAATGACCTTCACTACGACAGATATAACATCAACAAAGGTAGTATACTTAAAACAGAGGGATTCCTAGTATATCATGCAGTGCTCTTTTTAGATGGGCTAAGTTTGTCCTCTGACCTTACAGTGGCGCACTAGAAATGAAGTGGCTTTGTTCTTATCTCGATTCATCTCAGGAGAATCTTCAATTGTCACTCACACAAGACAGACGAAACCCAATTAGTGCTGTTACACATACTCAAGTATGACGTAAAAGATGTCTTGCCCAGTGATAGTGCTATGGAGCGGGATAAACTGGAAGAATTCACCATACAAATGCAGATCAGCAGTGACACCATGGATGAAAACTCTCAACTTGACCGTATCAGTGGCTGTTTCAGTTATGTCGGTGTTTGTGTTAAAAAAGGGGGAGAAGACATAGATGACTGAGCAGATGGTCTTGAGTGAGTCGTTCAAGTCGACGACAATGTCTGATGAAAGGCTCAAGCTCTGAAAATCAGCAAGGAGGCATTCCTTAATGAAGTCCCCATCCACGAATTGCTTAATCCTGTAAGTAATTAGGCGCGTGAAAACGAGGGAAAGTTTGATGATCTGTGATATATCTCCAAGTTGCGGCACACGTTGTACTCTTTGATGACTGCCTCACTCTTGAAGCATATGAGTTACTCGGTTAATTCCTTTTTTAAACATTAAGGGTCGCTATCATGATCGCACACAGCTGAGCAGAATATAAGTGAGGTTTATAAAATTTAAAGTTAAAAAAAATATATATCAATTAAATTATGCCTTCATACAAAATTTCATATGCCAGAGCAAAATGCCAGTAAAATTATTTTTCAAATATTGAATTAGACAGACAATGTTGAGAGTTATAATTTCTATAAATTAAAATTAAAAAAAAATTAATTACTTTTAAATTGTAAAATTGAAAGCTATTTATATCAGGCCTGACGGCGAATTATTTCCAACAATAATACAAAATAAGAACATTGTTTTTAGTGGCAAATATACGTAAGTTCAAAATTCACATAACAAAACACTAATGGTTTCGAAATTAAACAGTTATTTTGTTTTTAAAAATAATCTTTTTTTTTTTTGACAGGGTGTTTCATGCAAATGATAAGTCGATGGCATCCACGGGATTCGAACCCAAAGGCTTTCGATCCGTAGGCGACGCCTCTACCTATCAGCCCAGATTAAAAATAGAGATTAAAAATAATCTTACATTATATTAAAAATTTAAGTCATAAAAGTATATTAAATACAATCTCACACTGAGCCTCAATGATTGTTATGCTGTACCTCTCAGTTTAACAATTGAAAGTCAGAGTTTCGATCTCCAAGACTCCCCACTCAACAAAATCACATAATTGTGACTAACATGCTTCAAGCATAATGCGAGAATATAGCCTTACGGCTGAAGGGCTTTGATAATCTCCAAATAACCAACCAACCATCGCACACTATACTACAAATGCCGCTTTAGCAATGTTTTTATGGGGGAGCAAGCGCTCACTTAGTGATTCAGCACTAAATTAAAAATTTATATATTGCACCCCACTCCAATTTATATCAATAAAATGCATACGCCAGTCAACGACGAACAAAAGAAAGCAAGCGTCTCAACACTTTGTCTTTTATCCCGGCAGTCGTAGGAGGTTTGACATAAAGCGTTGTAACAACCTTTTATACTGGAGCTTTGGGTACCGAATTGCCTTGTAAATATTTAAAATGTTGTTGAGATAGACATTGCGTATTAGATCCAGCACGCATGCTGGAGGTTCCCGACAATTTCTATAAATTATAAAAAAATTAATTGCAGTTTACTTCAGCCAAAATATAAATTGATTTACAAAATATAAAAAAAAATATATTTAAAAAAATAGAGTCCTAAAAATGTGTTATTTTCCTCGCTGTTACTATCACCAAATAGTTCCTATCACTCTTCAGTTAATTTATCGTGGTAAATATTGTCTTCCTTATCATATTCCCTTATTCACAACGACACGGACATTTATAGGCAATAAATAAACCTAGATTTTGTTTATAACCATATTTTAGATGAGACATGATAATAATTAAGTTACAGTCACTGTACATGTTTTTTTATGATCTATTTCAACTATCTGAAATTAGTTGTATTTGGCAATATTACAACTCAATAAAAAAGAGCACTGTACTGTTTTCAAGGGAACGTTACAAATACCTATTTTTGAAGTCAGCTTTATCTTTAGTAGTACGGATGATGTTATGTTAAAATTATTTAGCATCCTTACCACGTCCAATCTAAACAAAGACACTCTTAAAAATTCGTTTCTACTTTCACGATCATTTTTCATAAGTAGACCCCTTTTAAAATTTATTTTATTTTGGGGAAAAGAGAAATTTTATCTAAGTGTATTTTTTATAATGTTAAAAAATCAATTAAATATTAGACTTATTCGTATATATTTCGAATCATTATTAAAGGATTAATAAAACAAGGTTCTGTTATATCGATGTTTAGAAGAAGTATATACTCTAAAATTGGTGTTATGAGGAAGGCACGGGCAATGTGTGACAGATACTCCTAGCAGTTCATTATTAAAAGTTTGCCAATGACGACCTTAGCTCACCGAAAGGATATTGTCTTATGTTGCGTCTAGGTCTAGAGCATTCGAAACGTAGCATTTTTGAAACTCGCTCCAAGATTGCATCTCTATCGCATGATTTCATCATGGATTCCATTTCATGATTTCACAACCAAATGTAAAATGGTTTCAAGAGGCGCTACTCCCTTAATCCCACATTTGTGTAGGAATTCTCTATACAACAAGGTATGGGAAACTTTTCCATGAAAGTGCCGAATTAAAAAATTTACAGATTTAATGAGCCCAAGACCGAATGGTATTGTAAAATGGGCTATATTTAAAATATGCAAGAGAATTTTAAAGAAGCGAACTATATGTTTTTTGTTAATATTAAAAAAATAATAATAAAACTATGTATTTAATATAAGTATTTTTCTTTATCAAAATCTTAATTTTTAAAGTAAATTTATTTAAACATCTATAAGAAAATGTAATCATGAAAAAACATTGTTAAAACTCAACTGGGAAAATTAAAACAGGAGAAAGAAGCCCTTTTGGTGTAAATATTTTAAGCTTTCTTCAAAATTTAAAATAAGAACTAAACTGTGAAAATTAAAACAGTCGATAGGAAAAGTTTAGTGAAGATATTCTAAAATTTTTGAATCAATCATAATTTTTTACATCAATAATAATAATAAATTAACGAGCAATGAGCTTACATAACTTTATCTCAGCGGGCCGCATGTGGCCAGGGGCAGTAGTTCATTAATTTCTTCAAGGGCTTGTTTAATAAGACGTCCAGTGACTGAACAAGGTTTGTAAGGCTTCTTGGTGTAACAGCAATGTCTATGTAGTAGTTCATTTGTTTTTCCTTTCTGAGTAAACAAGATCAGAGTTTAATGAGCTCCAAAAATTGTGATCTTTACACGGAACAAACCACAAAGCACCTCTATACTCGATCTATCCAAATTTTTCTCGTTGGGTATTAATCCTTTTTTTCAGTATAGTTTTCCTCTTGAAGAAGACCAGGGGCTATAGTCTTGTGTAATCAGCCAAACCGCTTCACTCCTTTTTTCCTAAAATATTATTACAAAATTCTCCCTCGAACCCACTAAATAATTAATTGCGAAGTTGATGTTTTGATTTATTTTTCATGAAAATCAATCAAATCTGTGAAAAAATCAATCAGACTTGTCAATCAATGCCAAATAATAAACTTCAAAATATATTATAATTTCACTTTTTTGGCCTTAATATTGTAGTAATTTATTTAATAAACCAAGTTTTGGTGATTAATTTAATTAAAATTAGCCTGATATTAAATTAACTTTCACAGTTACCTTAACGCCAAACATTTTTTCTAAATATTTTAAATGCGCTATTGTTTAACTTTTATTAATTTGTAGTCAGATATTTTTTCATAATTTTTGAAAAATTTTCGTCCGATTTAGCAAATCCACCTTTTTCTATTTCACCATAATGGTATTTTTGTCAATATATACACAGGTTATGAATACTACATGCCTATTATATTTTATTAGTTAATTCGATACTACATTAAGTTTTATATATTTAAGGCCAATTGATAAAATTATTTTCTTTATAATGACATCTCATAATGTGTTTGTAGTCTTTATATATGGTATCTATTTTTGTTCTTCATTCTAAACTGATCCTTCCTTGGTAGTTCTACTTTTATCAGAAATTCATTTTGTGCAATCTATTTTGAAAAAATCTTTTCCAGTTTATTTAGCAAATAATTTTAGCAATTTTAGAGTTTTTCTATTGAAGGGAATCTCTTTGTTGATCTTGGCTATTTTAATCAATATCATGTGTTGTAGTATCAAGTGGGGTGAACAGATATCACTCTGGATATTTGCTAACAAATTCTTTTTCAAAATTCGTATTTTTCATGAAATCATTTATAATCCTCTTTTTTAAATTACAAAAAGTTTTCCATCTTTATCTAAAAGACCCTCCTTTCATAACAAAGGAAAAAATTGCTCAAATTATATTCACATTTATAAAATTTTATTCTGAATAACTATATATTCATATATTGATAACTGTGAAAGTTATTTTCAACTTTCACACTTTAGAATTTGATTTCCATAGCTAAAAACATGCTTTCTTCATCGGTTTTTGGTTACACCGAGGGTGAAAATATTTTTCGTCAAAGGATCATATCTCAAAATTCACAACTAAGAGGCCACATGGCAAAGTAAAAAGGAGAATATTTGACATAGGCTAGAGAAGTTTTAAAGAAACAAACGATATATTTTTGTGTAAAGTTAAATTTCAAGGATTTTTATTGATTCAAAGTCTTTTAAGAAATTATTTTTCATTAAAATTTTAAAAGTAAACTCATTTAAAAACATTTGTAGGAAAATGTAATCTTGAAAAAATATTAATTAGATTAAAATTATAAAATGTTAGTTATAATCAAAGTAACTTCGTTCTTCAAAAATTAAAATAGACTCAAGTGAAAAAAAGGGGCCGTTTTGGTGAAAGTATTTTGAATCAATCAGTGGTAGTGTAGTATAAATATTTAAAATGTTTCAGCTAATCAAATTGCACTTTAGAGAGCTGCATGCTGCTGGAGCCGTAGTTTTCCCACATCAGATTTACATTCTATCCCTTAGAGTGTTTTACGTAGATCATAGAATTTATTACTCCTCGTTATAAACGTACTAAAGCCAGACTTAACGTAACTTACACAGATAACTTGATACACCATAGTTGAAATATATCCGATTTGTCATTTAATTGATATCAAAATTCACGTTTTAAATGTTAACTAGAATACATTTATTATTAAATTTAATATTGGAAAGACCTTTGACTCGCGTGCCAGGAATCACGGTCTTGGGTGCCATAGTTTCGCCATCACTGAGTTCATTGGAAACGGTATATCTTCCATGTAGCAAGTTACATAGTTGTTTTTTGAAACTATTATATCTGCTAAAAGGTCTACTATATTAGCAATATAAAAAAATGAGTATCTTCTCAATAAAAAATGAGATACTGTTTCATTTTTTTATGATCACGCGTTCTCATTCCAATGTGCTCTTCAAATTCCTTACTTATGCCATCAGGGACGCGGAGAGAATTATTTAAGGGCAGGTGCTCAAGTAGAGAAAACGGCTGAAATATAGTAATCATCATAGAGTCTACTGAACTATTTATCAGTAAAACTAAGAAATTTATAAGAAAAAATTATATAAACTTATTCATAAATGACTCTGAGGTATTTGTGTGGGTACGGCCTCTTGTGCCTTGGTTTATCTTTATCTACGTCACTGGTTTAGACATATAACCAGGCCCGTCGCTGGAGCTTCATTACAGGGAGGGGGGGGGGGGGGCAAAACTACATAAAAAAATTTTCAATATTTTTAAAAGGTAAATTTACCATCGTATGTTTTCAACGAATTATGGTACACCACTTGTGTTGAACCAGGAAAAGATTGGCATGTACTAGATTCGAACCCAACCGATATGAGTATCGAGTCCAGCGTTCTACGTTTTAACCACTCAACTCACGCGCCCAAGACACAGTATTTTTTACAAAGAAATTAAAAAATACAATTAAATAATTATTTATTAAGCATAATTAATTTGTATAATTTCCAAATAAACTTGTTAAAATAATATAAGCCTTTTTTTTTATGTAAACTCTTTTAGATATTCATCTTTGTTATTTCAGACGTGTACTCTCGCATAAAAGAAAATAGAATAAGAGCTTCTTTTCTGTTTTCGTTGCAAGAACTTCTTGATAAAGTAAAAATTCTTTTTAACCTCGAAAAAACTTTCACATACTGCTGTCGAGACACCAAATGTAATACAACCTAAAAATTGAAACAATTCTTATCAGATAAAAATAATAAATCGAAAAACATGTACCAGCATACAAACTAAAAACGTTAGGAAAGGCATCTTTCATTGAAAAGAATATAGAGAACACATCTTCAAGAGACTTATGAATCATTGGATCAAATTTTGAAAGTAAAAAGTGCTAATCAAAACAGAAGTTGCTTGTAAAAAGTTAAGAAAATCAGAGTTAGATCCTAAAAACCTTTAAAATTTTGAGTTCATTATCAAGTGCACCATCGTTTGCTTTAAGGTACTTATCAATCTTAATATTTTATAATTTCTTTGTATTAAAGATTTGAATGGATTTTCGAAAATTTATAAAAATAAATGTTGAGAGAGAAAAGACACGATCGATATTAATTCGGTTTTTGTTAGTCAAGGCACTTCAGCTTCCTTTAATTCAGTTTCAATTTCTTCAAGTGAAAAAAGTCTTTCGGATGCAAGTTTTGCTCAAGTTCAAAAAAATATAAAAGGAAATCATAATGAATTTGTTCAAAGCATACAGTTGGTTACACTTTAATTCAAATTTAAAAGCTGTTGTATGGTCACACGTGTAATCAGGCGTACCGAAACAATTTGATTAACATGGCAAAATGTTCAGATAGTACCTTTATTACGTCTGGATTTAAGAAGTGGAAAAAAGCAGTAGAAAAATTTGATTCTCATCAAAAGTCAAAAACTCATAAAGGTGCTTCATCTAATTTATTTCATAGAAAAAATTCAGAAAGTATACAGACAAACTTGATTAAAAATCAAAAGAGAAAAAAAATTAAATATAGGAATTGTCTACTTAAAATTATATCATCTTTGAAATTTTTAGCTCAGCAAGGATTAGCTTTTCAAGGAAAGAATGATGAGGGGAACTTTAAAGAGCTATTAAAGCTTCGCTGTGAAGATGTTGAAGAGCTACGCGTATGGCTTAATCGAAAACTATACTACTACCGAAATTCAAAATCATATTGTAAAAATAATAAATCGATTAATACTAAAAAAAATAATCAAAGAAATCAATGAAGAATCTGAAACTTACGGCATAATAGTTGATGGAACTCAAGACATTCAAGGCAAAGAGCAGGAAGTAATATGTATTCGTTACGTCAAGAATAATTTTGAAATAAAAGAAGACTTTTTAGGTATATATAATACTGTCAGTACAGTTCTACTTTTCACAATTAGTGGTCTAGAAATGCCACGGGAGACCAAATATTCAAGCAATCCTTTAAAATAAAGTCTCTTCAACGAACACTTAAATTTATAAGACAACTTTATATTTTTTTACAAAATTACTGAAATTTAATTACTATACTTCCAGCAAAAATATTTTAATTAAATTGGCATATAACATATACACTAATTTAAAAAAATTCAAAAGCTTTTCATTTGAAAATGAAGTACAGGCACACTACATGAATTTATGAAAGGATATTATTTGATCGATAGAAAAAACAACTGAAACAAATAACTGAAGGTTGGAGAGTTTTATATGAGTGAATGTAGTCTGAAGGAAAAGAGTCTACTATTAACAATAAAAAATTTAAAAAATTTTATTGAAAAAAAATTATTCAATATTCAAATTTTCCATTTCTTCTTCCTAAAAAATGAACACATTTTATTGAAAAAAATAAATAAAAAAACACATCAAACTTAAATAACTTTTCTGAGGTATTCTATAAAAATGGTAAATTGAACTAAAGTTAAAAAACTTGGTATTTTTTTCATTCTTTTAGTGTTAGTTAGTTAGACTCTCAAAAAAGATATAAAATCAAATCACACAATAAAGTAAGATTGTATTACTTCATTTTTCTCAGCATCATTCTAAAAATAGTTTAAAAGTTAAATTGGTGCAAGCAAAAAAAGAATTTTCAAATACAAAGTTGAAAAATGTAATAAATTTTTTATGAAGCAAAATAAAATTGTCAAATGATACAGACAAAAAATATTCAAACGATAAATTCAGATACACTTACATGGACGTTCTGATTCTAAAAATAATTATGTTTAGTGAGTTTTTGTCTTATATAAAAATCTAATTACTGTATTTTTGGCTGGATTTGCTTCTAAAAAAAGAAGGGTTTATCAAATATTGTGCTCACATTTTTTTTTTCTTTGAGCACTAGAAAATGAAGTAAAACACAAGGTTCCAATTTTAATTAAAGTATATAAAATGACTAACGTCGACAGTGTTTCTTTAGATGACCTGGCTTCCAACACATGAAGCATTTTTTTAATTTGGGCTCCCCGAGAATAGTAGTGTTTTTACTATAAATGAATGAAATAGTATTAGAAATGAAAAATTTTCAAATAATTATAACACTTACATGTTGATAATTACCTTTTTATTATTTGTAATATGCATCTGTTTCATGAAAAAAAATAATTATAATTAATAAGGAACAAAATATACCAAACTTCAAAAGAGAATGTCAAAATTTCCTTCAACCAAAACCGTTCTTTTCTAATGAGCTTCAATATTGCATCAAATTCATGCTTACATAAATTTGAGTTCAGCCTGATTATCACAAAATATTGAAACCCATTAGATCCTTTAAAAAGAATATAAATTTTAAACGCTGGCCAGCATAAAGTCACGAACACAAATGCATTTGTTTCTCTACAGCCAAATGTCAACAGAAGATCATAACTGGAAAAGTTAAGATCTCATGACAAAAACCTAATAGAGCTTCTATCAAAATGGAAAAGCCGATTAGTAGGCCAACATAGACTCCAAACAAGTTAGAGCTACAGCCAAATAAATTTGATATTTAAAAACATCAAGAAATTTTTTTTGCAAAATTCGAGTGATATAAGCTCGTATAGAGGAAAATCATATTTTAAAATTAAAAAAAACTTGCGCTACAAATGGACAAAGGGTTTTTTTTCAAAGACCATATTTTTAAGACATCGTCTAAGGTGAGGTTCTCGCATATATCCTTGTTGAGGGATAATAGCATTAACTGAGCAGATCTTCTGGACAAAAGGTGGTTTCTAGACAGCGTTATTGTTCTATTCGTTGTTCACTAAATGATATATGATAGGTTTTAGTACATCAAAAGAAAGATATGATTTTGAAGACGGTTCTAATGCTTCTAACCCTGCAAAAATGGCAAAAAATTTTTTTGAAATCTAATATTCATCTCTTCAACAATTTTAGGCAGTATTTTTTCAATAAAATAGTTGAAAATATTATAAGATGAATAGTTGCGTGTATTTAGTTCTTCCTGATAGTTACTATCAATTCCAAAGTTTTCACAGATAACCTCGGTGGATAAAATAATATCATTGCAAGTTATCCTCTCGATAAGTTAAACTGACGCATTAATTTCAGAAAAGGCTACTTTCCAGTCTACGTTTGTTTTTTGTAGACACAAGCTTAAAGAATGCGTAATTGAGAAAACCTTGTAAAGAAAGCACAAAACCGCGATGTTGCGATATGAAAGACGTTTTTCATACAAGGAGGCAGCTTTGTCTTTTGTTGTAGACTTTGAGTTCGCTATCTCTTGTAGTGAGGCGAGGATGCATTTTATTCTGCGACATACAAGATCTAGTGCGTAAGTCCCATCTTGTGTTTCCAAGCTGAGAAAGTGATAAGAGCTGTTCTTTTGGGTGCTGCTCTTTTCGATACTTATCAAAAATTACACGATTATTTGCTACTGTGAAAACATGGTATAAACAATCATAGAGCTTTAAAAATTTACGCGCTTCTTTAACACCATTTAAGAAGCCAATAACAGCAAGATTCAAACGATGAGCGGCGCAATGCACATAAATAAGGTGATTGTGCGAATCTTTAAGTTTAGCGAATACACCATTTTTACTTCCAGACATTACACTTGCACCGTCAGCTCCCAAACCTATTAAAACTGCTGATAACCCGAGAGAATTAATCAGATTATTAACACTATTAGCAATTGCACCTGCATCACTCGTTTTTAGCTCAATAAGAGAATAAAATCGCTCGTACACGGCCGCATTCTTAAGATAACGAAAACAAACAGACAATTCTTCTTTACCGCTATTGGTTTTACATTCGTCAATCAAAATTGAATACATCCCCGCTGCTTCTATTTCATCCCTAATGATCTTAGAAACACTTTCGGCTAACGTTTCTATGAATTATTCGCATGCTCGTGAAGATGTCTTTTATTCTCTTATCTTACATTATCATGTATTCGAATGATCATTACATCCTATAACGCGATCATCATACATGGTATGCAAACAAGCAGCAACTTTTACTTATAAAAAATTATTGGAGGGGAGGGGGGGGGGGCGGGGCGAAGGCCATTTTCGCCCCCCCCTCTGAAACCACCAGATGTGTGCCCCTGGTACCCAATTCTTTGGAAATAACAGCGAAAGATTTTGGCAATAATATTGCATCAAAAGCTAACGGCATTTTATCGTCTTTCCAAAGTAGACTGTGTTCTTGGTTTACACTTAGTATCACCTTTACTTTAGATACTTGAATTTTTGAACAAAGGTTTTCAAAATTCTACCATAAATGTCAACAGAATGTTGACTAGTGTTAATTTAGCTTATGAAGAAATAAGAGCTTTGAGCCATGAAGATAGGTTCCAAAATATATTCAACACAGAAAAAAAATGATTGAAGAGCTTAATTTATCGCCATTAAATATACCGAGAAAAAGAAAAAGGTTGCAAATCATACAAATACTACTAAACTCACAAATGAAAGTAGTGAAATTTATGAAAATTTTAAAGCCCAACACTTAGATGTCATTGAAACTGCTCTAAACAACTTAAAAATTTCCTTTTCTTAAGAAGATATTTTTCTTTATGAAAAATTCAGTAATCTTCTACTCAATAATGAAAATTTTGATGATAGTCTGAGCAAATATTTTGAATTTCACAGTATTATTTCACTAAAAGAAGAGTAAAACTTTTACAAAAACTACTGGAATTTCTCTGGAAGATCACTGCACAATTATTCGTGAAATGCAACCTGAAGTAATGCGACAAAACGTGGGTTAGAGCCACAATGTCCCAGGAGAGATTGAATCATATGTTAGTTTGCCATGTTCACAAAAATTTGTTGGAAAAGATTAGTTGGGAAGAAATTGCCAAGGTGTTGGTTGAGTTTAGTGATGTGAGGGAAAATTAATTTGGAAAATAAATGTTTAAAATTTTTTCAAAATATTTGATTGATTTAGATATGGAAAAAAGTATATTTTTTTAAATATTTATATTTAAAACATAAAAAAAAATTATTAGTTATTACGAATGTGTCGTTTAATTTTTCCTAAATATAATTTTGTAAGTTTAAAAAAATTTTGTTTTCAAGAATGTTGCCCCTACTTTTAAGATATCAGCGGGCCCATGAGCACAACTATAAAAGATTATTTTATATGTTGGTAATTTTTATGAAATTTATAATCTTTATTGCTAATAGTTTTAAACACAAAAATTCAATATATAAAAAAAACTACTTACTTGCTAACCAAAGTAATGTTTATAATTTGAAAAACTAGTAAGCAGTGTTGCCAACTTTTTTAAAAATTTTTTATCTAGATTTCTAACTTTTTATAAGAAAAATTATCTAAAAAGATCTAAAATTAAAATTTTTTTATCTAAAATATTATCTAATTATTTTTTGATATTATAAATTTAAAAAAAACAAAAGTTTTACATATTTTTTATTTAATCATTTAAAAATTTTTGTTATAAACAAAAAAATCCATGTTTTCATCTTCATTTAACAATTCTAAATTATTTTCATTATCTTTAGGATTTGAGTATGCAAGATTTGTTCCAACTTTCTCGAGAACTTTCGCAGGTATAGAAAAGGAATGGCAGCAAGATTTAAGTCTCATGAGACCAAATTTAACTATTAAGGATGCGTTTAGTAAAGGCAACTTCATTTTATTTCTGATTTTAAATAGTTTGAATAACTGAAAACTCTTTCAATTTCAGCATTTGAGTGAGGTATTGATAATGCATGAAGAGCACATTCAATTATGTCATTGAATGGATTTTGATTAATTGAGTCTTTATATTGATATACTTCTTTCCAAAAATCATTTGTTTTTTCCTTCATTTTCCAATCTACTAATCGATTTTTTTTTAGTGTGAATTTCAATTCTACTAATAGTTTCTTCTTTGAATCCGAAAAACTTAGCCACTTCGCAAATAGAAGAAAAATCATTTGTAGGTTTCAGCATATTGCTAACACAAAAAAGTGAGGTTTTTTTTTAAATATCAATGTTGTTTGGAAGTCTTTGCTTTAATTGATAAAAAAGGGTCACCATGAAATCAATGCATCTCTTTCTTATAATTTTATCTTCTTCCAAACTCAATATATTTTCTTCCCTCAGTTTAGCGGCTTTAAGTTCAAACCTATATCCTAAGTAAGGTCTAGGATTGAGATGTTCTTCAACATGTATATTAAGTATGTTCATATTACTTTTGGTAATGATAATTTTATCAGCTATGGATTTTATTAATAAAAGCAAGTCATCAAATAGTTTTAATCGATCACAATTATTTGATTGGAAGAGTTTATTTACTTGAGATATTTCTATAAGCACTGGATGTAAATAAAGTAGATTTTTTTCATCATTATACATTTCAAAAAGAATTTCTGAAGTGTAACACCTTTCATCTAACCTTGATTTTTGAAAGTGCAGTTTTAACTCATTCCACTGTTTTAGTATCTGCTCTATAGCAAGCTGAATTGATAGCCATCTAGTAGTAGCAATAGAGGGAATTTTTGCTGGACTGCAATCATTATTGAGTAATTTATACAAATTACTATACTTTGATTTTCTTAATGTAGAGTGAGAAAACCAATTATGTGTTTCGGATATTAAAAATTCCAAGTTACGTGGCAGTGTTTGAGAACAGGACTTTGATACTGATAATTGAATAGAGTGGCAAACACATCTAGAAAGTATTAAATTAGGTAGTTCTTTTTTTAAAATACTGAAAACTCCATTATTTATACCAACCATAACACTTGCATTGTCAGTCCCAATGCCTATAAGTTTATTAAAGGCTAAACCATTTTTTGAGATTAATGTTTTAATAGCATTAACAATTGAGTTTGCATCACATTCTTCTAATTCAACCAAACCTAAAAATGTAGACACAACATCAAAAGAATTTCTACTATAATAAATTATTGAAACACCAAGAAGTTTAGTCACGCTTATATCGGTGGATTCATCAATCAACAAGCTATATACATTGTTATCAATGTCTTTTATTAATTCATCTTGAAAAAATGGACTTAGAATATTTTTAATAATATTTGTGCATTTTGAACGATGCATTTTGAGCTTTGAAATTAGATTGCTGTCATCAATACTCTTTTTGCACAAATCTACAAATTGATCGCAATTTTTAATAGGTGAATGGCAACAAAAAAAAGTGCAATTCTAGCTTCAAATTCGGATATTTTTAAATCTTTCGATGAAGTAGACAACAAGGAATTTATTTCTATGCAATTTCTGCTTCCCTTTTCGTACTTTTGATGCTTAATAGATTGCGCGTGTAGTCTCAAATCCTGAAGCTTAGCCTTTAATTCAACTTTGCAAAATTTACAAAAAGCTTTTTTGTTATCAGTAGGAACTGCCATAATCCACTTTTGGAGAGCAGGATCTTTTATCCACTCTTTTCGAAACTTTTGAATATATTTAGTTTTAGGCATCAAGTTTTTATATATCTACAATATAAAATTAAATAGCAAATTAAGAATAAAATAGAATCATAAGTATTGTAAATTTTTTTTAATAAAACTGCGCTTGATAAATAAAAATAGTTTCTGATTATAAATTAAATTATCTTTTAAAACGTTATTTTATGATCTTACAAGTTTTTAAGTTATGTTATAATTGATTATAGATGAACAATGATGTTTTTTAAATATTTTTTGGATTATATGAATTAAAAATATAAAAAGCCATCATTGAATATCAAAAAAGTAGTTTTTTCATAGTTTTTACTAACTAAACTAATTCAAGGCTTATAAAGCAGCAAAATGCCAAATAATCAACACAAATATGATTATAGAAATTAAAAAACAAAAGACTTAATTAAAAAAAAATATTTCAAAAAAATTGCAAACTTAACGATGAAATGGAGTTGTATCAGTGCTAAAAAGTTTTAAAGTTTTGAAAACGTTGTTATGTTAAAGGTATATAATATATAATAATAATAAAATTTTTTGTTTTAAAAATACGACGTTACTAAATATTACCAATAAATTAAGTTCTTAAAATTATCTAAAAAATATATCTAAATTTTTTTTTATCTAAATTATAAAATCTCACATCTAAAGGGGTTCAAAAAATATCTAGATTTAGATAAAATATATCTAAATTGGCAACCCTGCTAGTAAGCGTTAGTTTCCATATTAACCCTCGCACTACGGACTCTATGTATTTTTTCCGCAAAAGTATTTACAAGATTATTATCGGAAAACTTTCAATGGGAAAGTTCAATAAAAATAGTATCTAAACTTATAAAAAATGCTTCTTAAGGCACTGGAAAGAAAAAAATTTAACATTACCTAAAAATCTCTGCGAATTTTCATTTTCTCATTTTTGTACCTTGAAAAATAAATTATTCATAGATGGCGTTAAACTTAAAATGGCAAAAAAATTTATTATAAGAAATCAAAGTTTATACACAATTAGGGCAAGTAGTTTTAGAATGAATCTTACAAACAAAATTCGAGCACATGGAACATTTTTTTGTTGTTTTGTTTTTTTTAGAAAGACAAACAGAGCAGACACCTTTTTTGGAAGTTGTTTGTTCTTCTGTCGCAGCTTTCGAAAAACCATAAACAGACAGTAGGTACTTAACTTGGATTGGCAATTCAGAAATGTTGGATCTTACCTTCATACACTCTTCTGCCAAAAGAAAAGACAGTTTCTTTAAAAAAAACTTTACGTCCACTTTGCTTCGAACTCGGGAACGATTGAGGCGAGTTGTATCTTGCAACAACCCATGTGTTCAAAGCAACTATGTCCAAGTAGTTGCAAAATGTAGCTAGAGTCCATCTTCTACATGGCTTCTTTGATCGATAGCTTCTGATCATTTTATTGCCGACATCAACTCCCGATTTGTATTTGTTGTAGCAGAGCAAACTTTGTGGTTTTGAGTGCTCGCCATATGTTGTTATGTTTTTGTGTTGAGATGACAAGAGGTACACGACTTTGAAGTTATTGCGAGCATGTTTTCTTGGTATGTACGCAGAAAGTGAAGCATATTCAGAATAAATAACACGACTTTCACATTCCGCGAGGCGAAGTCCTTTCAAGTGGTTAGGCTTAAAAATCGTAGGAACAAATCGTCTGTTCCCATTGACAGTGCCACAAAGGGATATATCTCTATCGTGGCACCAGACAGCCAGCTCATGACTGGTAAAAAACCTGTCAGTAAAAACGCCACAACCAGATGGAATCTTTGAGTCTTGTATAAGTCTTTTTGAAATATTCAAGGCTGAAAAATGTGAATTTCTCATACCAGGTATATAGAGTTCGGGCATCATATAAAAAAATATTCTGCATCATTTATATGATAACATTTTAGACCGTAGTGCCCAGGTTTCTTAGGATCATATATTTTCAACCTGCACTTTCCTTTGAAGCTGATAAGTTGCTCATCTATTGTTACATATGAATGAGGAGTCCAGTACTTTGAGAAAACATTGCGGAAGTGATCATGTACTTTCCTGATCGGACTCAATTTATCTCCAACATCTCTTTGTGTTTTGTCATCAAAAGTGATGAAAAGATGAATGAGTGTAAACATGTCCCTTCCCAAGCTGGCTCTTAGAAATGGAATTCCAAAATTAGAAAACAAATCACAAATGGCAACTTTCTAGTCTCCACTTTGGCCAATATAAAGTAAGCTAGCAAAGTACGAGAGGAGATGATGAATTTCAAAATTCTTATAACAATGAGCCAATCCTCGATGTTTAGGGTTTTCAGATCTGAAAAAATAGTTTCGATATTTAAAATAAAGAATATATAAGCAAAACTTACTCGAAGTTGGTTTTTAGTTTTGCAGCTGTCATTTCATAGATATACGAAATCAAATTCACATAAAAAAAAGTTTGAATATGAACAGAATGTCGTCAGTGTCTTTCATAGACCCTTTAGGTCCTGGGGGATTACTAATTGCGTTTCTGATATTGATTCTTTGGGGACGACCTTCAAGAGCAGATATGGGTCTCCAACGATAAATAGTTTGGTCAGGAGCTAACAAATCATCTTCAATTACAAGAGATGATGAAGAAGAATGAGATGATAGGGATGAGTAGGAGGAGGAAGTAAACGAATAAAATGTTTGTTCTTCTCCGCTTTCAGAACTACTTTCTATGGAAAAGTCAGAGCTCATGATTTTATATCAAAAGGATTTTGCAAAGATTTTCAAGCCGAAACGTTCTTTGAGTATAAGCTGGGTTTATGTAACAAAATCAATTTGGAAAACAGTAATCAGCGAACGATAGAATCTCAAGAAAGATGCAATGAAGAGAGAAGTATATTGATCAAATCAAGTTCACAATGGAAACGCAAAAACTAAATACTTTCAACGAGAGAAAAAATAATAAATAAATTATAAACGCATCACATGTGCTTTGATAAATCAATATCATTACTTCTACAATACCATTATGCATGAAGCCACATGCCGCCTCCTGGCTATTGAACGCTGAACTAAGCGTATAGATAGGAAATACAATTGGCGAACAATGTGTCATTGAGATTATATATCATAAATGAGCTGATGAGTTATTGAATGAATTTTGTGGCACTGTTATGCTTTTATTTACGTTATTACTATACATCTTCTGATACATGATCACAATAATGATCTATGGCAGAGTTCAAAATATGTGGTAAGTAAAAGAAAATAAAGGAACGATTGGTTCACCATTGTTTTCATTTTATCACTACCATTACATGCGTGATGAGAAATGATGAAGCAGTTTGCACTATCAAAGTTTCAGCAGTTTGTTATTACTTTTATTTCTCTCATGAATTTTAGATCTCCTGCTAATCATTGATACAAAATGCCGGTAAACGGAGAAGAGTTGGCAAAGGAGAAGAATTGGCAACCTATACGCACTGCTACTATGAGTAGCAAAAGGCTGCAACATCAAACATTTGTAAAACTGGCGAACTTCTCTTTTGCCAATGCTTTTCCTAGAACCGAAATGCCAACATCCTTTGAGTAAATACATCACAATTGCAAAATGAAAAACACGTAGAAATGTAATATTATTGAATATCTGATATGAAAAAGTTTTATTTATTACTAACAAATTTTATCAACATCATAGATAGTGGTAGTAAGACATAGAAGCACTAGCGATGCAATCACAGTATGATTCTACGTACACTAAGTGTATCGAGAAATAACCTAGATGGATTTGAACCACGATCTCTGTATGTGCCTCAACATGGATTTGAACCACGATCTCTGTATGTGCCTCAACATGGATTTGAACCACGATCTCTGTATGTGCCTCAACATGGATTTGAACCACGATCTCTGTATATCGCGTACAGTGTGTTAGCTGTTCATCGAGAACATTTGTTTCTCTAGATTATTCCTATATGAAATCAACTCATGCTATCTTCACCATTTTACATACGAGATGTATAATGTATATAAGTAGTAAAGTACGTTCGTGTAGGGTAGTACGATGGTGTGTGCTTATGAGTCTCAGTTGAGATTACCAAGGCAGTAGTAGTAAGACATTTAGTGCTAGTGATTATTTATCAACATCAATTTGGTTCTTAGTTGTAAAGTTTGCTTTGATCAAAAAAAGAATTGTAGATGGCGTTAATATCAATATTACTTTTTTCTCAAGTTTCATTATCAATTAGAAAAAATTGTTGAATTATTCTGCTCAAAGAAGCATTCCTTAGGAATGTATAAAAATAGATACTACGTTTCTCAGTAATTTTGTTTTCTCAATAATTATAGAAGGTATTTTTTTAGCAAATTTTATTCATATATGATTGGCGGAAAAAATGTCCCTAGTCCGTATACAGAGTAAGTACAAAATGATCCGTAGTGCGAGGGTTAATGACTGACATAAACTGTGAATAGAATTTTTTTCCAATTAAAATATAAATTTTTCAAAAATATTGTAACTAATAAAATGCATATATAAACATTGAAAATATGAAATTTTAAAAAGAGAAGAAGGTTAAATATAAAAAAATGTAGAGGCACATTGAAATTGCCGCCAGACAAATGCTATCTTACACACAAAATGGTTTAGCAAATATTTATCATGAAAATATTCTTTAAAGGGGCAGAAGAATTTCTTGCATATAACACATACCCCTATAAAGGCCATTTTAAAACAGGAGAAAAAAGGGCAGGTGCTTGAGCACTCCAAGTACCCCCCTATGCACGTCTCTGTCTCGCGTGCTAAAATATTTGAACTTAAACAATAAATAACAATTGTGAAAAAAGCTTGACAAATAATTTTTGCAAAAAAAAACATTTTTTTAACAACGCGATTGACAAATCAAAAATGCGTTTTTGAGAAAATTAATTTTTTTCAGAATTTCATTATTTCCCAAATTTCAAACTTGATTGATAATTCCAGACAATCTTGCCCCCTAATTGCGAAAGCTAAGTCCTGAAATAAACTGAGTTTCGTAATAGAAAATTTTTAAATATATTTATTTAAAATATGAAAGTTTGTTTATGATATAATTTCCAGGCATACATCACTAATTCTATTTGCACTTTGACACATTTTTTCACAATATTGGTGGAAACTTAGCCAAAAAATGGTATCAGTATGGTCAATTTAGTTTAAAAAATGTGAACGTTTTTGAAGAAAATTTTCAGGTAAAACTAACAAATTTGATTGACATTTTCACATCCTAATTACGAAAACTTACTCTAAAAATCAAATCAGCATGGTGATCTAGTATAAAAAATATTTCTTATTGGAAATAAAAATAATAATTTATGAAATAATTTTTAGTCTTCACAACCACAGAATTGAAATTTTAAGACTTTAATTGCAAAAAAATGAGTCAAGAAATTAAATCTGTAAGTTCAAATTATTTAAAAAAAAAAATTTTAATGTGGATAAATGCTTTGGAGATACTTTCTAAGACGTAAACCACAAATTTGATTGACAATTTTAGACTTTTCAAAATCATAATTGCTAAAACTGATTTGATAAATGAAATCGGCATGATTGATCTAGTACAGTGGTTCCCAAACTTTTTTCATTCAACGCCCTCCTAAGTATGAACACCACTTGCTACTGCCTCTTTTGTTTCCCAAATTTCTAAATTATTTTCAATTCACCTGATATTTGTTTAGGAGTGCATTGAGTTTTTCATTTAAGTGAGTAGTAGCTGTAGATCTCCTCGCTGAGTAATTTGTAGTCTGCTTCGTTGTTTTGAAAGGAGTCGAGTTACAGCACTGAAACCACCTTCAACTAGGTAGGAGGTAGGGAATGCTATAAAAAAAAGCTTAACTTATTCCATAGCATTAGATATCTTGCTGGAATTTCTTTTTGAAACCAAAATGCCTAGTAAGACTTGTTGGAAAGAGGTCTAAGCTCAAAGTCATTTTTTAAAGAAATAAGCTGTTCCTCCATATTTGATTCCAAATGATCCATGGAGGAATCTGTAAATGGATTGGTTACCCAGTCTGGAATTTCCATCGTTAATAGATCCTGAAATCTTGGATTCATATATTTTTCAACTGATTGATGTGATCCTAATAAACTTGAAGATCATCATCAGATATTGTGTTCTCCATCTAAGCTAAGTTTGGGAATTTTACGAATCTCGACGGCTTATATTACGTTTAAATGTTAACAACTTTGCCATAAATGAAAAAATCACTGATTTTGCTTTTATAAGGTTGACATCACTGCTTTGTAATTGCAAGTTTATCTCATTAAACTTTGTAAATAGGTCTGTTAAGTAAGCAATATCAGTTTAGCATGCTTCCAATTCTTCAAAAAGAGAACAATTTTTTATTTTTTTAAAAAAATCCATGACTGTATCAAAGAGCGCATAAAACCATTTCAAACAGTTGCATGTTGACAACCATCTGTAACAACAGACGCTTGAAGTGCTCATCAATATTTATGAAGAGGTGTTTGAACAATCGAGAGTTAAGGGCATTAGTTTTTATTTTATTGTATAAATATGTGTGTGTTTGTATTTATATATGTATGTATGTGTGTGTTTGTACATACATATATATATTACAAACAGTACACACACCAGTCACTACACGTATATTGACAAGTATAGGGCCTGGCTTGAAAACAGTCTGATACTTCTTATTGATAATTTCTTGTGTTCTCTTTCAGTAGTCGAAAACTGTATCTGATGGATGGTTATCTCTCATCGTTTGTTTCCTACAGATCCTTGGTCTCTGTTCACGTGAGCCAACAAGACTACTTAGTTCTAGCACTTTACGATATACACGATCAAACCAGACGTCTACTTCTAATCGTATGTCTTGATATGTTGACATAACCTGTTCTATTTTCTGGAATCTTAGGTACACCTCCATATGGGAACCATGTAATGCAGTCACGACTGGACGCAGTGGTTCCAACATCTCCTTGGCAATGACAAAGCTTACGATGTGTCCGAAGTCCAAGAGCGTATGGCGAAGACCATTAGCCTTTGTTCTAGTGGAGGAATCCCAGTTTCAATCATCGTTGTTTGGATAGAATCTCTCATCTTTGGTCGGCTGACAGATTTCATTCAGAGTAGCAACTATGTATTCATATAGTTGAAAAATAGTTTCAAATGTCGTGTACCGTTCGACCCAACGGGTTTTACAAAGGTTTTATGTTTTTTTCATATCTGGTGTCAGTTAATCAATAATGATCTTTAAAAAGCGTTGCCGCTTGGGTGAATTGTCGAAGAAGCGGTAAAGCTCACGGCATGTGTCCATCATATTGTGTATTGATGATATTTTGCATGCATGACAAATAACGAGATTTAAGGAATAGTGGCAACATCCTTGGAATTGGGCGTCAGGGGCAAGCTTTTAAATTTTAACTTGAACGCCAACTCATAAGCCTCGCCACGTCAGTGACTAAGGTCGATCCGATTTTTTTAGGGATTCTTTGATAGCTACAGCTATTTCCACACCGGTGGTCCTTTCAAGATCAACTATATCTAACAACACTTCCCGCTTTCTTGGCTTTGAAGCATCATCAACAAAGTCAAGTATCCTGGGGCACACAGATAAAATTTCACGTCCATTCGAGGTAGTTTCATCGGCTATTATAGAAAAGTGAGGACATTTTCTGATACATTTCCTGAAGTTGTCTCGGTTGATAACAGCCGCAACATGTATCACATCGTTCTGAATTGTCTTACTCGTGTATCGAGAGTTAGCAGGACCGAATAACAGGTGGTCATTCAGTTCTGGACACGTTTTTGCTATCAACCGTAGGAGTGCGACGAAATATCCTACATTACTAGATAGAGATTCACTAAATTCTACTCTGTCATCTCTGTGACCTCGCAGTGCTATCTGTTGCTTTGCACAGAACATTACAGCATCGACAATATAAGGCAACACTCAACACAATATAATATAATATAACGACAATATAAGGCGCACAGGGTGCAACGCTTTACCTCAGGGGGTACGAAGTACTACATTTATAGATAAGAAGTGTCTAAACTTTAATTTTTAAGCAAATATAAATATATTAGAATGTAGTGAAAAATTAAATGCTTTCAAAGAAAAGTTACATCTCTGTCGTCGACGAGTTGAAAAAGGTAATCTTTTGAATTTTCCATCACTCGAAGAAATGACCGATGAAGATGAGTCCCTAATTCCAAGTGTTCGAGAAGAAATTGGTAACCATTTGGAAATATTATCTAAGTCATTTGGTCGATATTTTGAAGGGGGAAATCTAGAAGCCTCTGAAAAATGGATAATAAATCAATATTCTTTTTATTTGGATTATATGCCGAATGATTAAATGTTGAAAGATGATCTTATTGAATTGCGCACAAACTGTGTTTTTGAAATGCAGTTTGAAAGCAAAACTTTGGCTCGGCAATGGAGATGTTTCCAAGACTTTGTAAAAAAGCACAACGTATGCTTATTCCATTTGTGACAACAGCGAGTACGGATTTAGTACCCTTTTGTCAATAAAGACTAAATCAAAAATCGCTTGAGTGCACAAGCAGATATGCGAATTGCTATCAGTAGCAAAGTACCACGTTTTGAGAAACTCATATGCAAAAAACAGGAGCAAAATAGTCATTAAATTTGAGGTGGATTTTGTATAAAATTATTAGCTTTTTAAAGAGAATAAAAAATTCACAGCCTCAATGGTTGTTAGGGTGTACCTCTCAGCTTAAGAGTTGAAGGTCAGGGGTTCGATCCCCAAGGCTCCCAACTCTAAAAACAAATTCACAAAAACTGTGATTAACCATCTTAAGCATAATGCAAGCATATAGCCTTACGGCTGAAAGTGCTTTGATATCTCAAACCAAACCAATAAAAAATTGAACTATTTTTTAAAATGGAAGTTGTTTGGATGCAGATTGTTTCATTTTATTTCCATATATTTCATTTTTGTTAATATAGTACCTCATAAAAAATGATTGTGCAAATTTTTGTCGTTTTTATATTTCAACTTTTCTTTTAAATAAATTTGTAAATTTTCATTACATAAACTGTAAAGGGGTGCAAAAAAAAATTAAAATTTTTTAGGGGTACGGAGCGTGAAAATTTTGGGAACCACTGGTCTAGATAGATATCTTTTCAAGTATTTGACTATATGATATAAAAATTGCAAAAAAATAACTTCAGCACAGGTAAAGAGGGTGGGTGGCTAGCGACCCAATCCACCCCTTGTATCCGTCCTTGAATCCAATCTTTAATCCTAAAGTTACCATAAAAAATCTTTATTCATCCAGAAATTTTTATATTAGAATCTTTTATTTTCAAAGAATAAATAATTATAAAAAAGCCAAAATGAAAAATAAAGCATTATCGAATGAGCAAAAATTTCAAGTTGTGAACAAAGATCTCGTTTTATATACTCAATGCCAAACTTTGTCTCAAAATACGTCCTCCTTCTCTATCCTCATAATCGTCATCATCCATGTAAGAGAGTGTATTTTCATTGTCGATGCTTGACTTCACTTTGGCCCAAGCTTGTTCCCTAGCATCTCCAAATAGGGTAAAGGTTACGCCTCCAATGATTAGTAGGATCACGCTGATCAAAAAGGTGTAGCGCCAGTGAATGGTGTCGGAACCGTGAGAGAGTATTTTGACAGTAATTAGGGGAGATACGAAGCCAGGAATGGAAGCGATCGTGTTCGCTATTCCAAACAAAATTCCTGAAACGTAAAGTTAAAACAAGTGAAACAAAATTAATTAGCGCCTTTCATTAACCGGTTATCGACCACAGTCGACATATGTAGACTTTACAAAAATAAATTCGTCTGCGTTTATCAAATCTTCTGCTTTGCATTAGATATCGTCTGATTATTCTGGTCGATAACAGGTATATCAGGCACAAGTTTATAAAGGACGTATATCAGTGCCAAACTTAGAAAAAAAATAAAGCCCTTACGAATTTTACTAACACTTCAAAGCGTCAAAAAATGAATTATATATATATGCAAAGTAAGAAGACAACATATAGCAACCATTCTTACCTTACCAATGGCAATATCTTGGTTCGCCCATGGACTTCCCGTCCCCCACTTGGCCCAAATATGGAAAATTACTCCACCCATTTTCTGTATCTAGCCAAAAAATGGAGTTGCTCAATTTGACACATTTGTAAAGTTTTTTAATATTTTTTTACCAATCTAAAAATATGATATTAGATTGTATTCAAAGATTGAAAAAGAAGTAGCCGTATATATAAGGTATACGTTAAAAATATAATTCTATTTCATTATTTCTCCACTAAATGAGGATATTTCAAATACCATTTAAATATTTTTAAAATGTGAACATTGAAAAGTTTTTTTACAATGGTTACCGTATTGTATTTCTATCGAGAAGGCACACTTGCGTCGCTTGTATCGAACTATGAGAAAAGTAGGCGTGATGTAGGATCGAACCCAAGACTTTGAGTTATCGAAACCCAGTATCTAACCAACCTTACTCACGCCCCCAAAAAGGCTATATTAATTTTCTAAATCCATCATTTGGTGAGACCCTTTATAATATTTATTTTTTTTGAGTGGGAGGAAGCAAAATTTTTAAAGCCCAGTATCTAACCAATTTTAATCCCGCCCCTTAAATTGGTAAAGGCGCTATTTAAAATGGAAAAAAATCCAACTATGCATGCTTTACTATATATGATAAATCAGATATATATTTTAAAAAATTCTCTTTAACCCTCGCTTGGCGGACTTATTTGTTCTAACACCGTTGACGGACTCAATACATTTTTTCCGCTATTCTTATAACGTTATTTGTCTTCATAAAAATTCTTGTTTTCTGGAAGCTGAAATAAGGTCACCACTGGAAAATTTTTGGGAATCATTGTATTAGAAGTTTTAAACGAAGTGTATGCTTTGATTACTTAAATACGCCTTATTTTATTAAGTGAAAAGAAAAATGGTTCCTGCTCTTCGTTTAGAACTAATACAGGCAGTTTAGTCACAAAAGCTCTTTTTGATTTATTTAAAGTCAGAACGACCAGTATAATTTTTACTTTCAAGTATAACAATTTAGTTATCAAAAATTTTAGATTAACATAAATAATTTTATTTGAAAAGATAAAATGCTTTGTTATTATTTTCCCACTTTAAATTTTATTTTGTATTTAAATTTATTTATTTAGAGAAAAAAAATACATAACGATAGTGATAACAGTCAGCATGGTGGAACAAACCAAATAGGTTATTGCACCTAACAATAATTGAAAAATGATATGAAAAAATAGGAGAAAAAATCCTCATTAAATTTTGAAAAAATAAAAAAAAGAAAAGATAGGTAGAGTTAGTTGAATGATAGAATATAAAAAAACTCCAAAAGAATATCATTTGAAAATCACAGTAAGTACAAGGCAATCTAAGCACGTGCTAACAAAGCATACAATTCGAAGTTAAAAAACACATGAATAATATAAAAAAAAATCAGTATAAAGTATATGTGGTAGAAAAAAGATCGAACAGAATAAGAGTTGGAAGAGGCTTGATGGGAAGAATAAACAAGGTTACAAATTTGGAAAAGGGTTATGAGAAGAAATCATCTAAAAAAATAAAAAGAGCACAAGTATCAAAATTCTAAGGAAATAGGTAATTATAAGTTAACATATTCAAGGATATTAACGAGTTAGGAAAAACTTTTTGCTTTTACGTTTGAAGCTACCAATGTTTTTCGGAACCCTAATACTCAATTTTAATAGACTTTTAATGAAAAATTTATTTGTTTTTGCAAAATTATATCTTACATTTCTTAAATTGTTGTTGTTGCGTAAGTTATACTTATAAAACTGATGATTTTCACAGTAGTTAAAATTTATTTCATTTTTTAAGTTTTTACACTTATAAACAAAAAGAGATGTTTGAGTTTGTCTAACTTGCAAGAGATTCGGGATTTTATACAAATTGCGTACATACCCGGGATTTTTATTAAACAAAACTTTCAAAGCCTGATTTTGTTTCTTTTGTAATAATGAAATTTGAGATACGCTAGATGACCAAATAAAATTACAGTAAAGAAGTTTAAAATGGAAAATAGCATAATAAACATTAATTTTAGTTTCGATATCAAGAAGATTTTTGATTTTGAATAACATACCAAGTGCAATTGAAGTGGCCTTTAAAACATTACTGAAATGGTTAGAGAAAGTAAGATGAATCTAATAATTTTCACCGATTTTCAAAAAAAGACTCATTTTTTTTATTAAATTTACTGAAAATCATGTATTTACTCTTGGATACATTTATATATAGCTCATTTCTGCAACAGCAATTATAAAAATCAGAAAGAAAATTATTAATAATGCATTGATCAGAAAATAGGTTTTTTTACATCGATAGAAAATAGCACAATCATCAGCATACATATAAAATATTAAAATGTTTTATGAAATATTAAGGAAATATTTTCCCTTTAATTGACCTATAAGATAAAAATGACGAAATTGATATGAGATAATTCAGTTTTAATTATTTGTTTTAAAAAGCGTTCAGTCGTGTTCTTTTGTCTGCATTCAAAAAGTTTTCAGTTTAAAAATGTTCACTTTTTTGATTTAATAAAATTCGATTTTATAACATTGAATTAATTTTTTCTACATTGGCATAGGCTTAAAAATATATACTATATAAAATTAATTGAGTAAAAAAAATTAAAAAATAGGGATTAAGATAGATAAAAGTACTTAAATAATAAAATTGGCAGCAATAAAAAAAAAAGGATCCCTAAAATATTTTCCAGTTTGAAAAGTAAGAAAAAAAAGGTTGCGCAATTTGAAACTTGTAGTGGTCTGAATGCAGGAAAAATTAATGATTTTTAAGAAACCTGAGTAAGATGGAGCAAGATCAACAGCATTCGGGATGACTCCAGCATTGGCGAATCCAACAAAGAAGCATTGCACGCACATCAAAAAAACCGTCAGAAATTCGCTATGTGTGGCCCAAGTCGCCGCCATTAAGAAAATACACATTCCGGTAAACGCTAAAAGTGGGACCATATTATACTTCAGTAAGAATTACTTAAGCCTCTCATAATTCATATCCCCAAACACTTTCAGAATTTATTTACAAACAAAACTGACCAACTATCGATTACATCAGAAGTTCTCAGAAAAAGAGTCAATCTCGCTTTTTAGGTCATTTCAAAGTTTCAAGAAGGACGTTGAGGGCGTGTTTCAGGGGCGGAGACGGAAGGCCCTTAGCCGGAGCTAGATTGGGAGTTAAAATTACTAAAAATATTTTATAGTAAATAAAGTTTTAATTCTCTTTTCACGTGAGCTTAATTATGCATAATTATTGCATATTAAATATGTTTTAATTATTTAGCAAAACTTGTGGGGTGGGACGAGAAGGGCTACCTTAGCTCCCCCTCCCCTGCATCCGCCAGGGGTGTTTAGCACCAGAAATCGATAGAATGAACTCTAACTCCGTAGCTCAATAGCTATACAACGATCAATATTCAAGGAATCAAAATCTTATACTATTGATTTAACCTTTTTTATTCTTACAAATTTAAATAAGTAATGAATAAATCATTTATTTTAGTATTTTTAAAATTTACAAATTTTAATAGAAAATTTTAAGAGGATCGTTCAAAAAGGAATCAGATAATGAAAATGAACTTTTCAAAAAAGGTTAAGAATCTGTGATTTACACTCAATAAAAATGTTTATGCTGGAGGAGAAAAAAATTATTGACGAAAACTAAAACAAAACTTATCAAAATTATTAAATGATCACTATGGTTTCATACTATTATAAATGTGAAAGTAAAAATTCTATGAAAGTAAAAATTCATAATCTACAAGCCATAACTCTCAGACTTTTTCTGGTTTAGAATACCCAAAATAATTGTAATCCAGTGAGATAGTGCTTAACAAGTCTGCATTAAGTCAAGAGGCTTTTGGGTTAAGTTTTAACTAGTACTTTTTCTAGAATTACAGAAGTAAAATAAGCTGCTATAGATTGATTGCATCACTCATTAAAATGTTCAAAAGTAGATTCAATTACTAAGGGAAACGGATTTTTGCGATTCTTTAGGTCTGATTTTGATTCTCATTTTTGGATTTTTTTTTAAATAATATGATTCTAAAATGGAATTTCATATATTTAAAGCATACGATGACCAGTTTTTAACTCAAATCAATCAAAATTTAATAAAATGGTCTGCTTTGTCTGGTACTAACCCACTTCAGCCCAGCATCAGCTTTAACTGACGCAGATTATTTCTTGATTTTAAGGTACTTTTATATGAAATTAGTTAATGTAGATCAATTAGATGAAATGGATTAAGGGTTGACTATAATTTTGAAGACTAATCTTTTGCCTTCTTTTTCAAGTGGAATAATGTATATTTAAAGCAGACTCTTTTTATTTCTTGGGACGTTTGTGTCTCCCTATTTGTCAAAGAGTTAACGTGGAATAAAGCATATTTGAGTTAACTTGATTATGAAATAACAAATTGAAAGCTCACAAAAGGCAGTTAACGATCTTCTAGTGAAGGTAGGAGAGAGGCGAAGCGTCTTTACGCTGAAATTTGCCAAGAATCCCGCCAAAAGTGTTGAGCAGAGCATGCATACGTTGGGAAGAGCTGAGTAGAGACCGTTAGAAGTGATTTTGATGTGCAGAACATCTTTGTAGAATGTGGGCAGGTAGATCAGGATTGTGTACATGCACCAAGTAAAGCTGGTCAGTGTAATTGTGAATGCCCAAAAAGGTAACGATGTCAATATGGATTGCCAGGGCGGATTTTGATATGCTGCTAACTTAATTGCAAATACACTTTGTCAAAACACTCATTTGTCGATCTAAGACCGATACAAGTTATCTGCTTTACGAGTAATCGAAAGTGCGATGATGTTTGTAGGATAAGCGACGTCATGCCTGCCGGAAAGTTACAAAAAATTCCGAGAAGCAAATAACAGGCCGACATTCAACGAAACCGCCTTACGACGCATTGTTTGAAACGGATCGCAGTCGTAAGTCGACGAATAACTGCACTTTAAAAATGTTTATTGTATATTACTTGTTAAATATGCCACTAACTCATTTTTACAAAAAGAAAAAAACCTAATCTGGCTATTGTCACTATAGAGGCAGATTCTTTCTGAGTCTTTGAACTAATTATCCCAATTGCCCTCTCTCTCTCTCTCTCTACTACCATATAAAAATTTTGGCAAAAAATACAAAATGCCAGGGGCAAAATAAATAGATCGCTTTATATGAGATTG
Source organism: Nectonema munidae (assembly GCA_030549495.1). Lineage (NCBI taxonomy): Eukaryota > Metazoa > Nematomorpha > Nectonematoida > Nectonematidae > Nectonema > Nectonema munidae. The sequence continues at coordinate 129,440 of JAUIRK010000681.1, forward strand.
TGTTTTTTCAAGTTTCGGTTAATACACGAATATCTGTATTTCTAAAATACTATAGAACACTCAATATGAAAATAGTAAATTAAAGAGACATTATTCCTAATAATGTTTTTGTTCTATAATACATGACTTAATATTTTGGGATGATATAATATTTGAAGTCTTATTCACAAAAAAGTCACCATAAAGTGATGATGAATTTAAAAGTCAAAGAAACATGTGTTACAAGATTTCTTTTTCTCACATACAATATTTCAGCTAACTCTATTTTTTGCTTTAGAAGTCACCGTATATATTATTTAGAGCTTAAAAATAATCACCAGGTTCACCTCTCTATAAATTTTGGATGTATAATTTTAGATATATTTAATTCTTATTTTTCAAAAAAATGTAAATTTTTAATTTTTCACAGAGATTGTCAAAAATGATTTGTCTTATCCTAAAGATGATCAATATCTTCTCTTTATTTGATTTCCTTCATCAGTTAGTATTATATTGATTTGAGTTCATCATTTTTATTTGAATTTCCTCCAAATTTTCGTCAACCTCAAAATCCGTGAGATTTTTCTGGGGAACAGATTTTTTCTTTGTATAAACCGACTACCGCAACATCCGTCTCCGGTTTTTGATTATGAGAATCTTTAAATAATGCCTCAATAATCCGTCAAGTATAGTTACAAAATATTTGTACTTTCTTTAGTAATTGTGAATTACTTGTAATATATATTCAGCTTTGCAAATAGGAAACGAATATAAGATCACGTTGTTAGTTGAAGTTTACATTCTCACCACAATGCATGATTACATTGCACTTTCTTACTTCCTATGCAATAAATGAAGAATTCTGTTATGTGACAAAGTTAGTAGTCAAAGTTACAAAAAATGTCAACTGTAATGTTATCGTTCATTCCGCCAAAGACTACTTCACACATTCAGCATATGGATTTTCGGATCATTTAACGTTTCTAAGCCGATTACAGAATATTACAAACACGTCACTTGCGGAGAAAACGATTGAAGGATTTCTCTATGCTCTCCCTCCTCCAACTAGAAACGCAAAAGATAATAATACCTTGTTATTTTCCATTATCGAGAGGAATATACATCTTTTCCCGTTGGAGGATGTTACCATCTTAAATCAATGTACTACGCCTGCTGCATATCTAGCGGTTCATTCCTCATGGGATGCGATTGCTAAACAAACTTAAGGTATAATCTTTGATAGGGCACTTTCAAGCATGTCCGAAGCAAGATGGATCAAGATTCGCCTCATGTCTCAAGTAGATCCTGTACTCTCATTTCTGAACGAGGAATAGCTGTTGTTTCCGTACTTTTCTATTCCACTGCAATCAATTGGAAGTGTTTCTTCATTTTCAGATGCTGAGATTTAGAAAGGTCAGTGGAAGTTCGCTCTCGAAGTGTGAAATGGCCTACAACAGAGATGGTGGAATCCGTTCTAAAAAATGAAGAAATTTGTTCCCCAAAGTTGCCTTCATCAATAGATGAAGATATCCTAAATAAGATAGTGGAAGAAATGAACTTGGACAATCTTGACGAGGAAGATGAACGATTATTATCTATAGATTTTATCAACTTTGTTAAGTCGGACCCAGACACACCTGGATTAGGTGTAAAGATGTAAACCCAGCTGCAATATCTTCTAAGAAAACAAAGTTTGGATCCACATATTTGGAGGTGGAATTTTTCCACGGTCCTCTCTGACCAGACGATGAATCATAAGCAGCAGAAATCAATTCTGGCAACGGCAGTGATTCTGACGATGATTACTTGCACGATGAATCATACGTCAGGTCCAATGAAGATGAGCTTTCTTGGAGTTATACTAAACCTGAATGAAAGATATGTTAAATTAAAGACTTCAACAAGAGGAAAGCTGAAAGCAGCCTTAACACTTTTACTATACTTTCACTTTACACTTTTACTTAACACTTTTACTAATTCCAAAAGAACCGATTCAACTCATAAATTTAATTTGATACTGACTTTGACTCAAATCCCTTTAGAATCTCCGACTACTATTTATAGTTGTTGGTGTGATACTCCCATTTTACGTTCTTTATCAAAAGCGGAGATCAGAAATTCAGAAAAAGATGTCTCTATCATACTAAAATTACAAGATGATTTAAATTCACTACCTGATACTTTGCAAACTCCTTTAATTAATTAATTAATTAATTAATTAAGTTGTTTGTGGCGTTCGCACCCATCCTTTCGGATATCGTGGCCCGCCCGGAATGCTGAGTCCAAGTCTACCTGGACTTTCCATCCCACTAAACGCCTACCGGCCCTTGTTACTGCATAGCTTGTTATATATATTATTTTACAAGAATTTATGTTACAATATATAAATACATCTGAGTGAACGATATGAGTGAACGGTTTTTTTCCTTTCGGATATCGTGGCCCGCCCGGAATGCTGAGTCCAAGTCTACCTGGACTTTCCATCCGACTAAATGCCTACCGGCCCTTGTTACTGCATAGCTTGTTATATATATTATTTTACAAGAATTTATGTTACAATATATAAATACATCTGAGTGAACGATACTATCCTAACACGAACGCTCCCAATTTTGGAAACAAACTTATTGTCTAGTGATAGCTTGATTACTAACCACGTAGAATCGGGTCGCTAGAGCACTACCTAACCGTAAAAACCTTTGAATTCTTCAGAGGAAGAAAACCAGGGTAAAAAACCGGCACTCAAACTCCTTTTACTACCACATGTCAGTTGATGAACTGTCAAATGTTGACAGCAATGTGGTGATAGCTCTTTTATTGAACGATGAAGATATTCGACAAATAGTAAACGACTAAAAAAATGACTCTGATCCCATAGTAGTGAAAATAGCGTAGAGAAGAAGTTTAGTGATTCTCTCAAGTCCAAGGAAAGCTTTTGCTACTGCTATATCGAACAAAATGCGAATATGGCTAAAAATCATCTAGATGATTAATGGACTGCAATGCGTGCCTAAGACGAAAACGTGGCAAAAAGGGGAAAGTAGAAAAATGTGAAAGACTTTTTTGTTAAAAAACTTAAAATAATAAACTATTTTGTTTCCTCTCATTTTTGTCTAAACAATAAATTCGTATTTTAAATCATTGATAATAATTTATCTCGTAATATAATAGTTCTACTGTGCTGAATATTGTTTAAATTTCAACCACAAAATATTTCAACGAGAAAATTCAACTTTACAAAATTTCATCGATTGAAATTATGAAAAAGTAAACTATAAAATGGCAAACAGGCTTTACCAGGCCCTATATTCAAGTTGTGTAATTCGGTGGTATGGGTGAACTGAAGTAGCTTATTTTTGTTTTTTTTAAATCAAATGCCATGCAAATTGAAAAAAATTGATGATTTTTCCGATCATCCGAGGTTTTACATTGGTTATAATAAAGAAAACTCAAAAAAGACTAAAAGTTAATCCCAGATTAGGCCAAACAGGAACTATATTTTCAACAAATGGCAGCTTTAATAAGATTATAAAACTTACCGAGTAAGGGTTATAATGATTAAAAGATTATAACTTCGAATAAAATGCTTAAGCAAAAGCATAGACTTCCCATATAACTTTTTAATTTTGAAAACTAAACTTTTTAATTCGCCCACTGTCGATTACGCAAAGTGTCCAGCAATAAAAAATGTACATAACAATCTAAATGATTCATAAAGTCAATAATTAAAATAAATTCTTTAATATGCTTCATACTTCTTATCGCTAACGCAGATTCGACAAAATTATTACTTCACATTTGGTGGAGGATTCGTAGGTGAAATTTTTTGTGGGTTAAATTTTGGTGAGTGGAATAATCTGTGCCTGAAATTTTAGTGAATTTGCGCACCACCATATATACACTTGTGATACTCTTCAAAAATTCATTGCAAAATTTATCTAGTTTTATGAGGTATTGTCAACGTGGCCTTCTCATCTGTTTCTTTGCAAGGTTAATTTCCTCGATTACCCAGTTGGAAAAATCCAAAATAAAGGAAGTATCTAAGATTTATGAAAATTTGCTAATAATACAAGTATGCGAGTTGATTTCTTTCCTAAAATAGTTGTATGCCATAGATGAGATCGCGTTACCTTTCGACGAGTACTTTGCCTTTTGTTCTGTTTGATGTATAAAATTTCGTTTTTGTGAATGTAGGGATGGAGATCTGGCGAGTTGTACATGCAGATGCTCGCCATTATCACCCAAAAGAAACCGCATATTCCTGCGAATGAACATTGAAACGTGTTTTGATACTTGAATACTGTTTCATTTTTATCCGATTTGAAATAAATCACAAATTTATCATATGCTCCTAAAGGATCCGAAAATATTTATTATAATACAAAAACATACAGTAACTATATTTATTTATTTAAAACTTTTAAAAATGAATTAAACCGTAAAATAGATCAAAAATTAATAAAGCATATTGTATTAGTGTACTCGTGTAGGAAATCTAAAGTAGGAAGCAGAGATCTGCAATATAGGCTTTTCGTCATATTAAACAAATATGAAAAATTTTTTTTGGTCTATCCGAACCGAAGCAGAACAAAATTTACATTTTAAACCCGTGTCCGACTCGTTAATTAGGATTTTCAGTGCAGCAACCCACGGACCCAAATTTTATAGATATCTGGTATAGCAAGGTATAGCAATTTTTGGTATGTATGCCAAATTTCCTTCAAAGAAGATTTCAAAACGCGTATATAACTATATATTTAATTAAAATGCATAAAAATAGAATACGCGTTGATAAAATACACGCTATTCCAGGCTCATTTCTACTTTTTCAAAGCTACAACTTGGTTGCATTTAAAAATAAGTGTTTAGTTAAAACTCACCTGTAATATAGAAAATAGAGGGCCAGCCTCCAGCGAATCCATACTCGCAAAGATAGCCTGAGACGAAAACAGATATGATGATGCCCGTAGGAACTCCAGACATTGCATAAGAGTTGAAGCCGCTCCTCTCAAATATTGGAGTCCAACTGGCAACCAAGTACTGTTGTGTTGGCAGAAACAGACCCTAAAATTGTAAGTCATACTTGACAAAGATGTAATCCAGTAATTCAAATGTTTCTTTGTTTTCTATTCTGCATCTGTTTAGCTTTTCGTTCAGAAATCAAATATAAGACATTTGCATTAACATCCTTCTTTTTTAAAGCGAGTTCTCTTTTATTACTTTAATTAAAATGCTACGCGGAAAAGAGGAAAGAAAAGGATGAAGGTAAACTGAAAGAGATGAACATAAATAAAAATGGTTTTAAAAGGATACAGCGATTCCAGCATTTTTGCGGATGAGAATTTTAATACTAAGCGTTAAATCTTGTGAAACGAATTAAAAATAATAATCAAACGTTGTGGAAAAGCAATTGATTGAAAAAATAAACTATAGTTTTATTATTGATTTAAAACGGAGGATACAAGCCTACTGTTATTTAACATTTTAAATAATAAAATTTAAAAGTATAAGTAAATTACTCTTCACAAAAGATTTTTCTCAAAAAAATTTTCTTTTTTAGCAAAATCATGTTTTAATATTTTTAAAAATTCAACCTTTTTTTAAGAAGTATTAGTATTCATAAATATTTAATAATTCGAAAAAAAAGAAAAACTCTAAAATGGGGTTTTGTTTAAGCTTCAATAAAGAATCGCGAAATTTTCTATCATATCCGATTCCAAATTCGTATTCTTGAAAAACGGCAGATTATTACAAATGCTGATTCGTACTGATACAACTAATTTGGTTCTCGAATATAAAAAGTAGGATAAAATAAGAATAAATAACGTTTAAAGCTATAACTATTTTAAAGCTCTAGAAAAAAGAGACGCACTTTATGAATAGAAAATGTTTTAAAGAAATAAGATGTCAACAGCAGTCCTAGCCTAGCTCTTTGAAGATGTGAAGATTCTTAATTGAAAAGGTAAGTAGATTTAAAATATTAAGTAATAGATAAAAACGAATAAATCATAACAAATTTATTTAGTCCTTATCAAAATATATACAGGAAAGTGTCGCAACCATTTTTGGCTGTGGACCCCATAAAAAAATTCATAAACCTCATGGACTTCAAATTGCAAAACTTGAGAGTTAGATATGTAAGCTATCAAAAGTTCAAAGTACGTCAAATAACTACTTAAACAGAGGTAATTGGTTCATTTAGAAAATATTTTTCTCAATTTAAAAAATTGCAGCCTTTTATTTATAAAATTTATTTAACTAAAAGTCAAGCATCCTTACTTGGCGAGTACTAAATAAAGCCGGAGCTTGTTTTTTTGTGAAAAATCTAAATTCGTGGTTGTAGTCAATTGAGGCTTAACATAATTTTAGGCTGTTTAATTAAAATACTGCTCTCTCACATTGATGACGTCATAACTTAAAAGTTAACTTTTTTTTTACTAAAAATTTTAAAATCACAAATTTTTTCAATTAAATTATACAAACATGATTCTCTACTAGCACTTCCATGAAGACGCCAGGTATAATAATTGTTAAAATCATTAATATATTTTTTATAATTTTTTTGTGAAAGACTAAAGTTTGGTGAATATATAATATGTCTACAATAACCCATGCTTATAATAATTCTAAAAAATATTTTTGATGATCCAAGCTGCTCCTTGAAATTTATATAACTTTTTGGGTATATCTCTCACAAAGGCCTTCATGTCGCTTTTTGAAATTTATATTATATTAATTCATATTTTTGTTTTTACAAATATCAAAAACCTTTTGAGGATGCTTTCAAGGGGGTCTTGCCAACTCCCACCAAACCCCTACCAACTTGCCCTAATTATTTTTTAATTAATTTGTTAATTTAAATGAGTTTTTTAGCGAGTTGGTTGGTTCGAGTTAACTGTAAACCCTAAAGCTATCAAAAATTGAGTTTGTGTCACGTACTTGTTGTAATAAACCATTCGACTTTTTGGATAATATGCTTTATGAGGGATGTGCTCTATAATCAATATAATTGGATGAAATTAGTAAACATTTTCTATGCTTGTCTTGTTCGTCGTCACACTAACTTTTCTTTGTTCATAAAAGCTTTCTTCTGATTTTCTTCTTTTACACAGTATTTTTCAAAATTTTTCAATTTCTTGGTAAAATGTTATAACCTTCTACAGTGTCTCTTTGTGAGTGTTCTTCTTTCTGAATACGTACGGAATTTTATGCAGAGAGGGAGGGGGCGAGCAATTTCTAGTTAGGAGAGGCGTGGGTGAGGGATAGCTACAAGAATTTACAAGTTTTTAATGATATACTTGTTATATTAGATATAAATTATTTAGAAAACATACAAATTTAGCATATATAACGCAAGTCTCAAGTGGGGGGAGAGGGGGCAAAAATTGTTCTAGAAAAGTTTAGCCCCTGACGGTTCCCCTATAGATGATACCCTTTTGCAGTGTCTTACTGGGAGCGCCTATATTATTCTCTGAGTTGTATCTTTTCATTTATATATCACGCTGGATGTGTATATGTGTACCCCGACAGTTTGCTTATGGACATTTTTCTTAACGGAGGTTTTCTAACGTAACACTTACTCTAAACCAGGGTTGTCCAACCTATTTTCCAATTGGGCCAAATTGAAAGTTCCACACATTCTATCGGGCCAAATGAAAATTTTTTGAAAAAATAAATAAAAGTGAGATGCTCATGAGAAAAACGTATATTTATTAGTAAACAATTAAACTAAAATATATTTATTAATGTGACTTTTGAAATTGCTTGTTTTTAATAATCTCTTCAAGATCCAATTCAATTTTAGTGTCTTGAACACGCAAAATATTTTTCAAATGCAGATCTGATAGTCGATTCCTTTCGCTGCATTTGATATTTTTCATCGAAGAAAATATTTGCTCACAGCATTATGTGCTAGCCCACATAGAAAAGAATTTCATCGCATTATCACAAATTTTGGGAAATTCATGTAAAGTTACAATCTTTTTATAAAAGCCTGATAATTCTTCTTCTCTATGGATTTCCTTTAAATTTCGCCTTGACTGAATTTCTATCAGTTCTAACTGAAAAGAACTGTCAGCCTTTTGATATTCAACGTTGAAAGGATCGATGAAAATGTTCAAGTTTTGATTGTCATTCTTAAAATCTTTAAATCTAGCGTCAAATTCTTCTAACAAATTTTCTAGTAGTTGAACATATATTTTATCAACATCTGTTTTAAAATTCACTCTTTTCGAAAGTTCTTCAAGGTGTACAAAATTGTTTTCTTTGATTTGGCATATAAAAAGCCTGATTTTATTTTTGAAGCTTGTGACTCTTTCCAACATGTTTGAAATTAATTGATTTTTTCCTTGTAGTTGAATATTAAGATTTGCTAGCAAACCAGTTATATCAGTAAAGAAAGCCAAATGATCCAGCCATTTTTCGTCTTCCAAAAACTCAAAGTTTCGATTTTTTGACTTGAGAAAGAATTTAATTTCTGGTATAAGAGCGGAAAATCTTTTCAAAGTTGAAGCTCTGCTCAGCCATCTTACCTTCGTGAAATAAATAACATCTTCAAACTCACTTGCTACTTCATTTAAATAATTTTTAAATTCACTGTGATTCAAACCTCGAGATCTAATAAAATTTACAGTTTTTACCAAGTCTGTCATGATGTGTTCCATTTTTAACTTTTGAGAGCAAAGTTGCTACTGATGAATGATACAATGATAACTGATGATACTTTCATTTATATATTTTTTTTAAAGTTAACAACAAAGCCATTTTTGACTCCTATCATAGATGGAGCACCATCAGTTGTCAACGAAACAATCTTGCTTGCATCAATATTGAACTTCTTCAAACAGTTTTTGACTTCATTATATATATCTTCTCCCGTTGTTGTACCTTTCAAACACAAATCCAACATTTCTTCTATTTGTACAAAATTTTCATCAATACCTTTGATGAAAATTGCTAATTGAGCAATATCACTTTGATCAAGGCTTTCATCTAAAGCTAAACTGTAATAACGACATTTAGACAAACTTTTTTTGAGACTATTTTCAGTAAAATTTGCCATATCATCTATTCTACGAGAAATTGTTTGATGAGACAGACTTGTTTCGTTGATCAAGTACTGTTTTTGTGGACAATACTCTTTAAACGCAATCATAAGACAGTCTTTGATTAGTTCTCCATCAGTCATCGGTTTACCTTTTTTAACATTTTTTTGTGCAATCAAATAGCTCACCTTCAACCCACCATCCATATTTATAACTGTTCTAAGCAAAGAATTCTGTTGACTAGCCGTTTCTCTTTTGTACTTTTCTAGTTTACTTTTTCTCGTTTCTTCCTCCATTTGAATGAATTCTTTTTTGTGTATAGTGTCGTAGTGACGTTTAACCTTAGAAGGACGGAGTAGGGCTTTTTTTGGCTAGTAAATATTTAAAATCTCTTTTTCTGATAGAAAAATATAGCTAGTCGATATGCTAACTTGGTGGTATTTTATTTTTTTTAATGGGTTTTAAAGATAAAAAGAAATATAAAATTTTCACCACATGAAAAAATATTTATAGTAATTTATACGAAATTTAAATTTAACGCCATCTAAAATTAATATGTTTTTATGAAAAACTTAAGTTGTAACCTTAAACAAGTTATACAAATATAAATTTGAAGTGGATTTCAAATTTAGAATTTTTTTCTGAGGATTATTTTTGAAACACATGACGTTCGAAAATCATGTTTCTATTATTTCCTTCGCTTTGGGTATTATAGCAAGTCTTTCATTATTAGCTAATAACAAAACAAACAAGGTATGAATATGTAGTTTTGTGAAAAAACTATATTGTTCAATATTCAAAACTTTGTTTTCATAAATTTGTTTTCCATAGTGCAAAATATTATATATAAAAAATTAAAAAGAAGAACTATAATATTTTTTTAATTTACAAAGAAAAAAGAAGTAACAAAACAAACAAACGTATGATTATGTAGTTTTGTGAAAAAATTATATTGATCACTATTCAAAACTTTGTTTTTATAAATTTATTTTTCTACAGTGCAAAATATTTTATAAAAAGTAAAAAAGATTAAAAAAATTAGATAAGCTTTTTATATCGATTTGTTGAACAGCGCATGGTTGCGTACTTGAATAAAAAAATGAAGAGAATGTCCTTATTGAATTTGTGTCATGGTATTATCTGGGTAATAAAAGACACATCATACAACGCAGAAATAAATCAAAATATGATGTCAAACACAAAGAACTCTTACTTGATATTGATTTTTTATCGAGAATACGCATGCGGCTAGTGACCTCAATTGTTCCATTGACTACACGAACCATATATAATTGTCTACGCATTTGTTATCTTTTTTCTCACCAAATTTGGTAAATAATTCCTTAGCATGAATGAATAGTGAAGAATCGCGTATAGATTACACAAAACTCTCTCTCTTGCTTTATTTGTGTATGTGTAATAATTCTTCCATTTCTTGACAAGCTTCATTTGGATTTCCTAAGTTACTTCGCAAAATTTTATTATGAGCTTCTCAAGTTTTTATACAAGTAGTGATGAAGGAGAAACCTCTGGTTCTGACGTTTTTTCAAATAGTGAATATGAAATTCAAAATTCAGTTGATAGCGAAGGGCAAACAGATTCAAGCGATGAAGAAACGGCTCTTTGCGAAGATGTGTCCCTGTAGCACCAGATGGAACCCAATTTTTTTGGGAACCGAAAGAGATTTGTGGAAGAAGATCATCAACTAATATCATCTCAAGTAGACCAGGTCCAAAAGATGCGGCAAAAAATTTGAAAGATCCTTTGAAAATGTTTAATCTTTTTTTCACTGAATCTCTTTTGAACCATATTTTTGTCTGCACAAAAGAAAGAATGGAAGAAAACTACAAGTAATTTTCTATTAGAAAACATTATTTAGTTAAATTTTTTTTTGTAGAAGTCCTAATTGTTTGTTGGAGAACCTCAAAAATTTATATGAAAGATTTTCAATGGAACATTTGCTAGCATACTTAGCCTGTATTCTTTACATTGGGCAGTCTAAAGATCAGCAGATTGATGTCAAACATCTTTTTTCTGAAAAGTATGGAACCCCTTTTTTAAAAGCTGCAATCAGTAGAGACGTATTCATTCTTATTCGTAACTTTATAAGATTTGATTCAAGAACTACAAGAAATAGTTCAGATAAAATAGCTCCGATAAGATACTTACAAAATTTTTTCCTCGAAAACTTTCATAAATATTGGTCACCATCTAATTGCGTTACAATTGTCGAGCAGCTCGTCAAGTATAGAGGCAGGTCACCTATAAAAGTATACGACTCATCCAAGCCAGGTCGATATGGTATGAAAATTTATCACTGTGTAGACTCGTCCAGTTTTTTTGTTTTTTGTAGCGAAATTTATGAAAGTGGTTTAGTAGACAGGGATCATTTTAAACCCAATAATATAGTAAAAAGATTGGTAAATATTTCTTGCTTACCGACCGGTATTGGTATTTATGCAGATAGGTTTTTTATGTCCCAGGATTTGTGTAATTGGGCCAAAAATCAAAACTATACAATCTGTGGTACGGTAAGAAGTAATAGAAGATTCATGCCGCATGTAGTCCGTCCAGCGCATTTAAAAGGTCTGGGTTTGAATGATTGTGAGAGTAGATTTTTGTATTCAGAAACCTCTTCGTTAACAGTTTATATACCGGAAAAACATTCTAAAAAAACTTCAAACCAGTCTATGTGTTATCTAGTCAACATCTATCACAAATAGATACTTTTGGGCCCAGAAAAAAGCCTCAAACTATTCTAGATTATAATAGGTTTAAATCTGGAGTGGATGTTTTTAACAGAATGGCAAGAAATTACAGCTGTTATAAGTCTTCTAGACGTTGGACAGTTGCAATTTTTACAAATTTTCTTGATATTGCAGTTAATAATAGCTGGGTAATTATGAGAGCTAATGATTCAGATGCATACCCGTCAGTTTCAAGAGGAGGAAGAAAATGCTTTATAAAACACCTTTCTCTACTTTTAGCTGAAAAATGCATGTTGATTAGAAGTCAAAGTTCATTTACTCGCTTATCTACCAGAAACTTATTATCTTTTTACGGGTTTTTTGATGTTGACGAGAACCCAACTACATCAGTTCAACGAAGATATTGCTCTTTTATTGATTGTAAGCCAAGAAAAAGGGGAACACGAAAATGCAGTGTATGTGGAAAATTCATTTGTAAAAGCCATACTTTATTTATGTGTAAAAAGTGCAGAAACACATAATAATTGTAAATATTTACGAATTTTTTATTATAATACTCGTGTGTTGTATTTTTATAATAGTTGAATAAATGTTAGTTCATTTTTTTATATATTTGAAAAAACTAAATATTAATCTATGATTAATATGCCTTTTTGCATATGAAGTAGCGTTTGTTGAAATAATTTAACAAATAATATAATAGATGAATTTAAAATTTTTTCTTAGATATGTATATCTAATAAGTGTAAACGTTATGGAAGTTCGAATGCAATTTTTATTTTTATTATAGATGACGTTAACTAAAACAAACTCTTTTTTATTATAGATGGCGTTAATTCTAAAATAAGTTTTTTGATTTTTTTCGTATAAAAAACATGAAAACATATCAAACTGAACAAAAACATTCTTAAAAGGACTTTGATATGCTAAAGCTTTATTAAAAAAAAGAAATATACTTTTTTTAAAAATTGGAGTAAAACTCCCATTTAACCGTCCTTAGTGTTGCTCTAAAAAGTTCCGTCCTGCTAAGGCATTGTATTCTTTACAAGTTGAAATTTTTTCTTTACAAATGAAGCAAAAAATTTTACCACCAACTTCATGAACAAAATATTTTTGTGACCAATCTTCATTAAATTTGCGATTTTCCGAAGATATTTTTCTTTTTTTATTTTCAATTATATTTTTTGTGGGACTTCAACTTTTTATAAGAAATTGTTTATCAAAATGCTGAACGAATTAAAATTTACTCCATATTTAATTAGATTGAAAAAAACATTTCAAAAAACAAAAAAAAAGAGAAGAAAAAAATTAATGTGTCAAAAAAATCATTATATATAATCAAAACAAGTATTCAAAAAAATTTTGGTCAGAAAGTATAAGTTTTGCACTGCTTATCAGAAATATTTTTTTACACAAATTTGAAGAGCTTGAAAAGCTTTTACGTAAAATATTATAATTTTTTAAATTTTAAGTTTTTTCTAAGTTAGTAGTTGAAAACATATAGAATTTAGAATTTTTTTTTAAGATAATGTGAAAACTGGTTAGATAATCATCAAAAAAGAAACTATTATAATATAAAGTATTTGTGTTTTAAAATATCAAAATAAAAAACTTTAACAATATCAAAGTAAAAACAAAATTACCTTGTTAAATACATTTATTTTAAGACTGAAAATGATTTATATACGAATTTCACAACTATATAAAAATTTTTGATCGGGCCACGGTCAAAATTCGTTCGGGCCGCAGTGCGGTCCGCGGACCAAACCCTGACCTCATGTAAACTGTCCGTTGATAAACTGTCGATAGGCAAAATGTTTGTACGTAAACTTTATGGTCACCGCCTCTTCTGGTGATTTTTCCTGTGCGTGTCTTGTAAATTTTTGTAAATGTTTCTCTGAATCCTTTTGGAATCATTATGTTAAATAATGAATGTTAATGAAGCCTTTTCTTTATTTAATGATGGAGAATATAATTCTACTCAAATTTTTACCGATCAGAGAGAAAATGTTTTGATCACTGATGGAGGGATTGGTGATGAAAATAATGAATCTCACTTGAAATAATCTTTCGGGTGATCAAAATTTAATGCAGCGGGCAAACTTGGTAATAACAAATTATGCTGGTAGAAAAGAAATATGTGGAAACAGGCCCGTCGACATGGGGTGAGAGGGCAAGGGTGGGAGCTTCGCACCCCTTCCGGGTTATTTTGCCCCCTGTAACTCTCTTGAAATATACAAATGTATACACTTTCTTATAGTCCCGGCCACGTTAAAATCAGTGTAGAAAAATGATCATATCGCCTGAAAGAGCTTCAGAAGGGCAAATAAAACGTATGATTGCCTATTAAAGATGAATTGAAACATGAAATTAAACATACGAAAATAGTAAAGGGTTTTCGTATAAAAAAATAAACTCCGTCTCAGAAAACTACGTCGCCCATTTGAATATATAGCGCACGGAAACTATTATATTTCAATGGTTATAAAAACGAATAGATTTGAATTGAATTTAAATATTTCCATAATACTATTATATTTATTTATAGTAACAAACAAATAAATTAACTAACCAATTACCTTATAACTGGATTGAGTTCTACTTTTCTGACACCAAAATTTCCTATTCTGAGTTTTGTGAGACCCAGTTTTCTAGGATCAAGTTTTGGTCAATAATTTTTTAATGTTTTGACATTGGTATTAGGGTTGTACAGCATAGCAATAAAGTCGGATAAACGGATAAAGGATATCCGGCTTTTGAAAATTATTTTTCACAACAAAAATCTAATTTTCAAAAATAGAAAAACTTACAAATTGAAAATAATTTTTGGAATATATCATTTTAATTGAGTAATTAGAGTTCATATTTTTACTAAAGCAAGGAATTTGTTTTTAGGATTTTTTAAATTCTTTTTGTTCCTTAAAATTTAAGCTTTATTTCTTTTTGTAAAATCTTTAAAATTTTTAATTTTAGACAACGAATACAATTATTTTAAATAAGAGGATAAAAATAAAATTGTCAGTTTGATTTTTAATATTTAACTGTATTTTATTTTGAAAGCTTTTTAAAATTCATTCAAATTTTAAATATTTTGTCACTTGTGAAAAAGCATTTAAGTTTTATGCTAAAAATTTAAAATGAATTGATTTGGAAAAAAATTTAACACATATTTTTCATTTTTAAGTTAAATTAACATTTTAAGTATATTTATTTTGAATTGGTAAGTATTAGATAAAAAAAATATTTGTCATGAAAATTTAAATAATTTATATCAAATAATTTTCAGAAAAATGGAAAAAGAAAAATTTACTGGTCATCTTTTTATTCATAAATGTTGTTTTCCATTTCTCAATACGTGTAATGAAGTTACGCATAGTTTTATAAAAAATTATATCTTTGTGTTATTGCTCCAAATAATAGTCATCCCGCCGAATTATCCCAATATCCAATAAAATGTAAAGTAAAGCGAGATTTCGGATTGCCGAAGAATGGATAAGAAAATTTTAGCTGGATATCCCGGCCAACCAGATATTTTCCGGTATTCATAGATCCTCTGGAATTTCAATGACGCTTTGAAAGCTTTCACCGACCCTTAAGGGGCAACAGCAGCAGGGGCAAAAAATTTTCGTGGAAAAAGGCATCATTTAAGTATTTCTACTTTTAAGCGACATCCAAGTTTCCTAAAAAAGAGAAAAAAAAAAAAAAAGTTTCCAAATAAAATTTTTTTTTCTACATTCAAGTTTTCTTTTAAAAGAGACATAATGCAAAAGTTTAAAAGAAATAAAATAAAGAATAAGTAAAAAAACTCAAATTTTAAATAGACTCATTCATAATCTTTTGCAAGCTTGCCAAAAACAAAATTTTATTATCTTTATAACCACGCTGTTCAAAATTTTAATTGTGAAAGTAAATTTGTTAAAACTTCTGCAACAAGATGATAAAACTGTAAAACTGTTCTTAAAAAAATGACAATATCAAAATTTATTATAGACTTATAACAATAAACATAGATCAAAAGTGACTTTGTTATTTAAGAATTGAAATATTGATTTGTCTGCGAAAAAATAAAACAAAAGAACGAATGAAAATACGAATCAAATATCATGTAGTGTGAATATCTATAATTTTCGAATCGTTCAAAATTTTTTTGGCTCATTCATTAGTAAACTAAAGATGAAACAGCCTAAACATTTTTAGTTTGAAACTTTATCTCTGGGGGACGCATAAATACCTCTCTTTATCTCTGGGGCTAGTAGTTTGTACACATTTGGTCTACAGCCACTAATTTTGAAAATTCCCATTCAAAGTATGTAAAATCTGTTGATAAATCTCAATTCAAGCCCTTCATTTAAAAACACTTCAATAATAAACTTCAAATCAATTTTTTCAATTTTGTTCAACTTTAGCTTTTTTTACTTTTAGTAAAATTGTTCGGTAAATGCTTATACGAAGAAGAGAATTTTATTTCATGTCTTCAAGATCCCATTTCTGATCGCGAACGTTAAGTTGGGAACAACTATTATATAATAATGTATTAAATGCATATGAGTGAAGATACAAGTGTTTGAAAATTGTTAAAATGCTCACATGGTCGGTCCTTCTACCGATGATTTCAGATAATGAAATTTAAATTTGGAAGAGCTTCAATAGTCAAAATTAGAATGATAAAAATGCAAAATTATAACTAATGATGGTGTATCTTCTTTAGCTGAAACGCTATTAAATCATAGGTATTGTATGGATCAGATTAAAGAGATACTTGAGATAGACCTATGCAGGCCCTTAAGATGCAAACATATATCACTCCAAATTGCGCAAAAAATGGGATCAAGCTTGTTGCTAATGATCCAAAAAAGATACTCAGGAGGAAGATGTACTTTGCACCAAACACATACGCTAGATATCCGCCAGGAATAGGACTAATACAGAGACCGTAATAAAACGCGCCTAAGATATTTGCAACTTCTTCATTGCTCCAGGTATACTTTTTGTCCTTAAAAAAATAGATTTATCTTTATATTCATATTTTAAACACTTTGCCTGCGCTCAAAGAGTTCTAATATTATAAGTTTGCATTGCATAGCAATTCAATTTCTTCAGCATCCTTAGACAGCTTTACTTTGCGAAGAAATCAATTTCTCACTTATGGTGAGTTAAGAAAGTATTCTTCTTAAGAAAATTAGAAAACTTTTTGAAAATATATGTTCCATAAAATTACTTAAAACATTTTCAAGACATGCAATGAAATATAATTTTCCTAGACTCAAATATTAAAAATACGTCTGAATTATTAAAAAATTGTAAACTATAGTGAGAAATTATTATTGGTATTTCAAACTAAAAATTAATCATGAAAGGTGAATGTTACATTGAAACGTAAATAAATACAAAAATATAGAACTACAAAATTTTAAATCATCATCAACGCTGTGCAAAAATGTTATTGAAAAAATGAAGAAAAAGCTTTTTTATTCTTTACAAAAAATTTTTAAGCTGTGCCAAAAAGACACAGAATATTTGAAAACAATAAATTGGCGTTGCACTCTTAAAGGTGGGGTAAAGTTAAGAAATCTTTCTAAAAAATAATTAATTAATATTTTATCGCTGAAGCAATTAAAGTGACCGCTCTTAAGGGGCGCAAATCTAGCGATCTCGGACAAGAGTAAAATCAGGAGCCAAGATACCGTATAAAAGTAAGAGAGCATAGAAGAATTAGAAAGGGCATGCAAAGAGTCATTGTGGGAGAGCGAGGTAGCGAAGCTTGAATTGGGTAACGCGTGATCAACCATGGCGATAATGGCGACGCTCAATCCACTTCTAATCATGTAGGAGATGATCAAGCCAGAAAACATTTGAAAGAGAATGAGATGACGTATTCCAATTCCATATTCTTCTGAAATGAAAGATAGACGTGTATTAAATTCTAAACCACAGCCTTCGAGGTAAGAAACGCAAACACTCAAAATTAATGTTTACCAAAAATGTGGCTGAAATGAGATCTGACAAGTTTATGCCATTATTTAATAAAAAAAGTGAACAATATATTTACTTATGCGATATGACTAACAAATCATTTTTAAAATAAAAATTTTCTACACATTTAATATTCACAAACTCGGTTTTTCTTCAGTTGTGTAGTGAGCATTTAAAAACTTCTCTCAACTTTCCTTATTGAAAAGTTCGATGACTAATTTATAGTAAAGGCACCGTAGGTTGTTTTCAGGGAGAAGTCACAATTGCGCGGCTTATATCGAAAAATGAGGAAAAGAATCTTGAAGCGGAATCGAACGCAACACATTGAGCTATCGAAGCACAGGATCTAACCAAGCTTACCCACTCCCCCACGAGTAAAGAGGGACTAATTAAACTTTGTCCCAAGTTACGCCAGGGTTTGAAATGGTACAGCAAAATCGTTTTACAATAAAAATACGGTATTTAAAAGAGTATTGAAATTTCGAAAAAATTTATGCCTTATGCATAAATGCTTCCATTGTTCTTGAGATCAAGGACTGCACATTAATAAGCTGCTTCTTTATTTTCATTATATTACTCGTTTAAAAAGGACTTAAATTGAAATAAAATAGTTTGTTCGGCAAAATTCATATTTAGCATAAAATATACTACATAAAATGTAATCACTCTAAAATCGATAGGCACAGGATACCAATTCACAATCAAATTAAAAATTCGAATATTTTGAGGTAAGCAACTGAATTAAGTTTGCGTGCTTATTGTCACTCTGTAAATTGTTTTAAAACTTAAAAAAAAATTTTTTTTTTACTTTTTATAATTTGAAAGAAAGCTTGCCATTCGATTTTTTCTATTTTCTGACAGTTAAAACAGTTTTTTAAGAATTTTGAAGCATGGTCAAACCTAACAAACAACTTAAACATCTTTTTCTTTTCTCTTGTTGATCAATAAATTTTTTTATTTTTTTTTATTTCTAACTATACTTTGTTTATCCTTTTATTTAAATCTTCAGATTGTTGACATGAAAAGACTTGTAATATTTAAATTTGAAATATTTCTTCAAAAATTTTAAAATCTTATATGCAAAAATTATGCATAAAAAATAATATACAAAAAACATTAGCGGATATATATTTTTCAATTAAAGATTTGAATTTTTTTGTATTATCCGTTTTTTTATGTATTTAGATAGAAATAATTATTTTTTCTATTTGTTCCAAGCCTTCTACATGAAAAATATTGTGGATGCATTAATTAGTAAAAATTAAAAAAAGTTTTCTGTTCATTTTTTTTCAAGTCATTATAAAATTAGTAATTTTACATTGCATTTTTCAACGTACAAATCAATGTAGAGTATAAGACGAATTTTGATCGAGTTCCGAATTTGCATTTTTCTATATATACTAAATGTCCAGCACAATCTTTATATTAGATTTAAAGATATAGGAAACACTATGACATAAATAAAAAAATGTATATATTTGAAAAATGACGCCTTAAGATAAGTGTTGAATTTTTAGTGATTTCTTTTTTGCAAATCGACTGGAGTAAAAAACCCAGCCATCTCTTGCGAATGTTAATCTTAAACCTTTTAAACATTTTCCAAATTATATACTCACTATATATCCTACAACTTATAAGAATTAAATTTTTGGAATGGCATCATTCACGAGATTCAAATTTGAACATTTAAGATTTATGATCAGCTGTTTTTACCTTTATTGAAAAAAGGAAGAAATTAAAATGAAAAAACTTTTGTGGGCTGGCAAACAGATGGAGCTTTGTAAAATAAAGTGATTTATACAGTAGAATATTTTATCCAAAAATTTACTAGTTTAGAAATGTAGTGTTAAGTAGTGTCAATGATGATGCAATCTGTATGTGAAAAAGGGAAAAACTTTTTACTGTTTGTATTTCAATTATTTTCTTTGCTTAGTTAGAGAGAAGATCTCTTTTGAAATAAAACAAATTACTTTACATCATGAATTGAGAGAAGGAGCATTGTTATGCGGTTATCAGGGTTGAAGGAGGGCGGTAGCGCTAAAATGATTTGCAGTTGTAGAACACGGCACTGTTGCCATCAACAGTGGTTTGAGGAGAGTATACTTCTTGACACATAACTCGCATTTGTGTTAATATCCCAATTTAATAATATTTTTTAGTTTTACCTTTTTTATTTTTAATGAAACAGTATTATGAATGAAGAAAAACTTTTTGTTTGAGTCTTGAAAATTTCTATAGGAGACTTCAGGAGATTATATGCGAAAAATCAAAAATATGACATATATTTTTTTTCATATGCAAAACTATGGATGATATTTTAATCAATTTAGTTAAAATTTTGAAAGGTTCTAAGAGATTTTTGTGAGATTTGGGTGAAAAGGCACACCTACAAAAACGTAACTATTTAAATTAACCCCTATGATAAAGGAAGTCCACAAAAGACAAAAACTACTAACAAGTCAAAATCCTTAGCCCAAAGATAAAATCGATACACATACAATAGATTAGATGATTTACGCTTTGAAGAGCACCCTTGCACAATTTGCATCACATGTAGTTCTGGTCCAAAGAAGAGCTTTGTGCATCCACAAGAACAAATGATCAGGTGTTCATCCTTTAATTCGTATACCACGAGTGCAGAGGAAGAAGATTTAAGTGATAATGACGAGAGAGATTGCAAATGCAAATGCTGCCTTCAATTAAAGTTTTTCCTAGAGGAGGTGATTATTGAAGAGTATTTACTTCACAATACAAGATACGTCGGAATACGTGATGCCAAGCAGAGACGCTGACCATAGGCACCACCGCTAAATTCATTTGTTCTTAGGCTAACTTAAACTGATACAGAACAAAAGGCAGCGCTAGGTATACCAAAACACGGCGCATATTAATGTGCCATTTTCACTATAAGTCCGTTCCTACTCATTTTAAATTCATCCTTTTTCAAAATGAGTTTCTTAACAAATTTATGTTTATTTCTAATTTTTTTTCATACTTATTACTTTTTGTGCTTGTTCATTTCCACTTGATTGCGTATAACTTTTTTAGCTCAGCGATTCCAAGACATCCAGTAAATTTCAAAAAGTTGAAATTAATAAGAAAAAAAGTTTAAATGAAAAAACTAAACCAAATTAAAAAAAATAATAAGAATAACGTAAAAAGAAAGCGATAAAGAATATTAAAATGAAAATGACACGGTAAAAAACAAGAATTAAGTGAAAAAATTGAACTTAAAATAAAAAAAAAGACGAACTTAAAACGCATGAAGTTAAAATATAACGGTAAAATTCATGTGTCCTAGGATCTGTCAAGAGATACATGATCTTCTAAACTGTTAAATACATTAAAGGATAAAATGCAAGTTGAAATGCCCTATATTTAAAAAGGTTTTTAAGAAATTTTAATGGATAAAATGAACGGTTTTTATTAGTTATTCCGAAACTATATACATATTTTATGATATTTATATAAAAGTATGGGGATCTTTTCTTTTAGACGGCCACATCAAGTAATCACCATTTTGTCTGCCTCTTATAGTTATGTCCTGGTTGCTATAATATTAATAACTATAATTAATTGATAACATAATAAATAAATATAATTAACTATAAAAGGCAGACGAAATGGTGATTACTTTATATGGCCGTCTAAACGAAAAGACCCAAGTATGGAATGGAAGGTGTGTCAAGAATATTTTAAGAACTATGAAAGTTGTTTAAGCATCTTTTAATGTAAAAATTGTACAAGGCATTGAAACAAGAAATAATAATCGACAATGTGTAATTCCTCACTCGTAGAATTGCCCCTCATTTTTCGTAGTGAGTAAATTGTTCTAGGATCTGGTTTTGATACTTTAAGATGTTGGATTGGAATCCCAGGATTCCAAATTTATGGTTTATGCTTGGATAGAAGGGGCGTAAATTGCACCTTCTGGATCAAAACTCTTTACAATACCTTATCCTATCATCTGTATGCTTCATTTAGAACACTAAACGAAAATAGTGTAATACTGCTATAGGAAAAGAGAGTTGAATCAAATAGAAGATGCTGGAGTAAGAGATGGTTAAGCAAACATAGCCATGACTCTTTATCTTTGCCCAGATTGCGGAATTCTATATCGGTCTTCCCTAATTCCTGATATAAGGATAGGAATTTGTTTGGTACATTTGAACAATAATAATTGAAAAATATCAATATACGAATTATTGTGTTATGTGAAATGCAATGAGAACTTTGGAGACGCAACATTTTACCAGATGGCACTTGGCTGAGTTACATTTTGACGCTTAAAATGAAATTTGGGAGTGCTTGGTCATATAAGCATCAAATAGATTATAATTTTATAAATAACTATTTTTTTTATATTTTCCAATAAAAAATATATATTCTTATTTTTTTTCTATGAATAATAAATTTATAAAAACTTATTTTTATAAATTAGAAATTATACAAAAAGAAGAAATGTATTTTACTCGCAACTACGGCTTCAAGAGACAGTACAGTCACGCGAAGTAAAAAATAAAGCAAATACATCTTCATAATTATCATATTAGTCAAAAAGTAAGATTTCAGCTGTTTTACATTTTTGGGCCATAATAAGAAACCAAACTACTTTCATCTCCCTTTGTCGAAGCATCAGGCATATAGAGGATCGAGTTAAAATAACTTTGAATTTTCAGGTGTTTTATCAAAGGTGTTTTGCAAGTTATGAATCATAGAAGCATTTGTACATAAGCTTTAGTACTTTGAATACAGTTCTCTTTTGAATTTCCAGCCAATGAAGATCTTTCAAACCAGTATTTCCATGTTTTTAATGCCAGGTATAGCTCTTGAACATGCATTTTTATGTTTTTATTTCTTTTTTTAGGAAAACCAATCAAAAGACTTTACAATAATCAATTTTATCTATATAGTTAGTGAATTTATTGCAGTTTTAAATTGTTTTTATTAAGATATCTACAAATATTAGGAATATTTTTTAAACTTAAATATCCATCTTTCAAAATTTTTTCTATGTAAGTAATCATTAAATTTTTTTTATCAAGGATGAATCCCGGTATATTTATTTCATCACTGAAACTAAATGTATATTTTCCAAGCAATGCACCTTTAAATTAAATGTTTTTGTTCTGAGAAGACTTAGAAATCAGCACAATTTTTATTTTACTTTTATTTAGTTTTAGATTCAACTTTTTCATAATTTTTTTCCAATTTATCAAAAAAGCGTGGAAATTCTTCAAATAACAAGTATTTCAAAAATTTTATAAAGATTTGTAGATATATATGTCATTTGCATATTCATGATATTTAAAATTCAAGCTATCAATAAACCTTAAAATAGGAGTTAAATTAATGTTAAAGAAAATAGGGTCAAGAACAGAATCCAGACGTTCTCCATCCATTAATTCTTTATGGGGGGGGGGGGGGGGGGAGGGTGCATACAGAGCCCGCGCTACCTATATATTTTTGAGGCAAGTGCCCCCCCTGAAAATTTTCAACTTGCCCCAAGTGTCTTAACTTAAGAAAAAATTATAAATATTAACTTTGAGAAAATTTATGTCATATATTGGAAACAAAACTGTTTGAAAATGTTTAAATGCCTTTATAACAATTTGTTTTTGTAATTTATATAGTACTTTTAGCTCCCTCTTCCGATAAGATTGTTGATTGAAACCTAGAGATTAAATATGATTTAAAGCAGTTTAATGTAAAAATTTTCAAACCTATTTCAAATTTCAATATGTTTAAAAGTACATCTGTGTCTAATCCATCTGCAATTGTTATCAGGACAATACGTTTTATTTCAAGCAGGAAAAAACAATGAAACAGGAATGTAATTTTTTGTTTAAAATGTATAAAGAAAAATTATGAAAAATATGATTTGAAGAGAAATTATTTCACAAAATTATGACTCAATACTTTAGCTCACAATATGCTCCTATATGAGGATGGTTAATCACAGTTATTTGTGATTTTTATTTTAAGAGTTAGGCGAGCCCTAAGGATCGAACCGCTGACCTTCAACCGTTAATCTGTGTGTACATGATAACAACCAATGAGGTTCAAAATATAAACTTAGTAAAAAATAATTTTCATAAAGTTAAATTATTTTTAGTTATTTTGTTAGAACATTATCTACTTTAAGTAGTTAATTTACTACTTACTTCCTAACTTATACGTTTAGAATAGTTTTTACTTGTGTTATTTTTGCATACAATATGTATATTAAGGACGGTTGTAGTATTATTAACTAAGAAAAGTGAAGCAATCAATCATATAGAATGCATTGAATTCTAGTGTCTATTGAGAAACCATTTTTAGGAAAAACTTTGTTGTGCCTCCTCTAGTATTCGAATCACAAGTCATCTGAAAATCGCGTTCAGAGTGATACACAGTTTTTTCAAAGAATTAGTTTCATTTGTCTTGATTAAAACAACTACCTTCCTTAGTTTTTACATCGATGATTTGATGATAAATATTGTATAGATAATCTCTATTACCTCTTTCATAGGACACTTCCATTTGGCAAGACAAATTTTAAGTTATTTGAGAGACTTTGCGCAAGTAAACACAACGATTTATCTGTTTCAAGGATGCCTAATGGATTTTGAACGCTTTGTCAAATATAGTAACTAATGAAGAGTAAGGCCTCCAAAATCTCTTCAAAAAATGCAGACGCATTTTCAACAAATTCTATGTACGCGTCATTTAGAAGTTGTGCCTTCATTTTGGCTTATTTTATATCATATTAAAAAAATCTGTGCTCAATGCAGACGTGAGTCTGTCTCTGTCTGCAGAATGAATTCTTGTAAATATGATTGGCATCTAGGTCAGAGCTGGGCAAACTTCGGTTTCAGAGTAGGTACTGATGGAGTTTCAAACAAAGTTACACCAACTTTAGTTTTCTATATTCATGCATTAAAATTTTGAACTAAATGTGAACGCTAGCAAAAATATTAACTAAAAGGGTTGAGAGAAAAATGAGCATACATTTTTGTAATGTTTGAACACAAAATTTTACGTAACTTTCAAAATCTTTGTTTGCATTCCATGAAAATCTGAAAAATGTTTCACAAGTGACTTTTTAGTATGACAAAATGTAAATCACACATCAGCTCGATTTTTATTGATTTTTTCTCCCTCTGTATAATTTAGATACGCCTGAACTTCAAAATTTTTATTACTTCTGTCAGGTTGACTTTGTATAAGTGAATATATTTTAGATTTTCATATTTTTCAAAGTTTTTTTGAGATAGGGTTAGGAATGTCAAAAATAACTAGATAATTGTTTTTTTGTTTATTTCTTTCTATCTAGTTATATAGCGATATTTTAAAATACTGTCTTAGTATATGATACTAGGATTGACAGGGATTGTACTAATAGCAAAGAAATTTTGTTTCATATAAAAATGTTGACATTTTTTTTAGATAAAATAAAAAATATGAATGTTAATGATACACTCAAATACATTGAAAGCAATGAAAACTTTGTCAATGTGAGAATTTACCTAACATTCAGGAGGAACTATTGACAATTTGAGTAGAATACAACTTTTATCATCAAGTGATTGCAAATATGGTGATTATGTTTCTGTCAATTTTTCGCAGTCGTCAACTCCTTCAATCCAAGAGTCAGTACAAAGAAAAAAGAGAACATCATGACAGGATAAAAAAGATCGAACTGCCTACCAAAAAAGATTTGCCAAACATATCCTCTTAATTTTCTTGGGATGCACCATGAAATATTTTTAAAGAAAAAGATTTTCACCTGGTGAATTATTTGAAAAATTTTTTGACCACGAAGTTTTCAATATTATACAATTTGAATGTATCAGATATTCCAGAAAAAGAGGGGATAATCAATTTACTTTGAGCGAGGATGAAATAAAAGTTTTCATTGCAATTTTTTTAACTTCGTTTGCCAACAAGACAATAATATTGGGAAAAAATGACGATGTATATATCATACAAAAGCTTCAAGAATGAGAAGAATCGTTTCGATGAAATTATAAACTTTTTGCACCTGGAAGAGAACGATCAAATCACCAAAGACAAGCTTTCCAAATACGAAGTTTTTTGAGTAAAGTCAATCAGAATTTCATTAAAAATTTTCCTGTGGAAAAAACCATAACATTGATGAAGCGATGATTCTGTATTAAGATCGTCATTCGGCTAAACAATTTATAAAAGGAAAGCCGATATGTTTTGCATATAAAATTTGGTGTGTTTGCCTTATGCAGGGGCAGGAGATTCGATTGATTCTGATATTGGTCTTGGAGGTTCTATTGTTTTGAAACTTATGAAAGGTCTTCCAAGATACAAATATCACATATTTGTCGACAATGTTTTCTCATCCCTGAGATTTACTTGAGAAAATGGGAATTTCTTATGGTTTGTCAGGAACTGTTTGGTCGAATCATGTGAAGTTTTCTTTTTTCAAAGAAATTGATATGAAAAAGTAAAAAAGAGACTCTTTTGAGTATATGCTTCTAGAGCCAGAAATTTTTTTGTTGATGAGTTGGAAAGATTGCGGTATAGAAAGATGGTCGATGACTGATAAAAAAAATAAAAGTGAACCAGCCTTACATGATTTCAAAATACAACAAAGGAATGCGTGAAGTCGATAGAATGGATCAAAAGATTTCATTATATCGCATTGGAATTCGTTCAAAAAAAAGGTGGTGGCGATTCTTTTGTTGGATTTTAGACGCTTCTCTTCATAATGCTGGATCAACAGCATATCGAAAGAACATGATCCTTTAGATCATTTGTCATTCAAGCGGAGAGTAAAGATAGATGTGGTAGATGTCTTCTAAGATAGATGCAAGAGTGCTCAAAGAGTGAGATCCGATCATTATAATCATATTATGAAAGAAAATGAAAAACAAAGGCGATGTGGGGTATGTCCAGGAAAAGCTAAAACGTCTTGTCGTAAATGTAATG
>JAUIRK010000683.1:0-230230 GCA_030549495.1 Nectonema munidae
ATGCATCTATTGATTGCTATTATTTTTATTTCACTCATTATTTATTATCTGACGTAAAAATGATCGCCACCACAATTTTCTTTCTCTCTCTATGATGATATGATTATTTTTGTTGTTATGTATTGCAGCAAGATCGTGCGTGCACGCGAGCGCGTGTGTGTTTACTTTCAAAATTCTTGCCTTTTCTTGAAGGAAGAAGAAGATAATAGGTTGAAAGGTTTTCTATTCACGGCGAAGAGTATACTAACTCGCCTCCTACCCTTTTCATATTAGTGGTCGGGCAATATCATGCCAGACAACAACAACAAAAGTATCTCTCTAATCCAAAATTCTCCCTTCTCTTCTATATCCAAACCAAAGTTCTTGAAAGCTGATAAATAAAAAAAAATTAAAAAAAAAAGCTAAGAAAAATTCAAATCGATTTAAGTTCTCTAAACCGAAAATAATTTCGAATTCAGAGAGAAACATTTCAAATTGATTTTTGAATATACTTTTTTGTTTGCAATGAAATTGAACAATATTTTATTTTTTAAGATTCATTATAATAATTGAAAATGTGAATTGATAGATGCACTGCAGAATTTTATTCTTATAAAAATGGAGAAAAAGATAATATTTTCATCCGTTATGGGGGTCTTTTTTGAAACTTTTATGCTTGAGCTGAAGTTTTGAAAATTTTAGGGAAAATATTTTAAATAAAAGTCTTAAATTTAACAGCTTTTCGACCAGATGTGCCCCTCGAAACGCAGAAGGCCCACCCCTGTTTCAATCAATTAATAAAGAATAGATGAAAGAATGACACGTTTACCTAATTAATTTATAGTTATGAGAATCCTTCAGCAATATCCTTCGTACCTAAACAAAGATAAAGGATACGGTATTTTTTAATAAAGTCTGGTTATGAAATTGTATTTATTTAAAACAGGCTATTTTTATTTCTTGGTACACCCGTATCGCACTGGTCCTCAAAGCGTTGAGCTGTTATACCTAGCTTAATCTTTTATATATAATATATATCTTTTCGCCTTCCTACTTTTCGTTTCTTTTCATTAAGGGTTTCTTTCGGAGAAGTCAATCAAGTTTGATAGCGTATCAATGCCCTCGACAAAATTGTTGCGTGATTGACAGGGTGAATCGAAATCGATGCCAGTATTGCCGCCTTCAGAAATGCATTTCTCTCGGCATGTCCAGAGATGGTGATGAATTTACATACTCTATTTTCCTTTTCATCTTACAAATCAATCGATGAAGGTGTGCGTGCATCATGCTCTTGCTTTGCCATTTAGTACCAATGTTCGCAAAGGAAACGCTGATGAACTCTTGTTAAAATTAAATATAGAGATTACTCACGTTGTCTGCGTTCCCCTTGGGAACATTTGTACTAAATAACAAAATAATATCACTAATTTTAAATTTGATAGTAGAAAACAGTGGCGGATCCAGAAATTTCTTATAGGGGGGGGGGGGAAATCTATTTAAATTTTTTTGCAATTTTGCTAAAAGTCTTCAGAGAATACGACAGCTGTATTATGTCTTTTAGAATTCGACTTGTCATATCGTTGATATAAACCTAATCAACTACCAACAAATATTGTTTTAGGAAATTTTTCAGGAAATTTTATGAAAAATGCTAGGCCCATTAGCATTTAGAGATTAGGTTACATTAAAATGAATGTTGTCAGGCGGCACTAAAGCATTTCACGGGTCTACTTTTTATAATCAAGATAAAATATTATAAATGTTCAATTCCATTATTTTGACTAATACATTTCACTAAATTTTAATTATGAATTTTAGTCTTTACAAAAATCCGCTTATGCCTGTCTTTTGAGTTATTTTTTAAATGTATGTCTGCCCATTGGTCGAGCAAGCAGGAGTAAACTATCCTTAACCGTAGCCGTGCAGGGCCGTCCTATTTCTAGTCAAGTCAATGCATAGAGTCAAACACATATGGGACTTTGAACATCTAGATTAGTGACTGTGCTAAACTTATAATAGTGTGTACATGCAAATTTTATGTTGATTTAATCCAGCCAATTAGATATCTCTGGCGTTTGAAAACACAAATATAGTAATACCACATGTTTTATATATTCATTTTAGAAGATGTAAGGGCAAAGCCTTTTTGACGTGTTTTCATCTACAAAGCACCACATTGCATGGTTTGACGCTGGCTCAAACCTTTGACCCTATAGTATCAAACTAGGCATCTAGACCTTAGGGCGCCAGTCAATAGTATAGTCAGTTAAAGAATTCAGTTGTGTTGAGAAAATCTTTATATCCTCTCGCATTTTTTTAATTAAAATTTTATACCTTTTTATCTTTACCCAGCTTATTTTAACTTCTATCTAAATATGATCTTCAATACATATCTAAAATAAAGAGTTTGTAGTTTCATTTGTCCCAAAATCAAATTACTCAAAAAATGGGAATAAAATTTAGTTTTGATAAAAATAAAATTTATATTTTTCCTCAAATCTTATTATTAATTTGATTGAATCAATTATTATTATAGGCGGACACTTCTGAAACTGTCAATTTTACAAAATGCACCTTTTCACTTTATTTGAGTTTATTCAAGTTAAAAATAGTATTCTTTATTTGAGTCGATGATTTTAAAAAGTATAGGACTCTTAGACGATATATAATAATCGAAGAGAACTAAATATCTAGCTTGAGATCCCTAGATACCCAAGCTGATTTTAGCTCTAATTGCAATAATTATATTATTATTAATTTATATTCAGTAAATAATAATCGAACGTTTATATTGAACGGCGAAGTATGGCGCGGCGAATTACACTAAATCATTAAATTGAACTTCTATTTTAAGAGAAGCGACCAAAAACATCCCGTGTTACTTAAAAATAAAGGTAAAGGCACCTGGGGTGTTTTCATCGAGAAGGCACAATTGCACCGCTTGTATCGAACTATGAGGAAAGCAGGCTTGATGCGGGATCGAACCCAAGACCTTGAGTTATCGAATCCAGCATCTAACCAATCCTAATCACGTCCCGTATGTATGGTGGCGCATCAAACCAACTCACAAAATATTTAAAAATAGTCAAGTAATTATACGTTTATGTAAGTTATTCAAGCTTTCTCATAATCCTCCTATGTTTTAGAGCAGTAAATTACTTCTAAACCTTTATCATGCCAATTTTCCCATGTGGGAACAAATTTTAGTTGATTGATATGATACACATGTATTGTAGTTTTTCATAATTTGAAAACCTTGGCAAAAAATTCATATTGCATATACTTCAAAAAAAACTTTTTTGTGGGCTTACATTATTTTCAGATTCGTTTTCAAATACCTCATGCAGATAAAGGCTCTAAATGTTTTCATTTATATCACAAATTAAAAAAAACTAATTTTATATACTTTTTATTATAACTTGTAAAAATATGTTTGTTTTTTTTAGATACTTTTTTTTGCATCCACACTTGCAATCATTCCCATATGGGAACGTATTTTAACAGGAGTTTTAGAAGAAAAAAATTTTTTTGAGCATTTTTTTCTTTTTCTTATCGCTAAAAATTAAAATAATGTAGTTTTTCAAAATAAATCTCATTATTATCATTTTTATTAGTGGCATGAAAAGGGTTGAAGTAATCTTGTTTCATTATTATTCCTTGAAAAAAGGAAGCTTTGGTCGAATGCGTAGTAAATTCTTTGCCTATTCAATCTCTTCCCCGAATAACTTCTTAAAATTTCGATTTCTTTTTGAAGCCGTTAAATTTGGCCGCATGTCCAAAAGGCAGAGGGAATTGGTTGAGGATGAAGCTCGCTTTTATCAGCAGAAGATTTCAGAGTTTAAATTTGTCGCTTCTGCAAACATGAATGCCAACTCATTTCCCATTTCCTGCAAAGTTAGTTCCAATTCCTCCTTTTCCAAAAGCCTCGTTTCCTCCTTTAACGTGAATTGTGACAGTTCTACGCGTTCCTACCTCTTGAACCAAGAAACTGACATGAGTTTGCCATTTTTCATTAACATTTTTTCATTGTTTTCAAATATTTAATCCCCTTTTTTGAACGCTTCCACACAGAATTATTCAGAGATGGACCTTTTGAAGAATATGGGTCTAATTAATTTCACGTCAATTTTATTTTAATATGGAAGTGCAACTCGTATTGTTTTTAACAGGTCTAAAAGATATTACGCTAAAAATTGATTAACGAAATGACAATCAGGATATTCTGACTGTATCTAATGTAAATCATTAAAAAGCATTTATTTGCTATACCGCTATTTTTCATAGTTAAGTATTTCAGTCTGTGGGTTTCTAAATGTGTGTATGTAGTCTGTCTAGGTGTTTTTATTATGTCAAAAGTGTTTTAATACAAATGAATAAGAAAGTTTGTGTCAAGAATGTCAAAATATTGTAAATGTATGTATGTATGTACGATTGCGCTAATACTAAACATAACCCCAAGACTAAAACTAGCGCTAATCCTTACCCCGCCAATGGGTTTCAAAATTTTACACGTCAAGAAGGCCCATTTGTTTTCAATGTTCCCAAAGGAAATCCAGGCGAACTCTTGTCTTGAATGCAATTATATATAGATCACTGAAGTTGTCTGCGTTACCTTTGTAAACATTGGCTAGAACTTTGTTGAGCACCTGTCAATCAACTATTATACAAGTTGAGGAAAATATTTGAATAGTCAAAATCAGCGGTAGAATGAAAATTTATAAGCATAGGCATACTCAGTTCGTTAACCGGTTAATTAACTAAATGATGTATAATTAAC
This sequence comes from Nectonema munidae, assembly GCA_030549495.1. Lineage (NCBI taxonomy): Eukaryota > Metazoa > Nematomorpha > Nectonematoida > Nectonematidae > Nectonema > Nectonema munidae. Next base: position 4,757 of record JAUIRK010000683.1, read on the forward strand.
TAACTGAGTTTTTGAAGAAACAGGTTTCCAGTTTTCTTTTGTTACATGGAACCGTTATTCTTCAAAAGACAAACGTGTACCGCCATTGTTCAAACGGGCCAAAATTGGGACTGCTATTTTCGAAAACCCCCTCCAAACAATTGCTCTAGATTTGATATTGAAAATGTTGAACAAATTAAATTTTATTTTATTATACAATATAGCGCATTAGAAGGTTTTAGATGCTTTACAAATTAATTAATTTTTTGAATAATTAATGACCTAACCAATATTTTAATACCACTTATGTAGTTATATTATTCATTTAATTTTTTTATTTGTGGGGTGTTTTCATCGAGAAGGCACAATTGCGCTGCTTGTATCGAACTATGAGAAAGTAGGCTTGATGCGGAACCCAAGACCTTAACGTTTTCGAAAGAAGCTTTGTAAAGAAGTCTATTTCGCCCTGAAATGAATTAGAGCAGGTATCTCGGATTTACAATAAATTTTGCAAATTTGCTCTGAAAGCTTCTTTAAAAAATGTTACTTTACCGAACCATTACACGATATCAGAAATATTTAATTCAATTAAATCAATATAAAAGTAAACTCATTGATACATGATTTTAACAGGAAAAAAATTTGAAGCGGTAAACATATCAATTCACTCATAAAATGAATTTGAAAGATTCATTGAATCAAAAAGTATTACACGTGATCGCATGGTATGAAAGTATATGGCAAGGATCGTCAAACTGCGTGCAACATGCGACCGTATTATGCGATCCCTTCTCCCTTATAAAAATTGAAAAGTATTTTGGTAAATTTTTTTAAAACAACTTAAAATCCATTTTCAAAATTGGTAAAAAAAAGTGTTGAAAATCATTATTGTTATGTTTTTAAAATTTTCATCGAACTAAATTTTAATAACAGCCCACTAAATTTTACGAAGACTTCGATGTCTCGCCCGCAGTTGGAAATTACTTCCGATCCATCGTGTATAAGGTTTTTATTTACTTTTTTCACTTTTTCCTCAACATGAATTATGATAGACGCAGCATTTCTTTCCTTCTTTGACTACAACAACAAGGATCTTCTTTTGCCGAGTCCCACAACAACCCTGCTTTCTCCCCTGCCATCGTGGTGTCAAAAAGCTGGAATTACCACAACGCCCATCTCTTCATTTCACAGCCCCCTCGCGTACACCCCGTCCTCATCGACACTTCTCAACAAGTCCACTCATTCACAATCCCCTCCTGAACCACTTGTGTCCTCCACCTGCCACCAGAACAATGAAAACGCCAATGCAAACAACAACAACAACAACAGTACCAATAGTATTAGTAATGGTGACACGACTAAACTTGACTACAACAACAACAACCATTGTGGCGCTTCTTTTGTTGTTGTGGCCGGAAAGAAGGGTTTGGGGGGTGTGGGTGATACCAACGCAAACGCCTCCCACCCTCCATATTTGGATGCTGGGAGAGGCGTAAAGGAGGAGATGGGAGAAGTTGGGAGTGATGCCACAGCATTCTTTCATTCTTCTATGCAAGCTGCTTCACCCCTTCCAATAACTCCTTCTGATTCAGGTAAGAAAATAATTTTTCATTAAAAGAACTTACTCAACGATTCATATGATAGCTGTGCTTTTTGAACATAATTTATATCAGTAGCTATCTATAAATTTTGGCGATCAAAAAAGTTCAAATTTCCCTCCTACCCATTGTTCAAGTGACTTAAAAAATGCTTTTTAAGCGTTCCCACAAATTAATTGTATTCTAGAAAATGGATTTGGTGCTGTAAACAAAATTTTAAGTTGTGGAAGAAATATGTGGGGTGTTTTTTTCAAAGGCATTTATAATTTAAAAGAATTATATTTTAATTCAATTTTTAACTCCATGGTCCACAAGGGCATTATATAAAGTCCCAATGACGCCTAAAAAACATATATATAGCTGTAGATTTAATATATTTTTTTAAAGTAAATATAACTAATTAATAAAAAAATAAAAAAATTTTTAATAAAGTAAATATTTAAGTAATTACCAATTTTATAACGGATTTTGATTTTTTATATTTTTTTTCTTTCCAACTTTTATGTTGTATACAAAACCCAGTAGTTTTTTTATATAAAAAAAGTTAGCTTTTCTAATGTAACAGTATCAATCTGAACATTTACATTTGGAGGATGAAGATAACTAAACTTAAGACTCACATGCATATATAGCATTTTTACTTCTAATTCGTCTTTATTAAATTCTAAATGGTCTTTTTTAAGTTCTAAAATCTCTTTTTAAATTTTAAAAGCTCTTTCTAAAATATAGAAAAAAGACGATTAGGACTTAAAAAAGACGAATTAGATTTGAAAAAAGACAATTTAGGAGTAAAAATGGTATATATGCATTTTTTAATTCTGAAAGAAAATATATTTTATAAGTAAAAGGCTTTTTTTTTTAAATATATCGTCAAGGGGGCTGCTTGCTTACAAAGCAAGCCAAATTTCAAAGGGAGAAAAATGTACAATTGAATTAGCTAGCGACTTTGCTGAATTTTAGTGTAATGATTTTCCAATGGAAAATACCTTTGCTTCGTATATACTTTCTACACTTTAATGATACGACCCCACAAAGTATAATACGCAAAATAACTTTGCATGATACGCGAGTATTTACTGCAATAATTTTTAATTATTTCAAATGAATTATTGCAACCAATAGAATTTCACTTAAATATTGTCAATATTTTGAGATTTTAATTTTGTAATCAATTTGTGAGATTGATGTCTGTGTGATAACAATTTCAGGAATTCTGTTTTAGCCAATCAATTCTTTCCGTTTTTGTTAAAATTTAAGGAATTTTGTTTTACCCAATCAATTCTTTCCATTTTGTTAAAATTTGCTGCTTGAAAACGTTGAATAGGTGATGATGATGCTTTCATCGCAAAAATCAGAGACGCCTACTTTCAAACGATAGTGAAGTCCTTTTACGACATTGGCTACGTGTTTCACCCTCCTCACGCCACCTCTCCGCAACACCCCAAATCACCCGCCCTCCTCTTGGACTCCACCACCACTGCCCAATTCATTCGCAATCTGGGGCGAGAAGAGTTGTGGCTGTATTCCGCGAATCTACTGACAGTCCTTGTTCAAAATGTGATTGAATTTGCGAAAATGATTCCTGGCTTCATGAATTTATATCAGGTAAGCAAGCATTTTGTTCCATTTATTCATTTATTCATTCATTCATTCATTCATTCATTCATTCATTCATTCATTCATTTGATTATATATCAATTTCTTTGTAAAAATACCCATATAAAATGCGCCCCAGAGTATAAAAATCGTAGTAAATCTCAATCAGAAATTTGTGAATGATAGGAGAAAGTCTAGCGCAGGCGTTCTTTGATGTTAAATTTGTAAGATGGGAAAGTGTTTGATCTCTTATTTCTCGATAACAACGCATTCTTTTGCCAATCATGCTATTTATTGGCATTCTCTGAAGAATGCCATAGACAGTTTTTTCATTTCAAAGCAGCTTGGATAATTTCATCAATAACTGGGTTGAGATTAAAAAAGCGATGATGAAGATGTCAAATAGCTTCTGCAAAATTAATCTACTGTAAGTTTTAAATTAAGAATGAAAATTTCATAACCTTAAAGATATTTAAAAAAATATTTAAGTTTCAAGGTTTTAAAAAAAAATTTGAAATTATAATTAGACTTTTACAATTACATTGAAAAGCACTTTATTACTGACATTTTATTTTTAAGTGAAAAATAATTTAAATTATTTTAACTATTTTTTATTTTCAATAAAATAGATTTTTTTTTTAATTTAAACAAAAAATGCTTTTGTTAAAAAATTTGAAAACTTTACCTGAATTTGAAAACGTTTTAATTGAAGTTCGAATGCTATAATACACATTCATTTCATTCCTGCCAGATCGTGTTATTATTCGCTAAAGTTACTACTTTTCTGAGATCTGTGCTACTAAATACTAATATATATCCAATATATTCATTGTGCTTACCTTGGCCTCTTTTTTTTCCCTCTTTAGGACGACCAGATTCTTCTGCTGAAGAACTCGAACCTGAACGTGGTGATCTTATACCTCCTGCACTACTTCAGTCCCTCGCAGCGAGTGCTCTCGTACAAACACGGCCACACGGTGCACGTCTTTCCCGTCTACCTCCTCATGCACCACACCAGCCTGAACGCAGTGGAGCGTGACTTCCTGGTGCAATTGTTCCACGTGTTGACACAGCTCTCCGCCCTCAATCTCACGTTGAATGAAACGGCCTTACTCTCCGCGTACGTTCTCTTGTCTGTGGGTAAGGAAAGTCTTTTTTGTCTCATTCACCCATTCTTTTCTCAATGGTTGCAAAGTGCTTCTCAGCAACACGGAAAGAAGTCACATGAGCTAGCACTTAGCATGGATCCATCATCAAAATGAAAATTTGAAGAATAAACGACCATGAAATGCAAAGAAACATAGTGAAAAAAGTTTATTGAATTTTCGAACCGAAAAAAAAGTTCCTTTTCAAATATGAATGAAGGAATAAATCATCATCATCGTCATTATGATTCCATTTTAACGACCATGATTTATCCCAAAAATCTGATCTGAGCCCGATCACCAAAGATGATAATTTAACAGACCTGCCTTTTTCATCACCAAGATTAAGTCCTAAACTTTTCTTACCGTTTTAAAACATTTTCCATCCCGGTTAGTTTAGGTTAACCTTTCTCTCTTCTACCGAAATTAATTCTCTTTATAATCCCGGAAACATGTCCAAACCATCTGAGTCTGATAATATATTCTTTTGATTCCGAAAATTTAATAAACTTTTTTCACTGCGTTTCTTCGTATTTTATTAAAATTCAATTTAATCGCTACCGTGCAACTCTTCAATTACATTACAGGTTCTTAAGCTGCCATCCATGGATTCCTATGAGTTCCTATAAGGATTTTTTAAGAGATCTGTGATAATTAAAGATTTTTTTTGTTTTTTTTTCAAATTCAGACTTTTAGGTAGGTGTCTTCTAAATGCTTAGAAATTTTTTGCATCATTAGTAAACGAACGACGTGACCTATCACTTAGCATGGACATAACATCGTTGAAAATATTTACAACACCGCAGTTGAATCATGGGACCATGTCATTTTGGATCCATCATAGTTTTTTAAATGATTGGCATTTATTTTTAATCATAATAAATTCGAATGAAGACACAATTTAATACAGAATATTCACGACCTTGCAATTCTTAAGCTACATCATGGTTTCTTAACTTGGCATCCCAGGATATCTAATGGGTTCAATGGGAATTTTAAAAAATCGTATCATCCAGTTGTTTTGTCTTTTTTGCGTGTGTATATTTTGACAGTTTTTTAATAGCCAGATGCCCTTTCTGATGCAAACCATTTTGTATTCAGGATTGGAAACCGTTAGCCTCAACTTTAGAAAGTTTACACCAACAGGGCAGTTTTGGAGTTATCTTCTCCTATAAATCATTCTTGACCAAAACTTAATAGTTGATTCTACCCAAAGTTATAGTTTACAGCACTTATTATTCTCTTTTCATCTCTACGATCACTTGGTTAGAAAGCAGATCTAAGGAGTTGCTGTCAGAGTCTACTTGAGGCGCTTGTCTTATTAAGAGGCATTTCTAGAAGAATAAGAGGTTATCTCTATCCGCTGGCACGGCGTTAACAGTATTGGAGCCAATGCTTACAGAAAAAGTAGTGGTGAGCTTATAAAACAGGCTTAAAATTAAGTTACATTAGAAGAGTGAAAGGTAATTGTCATCTTTGATGATCCGGCTCACTCCACGATGCTGGGATCAATCATGGCCGTTCAAATGGAATGATGATGATCATTGAGTTTACGTAGTTTGTTTTCACTTTCGGAATTATCAAATCTGATTGATTATGTTAAATTATTTTACCTTCCATTTTACTTTTAACTTTGCTAGTATCTTGTCTGTATTTCTCATTCGTATTTTTGGATTTGACAAATTTGGAATTTTTATTCAACCCATTTATGTCATAAATCGATACATTTTCCAACAATCATATTGACGGATCAATATGTGAATACTAGTTTTGCGTCTACTCAAAGATTTTAAGTCCAATTGTTTCAAGTTGAATTTATTGTATACTTTAACATTTTAAGGCATATAGCTTTTTGAAAATGAATTCTCTGCTTATCTCTTTCAATGAGTTCTTATATGAAAGCAAGACGATTTTTAATTTTTGGGGCACAACTGTCTCATTGGGGCTGAAAGGGGCCCGGCTCTATATATGCAAATTGCTTCGGCTCTGGCTCGGAAGCTCCGATTCCAACAATACTGCATAATTTCTTCATGCCACCCACCACCCAAATCGTATACCTCGCACTCTACACTTACTTTTCCACATTTCCCACTAGACTGTACGGGCTTGTGCAATTCCAACTCTGTCCAAATACTCTCAAACCATCTCCACCACCTACTTACCCACTTCTTCATCACAAACAACGCGAGCAACCGCAAAAAGAGTGTTCTCCAGGACCTAACCAAAATCTTCTCATCGTGCTTCGTCAAAGTCAATCAAGCGTACATCTCCACTCTTTCCGCCTTTCGCAGTGAGAACCCCTTCTTAGACTTTCCTCCTCTACACAACGAACTCTTTGCTGTTGACTGTGCTGATGCCAACTAAGCTTTGGAGTGAAAGGGGGTGGTAGTGCTGCTTCGAGCCGTGTTCTTTCCCCTTTTTTCTCTGTCTCCTACCTCATCTAAGCAGGGATGCGTTCAAAATGCAATATTTTTTTATATACTTTTGTCTATCGTATTCATTCATTTTGTTGTTAATATCCATGATAATACGCCCTCGCACACACTCATTCTCGTGTGTGAGTGATCTCTTCTGTGCATATATCGGTATACCTTCTCCGGTTTGATTGTTACTTGAAACATTTTCCCATATACATCCGCATATATATATATATATATACATATACATAAATCGATTGTTTAATAATTGATATACATAAATTGATTAATTAAATTACTATCCTTGTTTAAAACAGGCTTTTTATTTTATTCTTATTATTATCATTATTAATCAGCCAATGCATGCCTTCATTACCACTTTTTGTCTCTACAAATTTTCTAAATCACTTTATATTAATGCAAATTTTTAAATCATAAATCTATAATATTACATTTTTAAATAAATTTTATGACACCACCCACGTTAGCTCTTCTTCTTCTTCTTCTTCTTGCCCTGCTCACAATGTGCTTTACATTGTTACAAAGTGGAAATTGTATTTACTTCAGTCAAAAAATTCAAGTATAAATGTTCTTTTTTTAATAATTTTTTTAAACTCAACATTCAGAGGTCTGGGGTTCAAGTCGTAGCCGAGGCAAATTATTTTCAGGAACTTAATTCTAAAAGACATTTTGTGTGAGTGAATTTTAACGCTGAAGATTTCGACATTATGTTATTACTACGCTACTATACATAAAGCACAACATATTGTGTTTCTACAACTATTTTTAAAATTTAGTTCCAATTAAATTTTTGTGTTTGGCTTATCTTACTCGAGTGATCAAATTTTATTTCATTTAACTTTTCAAAACTGATTTCAATTTTCCGTAGTTTTATTTTTGAAACTTGGAAATACGAGTAGGGTGAATTGGCCTGTCTAGTTTTTTTAATATTGAGATGAGGATAAGTAAAAATAACACATCGATATTCAAGATATTTTTAGGTTTTAGTCTAACAAAATGATTTCATTCAATTAATAGCCAAAAATTTTCAAATTTTTTTGCAATTAAAAATTAATCTTAAAGTTTACCATTTTTAAAATGTGATTACTGATTACACCTAATGAAAACGAGTATTAATTTCAAAGCACTTCCGTGAAGGATAGAACTTCGCTTATTTTGTTTAACAACATAAATTTATAATATAACAATCTGTTAATTTTTTGTGTTCTTTTTAGATACAGTCAGCTATCACTAATAATTCAGAATGCTTGGGATTCTGCTCTTCCGAATTAGTAGTGGTTTTTCCAGTTTAGAGATCCCTATTTTAATAAAAAAAAAGCACACTTTGCTTACTCAATTTCTCTCAGTATAAACTTGACTCGAACTAAAATACAATGTCAGTTTTAATACTAAAAGTACAACAAAAAAATTATTGCTCATTAGAATTTGTAAGTTAATTTTCAGATGTACGGATTCTACTGGGTGTAGACAATTTTTTAGCATTTCTTTTAAACTTATTATTTTAGGTGCTTTGGTCTTTCTCCAATTAGTTGTTCTTGCAAGATATAGAGACTCATTACTTCTTCTTCATTTGCGAAACTTTTGTTTTCTAAACCTTCAAGAAGCTCATTTGTTAATTGCTTCAATAATTTTTCTAAATTAAAGATACCTGGAATAATCAAAGTGCTAGATTAACGAAGGTCCGTATTAGTGATTTTAGTCAACTGTATTTAATTAGTTTTCCCAGAAAACTGGTCGTTTCGTTTTCTCATTTTTTTAACTTTATAAAAAATGTTACTAAATTTTTGGGGTTGAAAAATTTAAAAATGACTAGTAGAATATGAAAAGGTAATTCTGACGTTTTCCGATACTCTTGTGGTAGTTATATTTCAAAGGAATAAAATGTCATATAACAAAGGAGCGACAAATTTGAACACTTTATTTAAATCGAGCAAAAACACGTCTTTCTTCTTTTCTCTTCAGCTTACTACAATGGAAAGGAGGATATGAAAACATATTGCAGGAAGAAATGGGTAAAGTGTTATTATGATGTTTATATATTTTTTGTGTATTGAATATGTTGATATATTTGTGTATTTCAACTCAATGAGTCAAATTTAAGTCACGGGGAAAGCAGAGGAAACGAATTTAAAAAGCTTAAATCTTTAGTAATGATTTTATTATGTTTATTTTTATTGTAGTAAGCTGAAGAGAATAGACGAAAGACGTGTCTTTTTTTGCTCGCTTTAAAAAAAGTGTTAATATTTCAAAGAATCAAGCTTAACATATACGATTCCTTGTCAAAGAATGCAGAGTAAAGCAATGCAAGTGGTTGTGATTTTCAATATTGCGAAAATTTGTGGGATTCTTCTTAGAGTTATGACGTGAGCTTGGATTAAACTCTCTTGAGTCTTTTTTGCCAATTTGAAAAAATAGAAAATCTTTTCTTAAGCCACCTTTTAGGCGCAATAGTTTAAATGAATCACAAGATAAAGTTCGTCTTCCAAATGTTACACTCAAAAAGATGCCTGAAAGGTTTAATTCATTTTTTTGATCTTGGCTATTTTTGTTTACAGCATCTACCATTTTGAAAATGAAGGGGATTTGGGAGGAAAAAACAAAGCTACATTTTGAGTCCATATGTTGAGATATAAACTTTGGAGGGAAAATGATGTGTCATAAATAATAATGTAATAAATAAGCATGAAAAATCAAATACTATTAAACCATTAAGGCACCGGATTTTGAAAATCAATCATCTTTGTATAGCTTAAAGCAAACCACTTGTTTCATGCTACACTCGTTTCCCTTTTGTCATGAAAGTGTTTTAAAGAGTTTTACAACATAACCTAGAAGTTAGCAACATGTTATATAAAACTTTATAGAAGTCTTGTTTTCCATGGTCAAAATTGTTTACTTCTACTTTTTATTTTTTTTAATTGGAGTTATTTAAGTATTTACAAAAGAAAAAAAAGATTTTTAAAGAATGGAATATTTAAGCAAACATAAAAAAAATACTCAAATTTCCCTAAAGAAAATTTTTTTTATTCAATCGCAATTCAAGAAACTAAAAAAAATTTAACTAATAAAAATTAATTAAAAAAAATTAAAAGCTTTTGAGATGGTAAGCCGAGGTTAACTCTACTCAGGAAATGTTTGAAGTAAGCTTTGAACACCAGCGTAAAACCCTTGTTACAAGAAATGAACATCCTTTGTTTCAAATACCGCAAAGTTCGGCGTATAAGACCTCTTTTCATAACCAAAATTGAGTTCTAAATTTGAAAGGGGTCTTTCAAAGTTGTCGTGTGCGGACAGAATGTCGAAAGACAGTGTAGAAATATAGAGTGTCTAATGGACTAAGTGTCGAACAGACAATGATAAAGACAAAGGGAAGATAAATGATAAACGATAAATGATCATGGAAGAGAAAATAAAGTATTCATTTATTTATTTATCATAATTTACATCTATTTTTCAGTCTGTTAGAGATTTAGTCACCAATTAACTTCCTTCAAAATTTAAAAGTTTCTATAAATTTCCATGAGAAAATCATTATTTGGTAAAATAATCTAAATTAAATTAAAATGAGTATCGTTTGAAGGTATTTTCAGTTTATTCATAAATGCTATCATAATTTCTTATTAATTCTAGCTTACCCAATTACCCTTAAAATTGTCTCGTCTTAAAAGAAGATCGGTGAAGCAGCTTTTGAACTACAAGTGATCGAATTTTCTAAGGAAAATACAATTCATGCTACGGCAAAAAAATTAGATTTTACTCCCAAAATGGTGGGAGATTGGAAGAAACAAGAAGATATTTTAAAAGAATTACTTCACAAAAAATGCGCAATGAGAAGCGGCATAGCGCATTGGCCGGCCTATTTTGGAAGAAAATGTTTGAAATATGATACGAGAGAGACGTCAGAATGGCTATGTAGTGAGTGACACAGAACCAAATTCCCTTTTTTGCGCTTCAATGAACAAAAGCAAACCAGGATAAAGCAAAGAGATTTAAAGCTACTAAATCATGGTGTTATCGATCCATGAAAAGAAATAAATGACTTTGTGATTCGGCGAAAAACTAACATTGCACAGAAGCTGACAGAGGAGCTCGAAAGCAAATGTCCAATTTCAAAAGATTTGTGATAGATCAAGGCAAGAAGCCTAACTACCTACTCTCAAACATCGGAAACATGGATGAAACACCGATGTATTTTGATATTGTTGGAAACCATTGTTCTGAAAACTACAGGCCACGAGAACTCGATTTACTCTTGTGTTAGCTTGCATGGCAGATGGTACGAAATTGCTAACCTATGGTCATTTTCTAGCGAAAGTCGATGCCGAAACTTTCTTTTTCCAAAGGAGTTTTTGTCCATGTTAATGCTAATGTATGGACGGATGAAGAGGGAATCAAGCTATCGCTTCAAAATGTTTGGAATAGAAGACCAAAGGCTTTCAAAAATTCCCGTAGCTTATTAGTATGGGATATGTTTAAGCCCCATTTGTCTACTGACACTAGGAGAAGATTAGCGACAAATAGAACTGACTTGGCTATTATTCCTGAAGGATTGACGTCTGTTTTGCAACCTCTAGACGTCTGTCTAAATAAGCCCTAGATCATATGGGAGAGCAGGGAAATGAATGGCTAGTAAAATTGTAGCCGGATATTCGGCCAAAAGGATATTTTCGGATAATATCGGGTTCATCCTTAAAATCGATTTGTTAAACAGTGCTACCCTCTTGACACAACGTTTACATTACCCATGGTGTGTGAGCGCGTGTGTTCAATGTCCAAATAAGTGTTATTATGATATTTATTAAAATGCATATAAAATAAAAAATGACTCTGAATGATTGATAGATATATTTTACACATATGTTATAGCGCGGCTAAATATTTGTTAGTTTATTTCGCGTTCTTCAAACTTCTCAAGGCTGCCGCCTTCTTCCATCTTTTCGACGTTTTCTTTTACCTCGGGCACAGCTTCTTCTGATGGTAGGGCATCTTTCAAGCTTTTCGTTTCTCCCTTCTCGGAGTCATTTTTGAATTGAAGCTTTGCCTGAATCAGAAGTAAGTTCATTTTATCGATAAATTATATTCAAATATCTTAAATGTTTTATTTTTTAGGGATGTAAGTATCTATCGGAATTAATCGCACATTTTCAAGAATCTGGATCGCTGATGCTCTTTATTCAAGTTTAACCCATTAACGACCAATGTTCCTATTTTGGAACATAAGTAATTTCATCTTCGTCTGCTTTTTTAAATAATAATAAAAAAAAATGGTTGGGGTTTTTTTAAATTTTTTTTTTTTTTTTTGGTTTTAAAGGGGTTAAACTAAAATCCCATTTCAAAGTTTTGCTTTGCTTTTTGTGCTTATCTTTTTGCAGTGTTACGATTTCTATATCTTTTCTATTTTAAGATTCAGTATTAACTAAAATTGGAAAAAGTATTACAAGAATTTTCTTGACTATTATTCCAATACAAACTGTTCTTCTTTACTTGTTTCCGTAACTATCGTAAAAAGGAAATTTAAAGTGTGCGCGTTTTCTCACTCGTCCCAGCTTCGAAGCAAGAAACCTCAACACAATTATATTTTGGTCTCTTTCTTCTTTCTATGCTTTATTTATGTTTATTAATCCCTAGCACTGGCGGATACAGAGGGGGGGGGGGGGTCACCTGGGCCTAGCCCCCCTCCCCTCTCTATGAAGATGGAGAACGATGTGATAATGATCTTAGATATTCCATAATAAAAAAGTTACCAAGACGATGAAAAACAAAACTAGTATTTTTTAAAGTCATTGACCCTATGGTCAATTTCTAGATCTAGCTAAAAAAAACTAACTCTTATAACCATTTTTTGGTGATTGTTAGCTACAAAGTATTAAGAATAATCCAAAATTCAGTAACAAACAATGTTGACGGTATATCACTCCATGCCATGGTGGTTAGACCTCAGGGATCTCATTCCAAAGGTCTCGGGTTCGATTCCCGTTGTACCCGAAATAGAATTTATTGTTCATGCCATTTGGTTGACGTCAGGAAGGGTATCCGGTCAAGAAATGCACCACGGTCCAAATAAAAAGTCCCACAAATGTGTGTGTGTGTGATAAGCACGTCTTACGCTGTGAATTCGGGAACAAAGGACGTTAAACGAAGTTTTTCTTTTATGCGATTATTTTGTTCATTTGGGTTGCAATTATACACCTTACATTTCTGCATGCATACTTTTATAAAAGGTAGTTTTATCGTGATAAATTTTTTGATATGTTCTATTAGCCATTTTGAAGTAGCTTATACCAATTGCTTTGTTGTTCGTTATTGGATTAGATTTTTGATTTGTTGATTTGATTAATTATTTTTTCTATATATATATTTAATTAGTTCGTTTGTAAATAATTAGTTAATTTTAGGTCAATATATTGTATATCAATTCGCCTTGAAAAGGCTAGACCCATAATAAAAGGTCCATGGCTGTGTCTCAGGGGGTCCGTGAACAGTTTTTATTTTGCAAAAAAAATATGAGAGAAAATAGTCAGCAAATGTACACATCTAAAAATAAGTGAAACAAAAAGCAAACTTTTAATTAAAGTTGGAATGAATAGGAAGCGCTGGCTTTGTTTCGTTTTCTTCCTAAAAAATGTTATAGTATTTTATTGTTTATACCGGAAGGTATAAACTCTCGACGGCGCAATATCTTATTTCTCATTGTCCAAAATTAAATACTTTTTAACTTTTCCCATATGTTATTTTAAATATATATGAGCAACGAATGGCAAAAATATCGAGATGGAAAATTTCGTCTCAGAAAACTGCATCTAATTCAAGCATGGCTTAACAGTTTAGCGAGCGGTATAGCCAAATGAGAGAACCAGTTTACTGAGAACGAATGAAAACGTCACAAAATTTTATGTCTCAATTAATCTGAAGCTATTTTGGAGGACATGAATCGCATATCGGTAGTTAGAACTGCCTTTTCAAATTTATTTTGGCATGGTTTCGTCAGCAGCATCACGCATCCTCCCTGAGAATGCGGACTTTTGCGAAGGATTAATTTTTTCAGCGGGAAAAAGATTTCAAAGCACTCACATCTTCTGCCTCCTTCTTCGCAACGCGATCCTTGTCATTGCCTAGATCTTCAAATTCCTTGCTCTTTTTGCGCGACAACTTCTTCTTCAACATCATGAACTTTTCATCCATTTTGTCGAGAACGTCTTTCGAAAATTCGCCCACCGGATTTTCTTTGCTACCTCCCCCTGTCTTCGCCTTGGCATCCTTTCCGCCTTTTGAGTCTTCTTCTTTGATCGCTTTCTTCACTTCTTCGTTCTAATGCAGAAAGATTTTGCAAAATGAACAAAAAAAAAGAAGAAAAAAAAGATATTTTAATGCTCGTTTTTTAAAAACTCTGTCCGAGTCCCTGGATGCGGAGATTTTGAAGAGATGAGAGTCGAAGTCGGTATCTAATATGAATCAGAGCCGGATTCTTTTAACTTAAAAAGTTATTGGCCCTTCTTATGTCAAAACTGGAATTAGGAGTTCGCTTTTAATATCTTAAATTTTTAAGTTTATTATTTGTTTTTCTTAAAGATATTAAAAAATGTGAAATTAATTGATTTAGAAAAAAAATTAATTAAATCCTAGCTAATTAACATTTTAAAGCTATTTTCAAGCTTTTGATGTATATTTATTTTGAATTGGTGAGTACTAGATAAAAAAATATTTGACATTAAGGTTTTATAATTTTTGGAAAAAAAGAAAGAGAAAAATCTATTCATAGATGTTATTTTTATTTTCTCTATATAATCGTAATGAAGTTAAACATAGTTTTATAAAAATGATGTCTTTGTGCTCAAAATAATAGTAAATTAACCTTTTTATCCGTCGGGATTATCCGAATACTGGGTAAAATTTAAAGTAAGGCCAGATTTCGGAAGACGCATATTTTTCGGTTGTCCGGTACATTCCTAGTTAAAACAGGCGTTGGCAATATTTCGTCACATATGGGCCTACTTGCAAACCAAGTTCATATTTATACGCTTAGAAAAAATTCCCACGCTTTACTTTACTAAATATTTTTAAAGTTTCACAACTTCGGGCTAGTACTCACTTCTTGCCAAAAATACAATTTAGGTTGGCAATTTTTTTTACCAAAATTATTGTACAAACAAATATTCGAATATTTTTTGAAAAATAAAAAAGCTTTTTTTTTTAAAATTCAAATCTTGTCACAATTTAAATCTTAGTTTTTTAAAATCGCAAATATTAGATAAATCCAAAATGGGAGAATGAGTGATATTTCTTTTTTCTCAAAAAATGGAATCTATAGAAAAATTTTTTTAGGAATAGTTTATGGAAAGACAATGAAGAATTCAAATGTAAGTTTAAAAAAAAATGTGAAAGAAGATATTTGGACATTTTTTACTTCAAACAAAGTGGAAGATGTTTAAATTTGGTTTAATCTTAAGAGAGATTCAAAGAAAAAAGTTGGGAAACTTGGGTATAAAGCACACGAATGCATTCTTTGCTCTAATGTGAGTGTTACAAATAATGGTTTGCTATATTTTTTGCAACGAAGCAAAAATGAAAATAATAAGAAAAATTTAATATACTAGTTCAAAGAACAAAACAGGATTATTTTTAGCTAATTTTTCAGATCTGGTGTTAAAGAAGATTTTGCATCCCTTATTGAACCATTTTCTAATTTGTAATTAAAAATTTTTTTTGAAATAGTAATTTAGCAAAACCAAAAATCATCAAGTATCCAAAATTTTAAAGAAAATAAATAAAAAGTTTTAAATTAAAAGTTCAAAATAAGTTTTGAAAACGAAATTTGGCCCATGGCCTAATGTTTGCCCACATGTCATTTTAAGCAATAAAGTATTCTTTAAAATTTTCTTCAGGAAATGGTCTATCTATTGCCGTTAAATCATATGGTATCGTCTTGGGATCAATCCCATCTCCATCCGTTCACTCATGAAAGATTATTATTTTCTCTTTTCAGATATTTACGGATAGGGAATGTCATAAGTCACTTTTATAACTTTATTTGTTTTAATAATACTTTAAAACTAGGACTAAATATCTGGCAAACAGTTTAACCAAGAAATTTGTCAACTAACAAACTATAGCTACTTCCAGCAAACTATTTTAATGCTGTTAGATCGGTCCAAATTTCATTTGGGCGAAGGGACATTTTACCGAAAATATACACAATTTGTCAATTCTTGTAGACGTTGCTTTACTTGCTGTAAGTTTGCACCCTTTGTGCTCTATGCAAATCTGTAGCGTAATTTTTGTTAACAAATTATGTGATGGGTAATTTTATCTACTAAAAGCTGCATAATAAATGTGTTGCAATATGTCTATATTTATGATTGATTATGATTTTATTATATTTTATTGTGTTTTAGTGTTTCAACATTAGAACAATATTGATTTTATTGGGTGTAGAAGTCTGCAAAAATGCCAATATGCATGTTCGTTGATAATCTTTTTCTTCGGCCAAATTTCCGCCTGTAAAATGTCCGTTCGAACAAATGTGCGTGAAGCAAATGTCCTTCGGCCAAATTTTCGTGTGCCGAAATTTCAATGGTATCGCTGAAAAATGAAATATAAAATGTGAAAAACAAGGATTGATTTGAAAAAAAATTTTTAATTTAAAGTTATAAAGTACTTTTATTTATATTGATAAATATATTTTTTGTATTTTTCAAATCAATCATCAATTTTTTCTCTTATCATCTAATTTTTAGTGATATGATCGAAATATTGATGATCCAGAAATTTCTTATAGGGGGGGGGGGGGCGAAATCTATTTTAATTTATTTGCAATTTTGCTAAGAGTCTTCAGAGAATACGACAGCTGTATTATGTCTTTTAGAATCACTATGTTTTCATATTTTTAACATTATTTTGCCATCAATAAATTGCAAAAATTGAATGTGTGATATGATCGAAATATTGATATATATATATATATATCAGTGGCGGATCAAGAAATTTCTTATAGGAAGGGGGAGGGGGGGGGGGGGGGGGGAGAAATCTATTTTAATTTTTTTGCAATTTTGCTAAGAGTCACAACAGCTGTATTATGTCGTTTAGACTTAATTTTAACATTATTTTGCCATGAATAAATTGCAAAATCTTATTTTATAAACATGTAAGGGTATACATTAGTAAGGGTAATTTTCGAAGCCATTTTTCATGGGAGGGGGGGGGCACATATGCACTGACTTGCTTCCCACATCACCCCATTATTTAGTGTGATATGACTGAAATAGCTATACTTCTTAGTCAGATTTATTTGTGCTAAAAATTGGCGGTGTCTTATAAATGATGGGAATAATTTTTTCCATGAAATTATTATTATCTTTCAAAAGACGTATTATGACTTTTATAAACGTAAACGCAATGTTTTTTAACATCTCGAAATTTTGGGTACTAAAAATTATATATATATTTTTTTAATAATTACTCTTAAATAATTTTTTTATAATTAAAATTTAATAATTTACTATTTTTTTAATAATAATTAAGTGAAAGAATTTACCAAATTTGAGTTAAAAAATATAATTACATTTAAAAGAGAAAGAAAAGGTAAATATTTCAAAAAATTAGCCAAATGAATAAGAACAAAAATTGAGGAGTTATTTGAACTAAAAAAGAAGCTTTTGAGAAAAAAATTATGAAAGGCGGTTTGAACACACAAAGTGGAACTGATGATGCTTCAATAGTCCAAACCGAACTTTCACAGAGGGTATAGTTACTCATGATGATAGAATACAAGAGAACGTTCAATTCCTATAGTTATTATAACTCAAAAAGTAGTTTTAAAATACCCCGGTTTTTATTATTCTAGAACTTTGTGCGAAAAATTGATTTGGATATTGCTAAATGTAGCAATTTTTTTTTATTTACATTGATATATTTTGAATAGAAATATACGCTAAGCGGTTTTATTGATAAATTTGAAGAATTGTGAAAAAATGTTAAAAATCACCTTATTTGAAGTAGAGGATGAAGAGAGAGAAATATTCTCTCTGTCAACATTTTCTGAATCTTTGGGTACTGATTCTTCTCCTTTTTTAACTTTCTTTTTATTTTTGAATTTTTTACCCAATTTATTTATTTTGCCGGGAAAAACGCGGATACTCTGCAGTCCTGTATCGTTTAGAGCTTCTTCATCGTAGTTTTTACTTTTAATGTTTTGGAAAACGATGATTGAACCGAAGGTGAAAAGTGCTGCTAACACAAATCCCAAGATCTAAAGTGACATTGGGGGATTGGTGAAAGTATATGGAATTTTCAGCAAATGAAATCAAAGTAAATTTCTTACACAGCCAATGATGTGCGCTACTGTACACTGACCAATTGCCAATATGATTGAGCCAATCAAAGCAAGTATCGTGTTGATCAATTGCTCTGTCAGAACCTATTGGAATCATGTAAAAAATGTTTGTAATATAGAGGGAGTTCTTTCGAACTTTTCATCTCTTAACTTTCTCTAGACATATCTTATCATTACAACAAATTTGTAATTTATTTAATTAAAAAATTGAACAACTCATTCCTATTTTAAGGCTTTTTCCTTACATGAATTAATAATATATAATGAGATATATACAGTGTTATAATTTTGGGAGAAATAGTCTTTTGAGTAGAACATTTGAAAAGTGTATCTAAATTCAAGAACAAAACTATTATCTTTTTTATTCTTTTATTTTTAACCGATGAAATTAGGACTTTTAGTAAATCTAATCCAATTTTATAAGTATTTTTTACCGAATTGATGGAAATATTTTGTAAAAAAAATTGGAAAAATGAACAAGGTGACTCAAATTTAAAAAATTTTTCTACCAGATTCTGCAAAAACTCTGTTCTCCATAACTGAAAAAATGCTTAAAGGGCGACTTCGATCAATGCCCTCATATTGAGAATGCAGTAAAATTGCTATCGAATCTAATGTATAGATAAAATTTTGAAGAGATTGGTTTTTGAGAGCTCTAACTTCGATAATATTATCCAAAAGATGCAAAAAATGAACGTCTTCAAAAGAGAAAGATCAGTAAAGACCAAAGAGTGTTATAGACAGCTCAATCTTCAGACTCTAAACACATATGGAGGAGCGGCAAAGATGATTTTAACAGTGCTGGATTATGGTCTCTTTTAAAAATTTGGCTTTTTTTGGCTTATTTTGGATAATATTATAAAATGCGTAGTGATAATGTCAAATCAAAAGCTTTTATATAAATTCGTAAAAGCAAAGTCAGCTAGATAATTTTTTTTTAATTAAAAAAAATCCAATTAAAATTCAGACTTTTTACAATACTGTAAATCAAGAAATTTTCGCAAAATTTAAATTTTCTTCTCTCTATAGGAGTTTCAAAATTCGCAAAATAACAGCTTTTCCGCAAAATTTCATGATTTACACTATTTTATGGAAAAAATGATACGATTATAATAAATCTCAGAGATACAGTTTTTTCCAAGCTTGATAAGAAAAATGCTTCTCTTCTCTTCAAAACCATGATACGACCAATATTGGAATATGGATTGGCAATATAATTACTGGCTCTCACAACAAGCTTGAATTGAGGAAACTTGAGAGAGTCCAAAGAAAATTCACTAAAAAAGTAGCGGGTGCCCAAGATATGTTATACACAGACAGAATAAATGAACTCAATCTTCCGTCTCTTCTTTATAGAATAAAAAGTCAAAAAATGATAACTATTCATAATAATATACTGAAGAAAAATATTGACATACAAAGAAAAGTTTTACCTCCAATGGCATCACGTATTTCTCGATGTAATTCCTTAAAACTTCAACTACAGACTCTCATCATGGCACTTTTAGAAAAACTTATTTCCCTAACTCTTCAACTAAAGAATGGAACAATCTACCTCAAAGTATTGTGGATGCACCAACATTAAATGTATTTAAAAATAGAATTAGACTTCCATTTGGAGTCATCTCAAGTTTTTACACTTGGCATATTTCGTCTTATGAAAACTCAAATATCTCATTATTTGAAGTTATTATTTTTAGATGCAATTTTCATATAGGTTTGAACAACCTTCTTTTTGCTTAATAAAATATGTTATGTTATTATAATAAATGTACATACGATTCTAGATCAATTCTTGTTTCTTGATAAATTTTTTCAATATATTCATAAAAAAAATCGAATACAAAACTAAAATTTTTAACTAACTTTATAGAAAATATAGAAGCAATAGGAAAAAAATTAACACACGATGATAGAGCATCTTTTTTGTTTCTTGATCAAATGTTTTTAATGGAGTACACAAAAAAATGTATACTTTGTATGTAGAAAATAGAGTTGTATTGGATTGTTGTATTGCTTTCATCATTTTCAAGCATTTTTAGTTTTTCTATAAACAAAAAATTTTTTTTGAGAATTTTTACTCTATCCAAAATTTTTTTACATTGACATCTCTCTAAATTTTTAAGAAGTTTTTAGATTTTGACATCCCCATTAGCTAGGATGTCAAATTTGTTATCCGTTCCGCATATGTGAATACAAAAAAGTGAATTAATTAATATGCCAGCATAGACCAAATTTTTTTTTACACTTTTTTTTATATAAGCAACCCCATTTTCTGGATCAGGCCTCAGTTTGCTAAGAGTGGAGGGGGGCATTTTCCCCGGTCTCAAGATGCTTACGTGGTTGATTGCACAGCTTGATTTTTTTTGCTTAAAAGATTTTTATTGAATTATATAAATCGTATATATTTATAATAAATTACAATATAAAATTATATTAAAAATAATTAAATTAACTCCAAAAGGCAACGTTTACAATTCCAAAAATTGACCTGATTTGGGGCCGGAAACCTTAGCAACTCTGTTGCTTATAAAGAAAAAAAAGTTGTGTTTAATCAATTTTTTCGATAACAATAAAGAAAAAATTAAATACGAATTTTCAAAATTTTTAAAAATTGTATGTAAAAAGGAGGAAGTGGAAAATAGGAATGCAACGCCAGAGTAAGTGTTTTTGTTTTTTTGGTCCAAATTTTTGAAATTATAAAAAATTCTAACAGAAAAGGCGGAACTTTATATCAAAGGATACAACTTTTGGAACGCTGTATGCAAAAAAAGGAGGAAAGGAAAAATGAGATTACAATTCGCGACCAAATCTTCTTGTTGGATTCCGTGGAAGCCGTGAGCAGGTAGAGGATGAATTGGTTGAAGTTGATGAAGAAGATGATGTACATGAAGGAGGTAAATGCACGGATAGAGCCCACAGCTGTCAAGCACCACTTTGAGAAGTAGACGATAAGAAAGGGCAGCACGGTGAACACCTGAAGTCAATGTATTATTGCTTGAAAGTATGTATCAAACGGGTTATTTTGGCCTCTAAATATATTGATATAATTTTTTGAGGCCTAATTGTCTTAAGGTGGAAATGTTCCTGAACCAGAATGTATTAATGGGTATAATCTATAGAGATGTTTTTTTCCTATTTTGTTATGACTTTAGCAATGAATTTTGAAAGATGTTTAGAATGTTGATTACGAAAAAGTGAGAACCAAGTTAATACACGTCTAGTTTTGATCATCAATGTATCCATGGTTGAAAGTTTAGGGCATGTAACATTGACACCAAAGCCAACTCTAATCGTAACTGTGAAAAAATAAGCCTTAGGAGTAATTCATCAATGATTTCTTCCTATTTAATGATCTTTAGCAGTCATTTTTGAAAAAATTAGGAAAGACGAACATATGTGTATTTTTAATCTACAAGATGTCCGTGGGCTAAGGTTGGTGAAGTAAAAACCTAATCATAAAGGTCTTGAAGAAATAAATTTTAAGGTTAATTCATCTAAGATTTTTTACTTTTTTTTTTAATTTTTAGTTAGCAAATCGTGAAAATGGGCAGAGTAGACAGACCTATGAATGTGGTACTGCCGAAAGGGCACATGTGTTGGTCATCATTAGATTTTCCTCGTGGAACTCTTTAGAATGAAGCCAGGCTCATCTTGAAAAGGACAAGCCAACTCAGAGAAATTATGCTTCAAAATAAAGTCATCTCTCATGCCAGGAATAGGAGGAAAAAATTTTTACTGAAAAATTAAAAAAGCTTTCACACCTCAAATAACGCAATTCAGGTTAGCGACGCTTTTATGGGGTACACGCCAAATATAAAGTTTTGGGATGATGAAGTGTCAACAAAAATTTTTTATTCTCTTTTAACACACAATCTTAAATTGATCATGGATAAATATATAAAGAAAATTTTCAAAATTTTACATTTCAAAGAAATCATTTTATTCATGTGAAAACCTTTTTCGGTATTCAAGATCTCAAAGAAAGAATTGATCATTTTTAGCCGAGAAAGTCATCAAGGCGCCATTCGAATGATACTATGCCCCACTTTAACAAGTTTACTAGTCCCAATAGAGGAGTATAATCGCTTAATACTACGCACTAGGGTCTGGAGGCACTTCAGAAAATGTTATTGGATGAAAATGTCTAGGTTGTGTTTGCAAAGATGCAAATGTACACTTTCTCCATTACAAAATTCATTCTTCTGAATGAAAGAATTTATTGGATAACAAATTATATAGTGGAGTTGTAAATTTTTTTGTATCAAAGACAAGTTGACACAAAATTTCAGCGTGATATCAAATACACATTCAAGAATGTCTATAAATAAGAGATTATATACACACTATTTTAGACTTTATTATAGCGAATTTTTGGAAAAGCGTGAAGACCTTTCGTATCAAATAGCACAAATGGCTTTGAATTTCACTAAACCAAGAAACATACAATGCTCCATTTTTACATTCTCTCTTATTAATTAATTAATATAATTATTAATTATTTTTTAATACATTCTCTTATTATACATTATCTATTTTTACAAGTTAATCCTATTTGATCTTAAAAGTGTGCTTCATCAACATCTCAATTTCTCCTGAATTTAAAAATTATTGCACTTTCTTCTTTTTTCCAAAAGAAAGATGAAGATGAAATATCCCGAATTTTTAAAATAGACTCACATTATCTTATTCAGCAAATTTTCCAAAATTAAATTATTTTGAAAAACAACCCAGATATATCTTTTTTCAAAACCCTAATTTTATCTAATTGCTAAAAAGCGATGATTTCTCACTAAGTTACTTTGCTATAATCACAATAAGAAAGATTATTATTATCAATTGGGAAAAAAGAGAAATTTGCATTATTTTATGGCAAATCAAACTTCGATACAAAAATATGTGCGAAGAAGTATGAATCTTGATTCATTATGTCTACAAAGATGTTTTATAATTAAAATTTGTATTTTCAATTAAACAAATTGTACATTAATTTCGTATATAATTTACACTTATAAGTATCATTAATATTAGACGGATTTTTGTCGATTAAAAGTATGGTGATTTTCCTTTCCTGGTACATGGGTGCCACAACTGGTCCTCTAGCGATTAAGTATACTATTGAAGGATAAGAGGTGAAAGGCAAGAGTGATACCATTTGCAGAATCATGAAATGAGCAGTGAAGGATTTCAGAAACGCCTTTCTCACTTCAATCCCTCTGCCTCTTTTGATTTTTGCAACTTCCAAAGACTCAACATCCAGTTCTTCCATCATCTTTCTTTAAGAATCAAAGGAAAGCACGTAAAAACTAATTATATGAGATCAAGTAAAAGAAGTGTATGGCTTATGGAGAAAAAGCTCAGTGACTCCATAAAAGTTTGTAATATACAGAGTCGGGTTCTAGATCATCTACCATATGGAGAACTGCCCGATAGACACTTCCTCGACAGACAATTTGTCGATAAAGATTAGCCCAACGAACAATGTCATTTTAATTACGCAAAAAATTTTAATGCTTTGAGTTGTATTGCTTAAATAAAAGAAAAATAATGAAGTCACTTAAAAAATTTCATTGTTGTCTTCATAAAATTGTATATTCGATTTATTTTTATATAATTATAAAAATGCTTAAACAATGAAATGAAATATTTTAGAATCAACGGCATTTTAGGAAATAACGATAAAAGTTGTAAAAAAAGTTTTAAAGCTCTAAAAACACTAACAATCCAAAGAATAACTAAATTGCCAAAACTTAATCAAATGCTTTTTAAAGACTGCAACTTCAAATTACATTTTATATTTCTCTCAAAAACTGACTTAAATCATTAATTTGATCATGGTTAACAATATCAGGAGTTCTTTTTGTCGAGTTTTGATCCATATTTTTTAATTTTTTTCTTGTTGGATTCCGTAGAAGCCGTGAACAGGTAGAGGATGAATTGGTTGAAGTTGAATATGTACATGAAGGAGGTAAATGCTCATATACATTTTTATATGAAGAAATAATTCGTTTAATAAATGAATTATTATTATTCGTTTATTTAAACAATAAAACTCAAATTATAAAGTTTTTCGCCTGATTAAAATTACGTTTTCCTGGGGGGGGGGGGGGGTTGTTTCACTCGGGAAGTTGTCCGTCAGACAAATGTCTATCGGGCAATTGAGTAGATACCATAATATATGTGTGTTCATTTTAAGTTTTAACTTTAAAAAATATTTACTGTTTAGAGAAGTGTTGTATATAATGGATATTTTACATATACTATATACCATTTTGACTTTAATTTTAATCCTTTTTATTTGAAATCTCTCATTTTTAACCCTTAAATTCGTCTTTTTCCATTTTAAATGCGTCCTTACTCATTTCAAATTAAAAAGAAGACCAATAAAAAAATGAAAATAAAATAAATAAGGACAAAATTGAAATGGAAATCAGGACCGGCCTTAGGCCACGGCAACCCATGCGGCCGCAGTGGGCCCAGCGCTTCTCATTTTTCATTTTGATGATATATTGTATGATTTCGCTAAACGCAAGGTTCGCAAAGTAAAGTTACTTTGATCGTCATTTTGTGTTGATGAAAAAGTAATAAAACAACCCCTTTTCTTTTTTTCAAAATCTTATTTCTCACTGTTAATCTTTTTTTCCTACCCACACTGGGCCCCGCGAACACTAGGGCCGGCCCTGATGAAAATGAACGAAATTAAAGTGAGAATCTTATACATACCTTTTTCCAAACAAAAGAAACTCTTTTCCAAACTATATCAACTTTTTCCCAACCTAAATCAACTTTCACCCAATCTATTTCACTTTTTTCATTCCAAAAAATATGCAATATTTATAGTTAAAAAATGGAATTGAAAGAGATCATTTTTGAGCTTTAGAAAAAAATATTTAAAAAAATTTGAAATAAATAAAACTGATATATTGATTTCTTTTATATATTTTTATATGTTTTATATTTGTGTCGTATGACTAGAGACAAGAAAAAAAAGAACAAATAAACAACTTCTTTTAGAATTATTTATGAATAAATTTAATAAAAATATATTGAGTTTTTGTGTTTTTTAATGCTGATTCCTTATAATTAATAAGTTGGAAAAGCAACAGTATTTGCTTATTGTATCATGCTTTGTCATGAATAAAGATTTTCATTGGTATGATTGGCAATCACACATGCCAATATACGCGGAGTATCACCAATCATAATGCTACAAAAGATGATTGACATTTGTAATGATATTTCAAAGTAAAAATATCAATAATTTTTCACATGGTTTTTAAGTTTTTTTTTATTCAGATTTTTTACAGTGATCTCTTCACTACAAAATATATGATTTGTATTTTAAATAAATTGACATGAATTTAATCAAATTGGACTGCAAACTTTGTATAGTTTATATCAGTTAATTTTTATATATCAGTGGTCTGGTAAGACCACGGTAGACGACAAAGGAAACAACAAAATGGACAGAGCATCCAAGAGCGGTACAAAAACCATTTGGGCCGCTAATGTTTTTTAGTTTCAAATAGTGTACATTTGCAAATTAAAATGAAACATGTTAAACACTTTTCCCTTTCGATGTAGGTTATGTGTTTTATGTAAATTTTATTGATTTTTCAAATTTTTCTCTTTTTTTTTGAATTAATTAATTTGATCAAGTTTTATTAATGTAACAAACTCAATTTTTTGTAAGAAACCTTCATTTTGCTCAAATAAAAATATATATCAAGATGCAATAAACACTCTGCTATAATCTAACACAAAATACTTGAAAAATGGTCCATAAGCTCTACATCTAATTTTAAAAAAATCTTTGAAAATTTAATTTTTAAAAATTCTTATACAATATTTGAGACTAAAAAACAATGAGTGTCAAAAATATTTTTTTCCTTGATTTTTGCAACAAACCAGATGTCTTACATTCGAGAAAGTATAGGCAAAAATTCAAGTTCAACAAAAATAAGTACGTCTAATGATTGCACCATAAATGAAAAGTTCACTGTCACCAATTGGCATTAAAATTTTAATCAAATAGAGGACTTAGAGGGTAGCATTCATCATGTTAGTTCACACTTATTCAAGCAAAATACAAAGTGAAGATATGACTGACAGCTAAGCCTGACGAATCATAAAAAGGAGAGCTGAAAAATATAACAGCTTGGTTGTGCTTGAGTTAAGTGCACCAACAAGTAGACTTGGGATCGTTACTACCAAAGATAACTTCATTCTAGTTATCGTTACTTTGAAGAAAGAAGTAATTTTGAAATGTTACATAATAATTTGCTGCAATTATTTTGAAAGAAATATTAGAAAAAGAAAAAAACTAAAATATTTTTACATATCAAAATTAAACAAAAGTTTAACACAAAGCCAAGATGAAAATAAAATAAATTTGTCAAATTGGGAAACAAATATTGAAATATTGCAAAAATACACTACACACACATAAAAGAAGTTTTTTTGATAATTAGTTTAATTCGCTGAGTTAGGTCTAGGTGTTAAAAATCAGGTTTTCAGTTTAATTCAAAAATAGTAAGGTGTTTAAAAATTCAATTTTTTGGGAAAATTTTTTATATCATAAAACCTTATTTCGAGCTTGGATCCCATATGGTAGTCGATTTCAGAAGTGCTTTTCAACGGATTTTGGCGATATATATCTTAGATTTTTGTAAACTTGACTGTGAAATCATGAATGCTAGAGTCGAATTATACATTAAATGTGTAATTAAAAGTCAAGAAAAGGTGAACTCTTTTGAATTCTCTTTGAAGAAGTGACACTATTTTGTAACAAGTTCATAAGTTCTTGAAGCATATTCAATATATTTGTTACATACAAAGTATAACTTTCGCCATGACATACAATATACCTTTAGTATCTTTAGTTTATTTAATCTCAATTTCGTTATATCAGGAAGGACATGAAAAAGACAAAACTTGTGAATAAAACATTTTTATTTTAAATGATATACGAGAAAATGTGATGCATGCCATAAATATATATGTAAAAATCATACAAAAATGCTTTGTCCTAATTGCTATCAGCTCATCCACAAATATTTTTTTATTCTTTTATCATCTTTGAAAAGTCTTATTCTTTTGTATATTTTTGATGATATAAAATTTTTAGAGCAGATGGCGTTAATTTTTTTTTAATCTTTTTTTTAAATTATCATATAAATTTGTTTTTGTTTATTTTTTACCCATATTGTACATAAAACAAATATAAAGTCACTTAAGGTAAAAAAAATTGAAAAATTTTTATGAAAAAATTTTGCCTTTTTTTTAGTAAAAAAATCCCCTTGAATAAAAGCTTATAAAAAAACTTTTTGACTTATATTTATTTTTTTGTCAAAAGTAATCCTGTATCGCTAAGGTAAAAAGTACATATAATTATTTACTATGCTTACATATTTTTTATAAGGCGAAAAATCAATCGAAGCTACAAGATGGAGTAAAAAACTATTTTTACTTTAAAAGTTTTTAATTTTAACTTTTTTTTTTTACTAATTTTTAATTTTTTCTTCTTCAGTTTTACAAGTAGCGCTTAGCCATTTTTAATATCTGAAAATTCCGCAATACGCCTATATCCACAATTTCGTTATAGCAGACTTCGTTATAGGCGCTTTAATTAAAACATAATAAATAGGAGATTTTGAGCAGTCAAACAAATTGCTCCGTTATATATGCGAAATTTCGCTATAAGCAGATTTCACATTAAAAATAAAAAAATTAATTAAAAAGATTCTGATATAAAATTCATGAAAAATGAATTAATTAAAAAGAAAATTTTTGGAGTAAATAGATATTCAGACATACACATAAGGTAAAGGCACGGTGGAGTGTTTTCATCGAAAAAGCACATTTGAGATGCTTGTATCAAACTATAAAGAGCTTGATGCGGGATCGAACCCAAGACCTTGAGTATCTAACCATCCTTACTCATGCCTCGAAAAAATATATAAATAAGGTTTCTTCTTCTTCCTCTTCTCCTTTTATCAAATACTGCATCCTTTTTGATTTAAAGGAGAAAATAACGTAATCGTTAAAGTAAAAGTAATTTTTTATGGACTTTTGAAAAATAGTGAAAAATGTTATAATAAGGAGAAAATGATATTATTTTACATTAGTGCAAGTTTTCAATGTCAAAAGTTGTGATGTAATTTG
Source organism: Nectonema munidae (assembly GCA_030549495.1). Classification (NCBI taxonomy): domain Eukaryota; kingdom Metazoa; phylum Nematomorpha; class Nectonematoida; family Nectonematidae; genus Nectonema; species Nectonema munidae. The sequence goes on from JAUIRK010000683.1 coordinate 33,006, forward strand.
ACATCATTGAACTTTGAAAACTTGTAAAGATGGAAGCGTGTGAATCAATATAGCGTATTTTTTTAAAGGTAAGGGCATCTTTTTAAATCGACAGGCGAATGTGCACCACTTGAGTCGAACTATGAGCAAAGAAGGCTTGATGCAGGATCGCACCCGAGACTTTGCGCTATCTGAGTGAAGCATCTAAACACCACCTTACTCACAAAAAGGTAAAATGATAAAAAAAATTATAAAAAACTAAAAAAATACGCATAAAATATGATTTGTACTTTGGGGATAACCGATAAGCAAAACTTTAAGATGATCAAGCGATTTACGTGTCCTTATTCTGCGTGTATTGTGAAAGATAACAAGAAAAAACGATAGCTGCACAATTTTCTTCCTCTTTTTGCAAAAAAAGTTCTTATAAAAACATCTACTACTATTATTATTCTTATTATTATGATTGGAGGTGCTTTGGGGAAGATGGCTTAATTTGACGAGACTTGACAAGCAGCAGCACTTTGCAAAGAAAACCTTTTTCGTACGCAAACGAGCATCGATTTGCAAGTTTGCTTGCGGGATGATGATTGCTCAACGAGAAATAATGGAAGGCGTGTGAGAGGAGAATTCTTCCCAGATTTTGAATGTTATCTGTTTCGTTAATTAAGAAAAGTGAAGATAAACTTCTTTTGAGAATGACAACAATCTTGTGTTTTCTGTTTCAGAGAAATCGTAAGGAAGAGGAGGAAAGATGCGAAGGGCTGCTTGAGAATGAGAATGTGAAAATCGTAGATTTCTCTCTCTCTCTCCCTCTCTCCTTCACTTTTTCTCTCTCGGCGCGTGCATAAATTGGCTTCCTAAGTTTGCGTTTTGTTTTTGCGCTTGATGTGTTTGTTCGCCGACCCATGTCAAAAAGTTTATCCTTGAAATGCAATTAACATTCACTTGTACACTCTTGTGGAATTGAAGTTGAATGTATAAAATATATACCAGAGAATCCCGAAACTTCCCTTTCCCCTGCTGGGAATCTTTTCCCCATTCCCCGGATGAGGGAAGAACAAATGTCGGGGCATTGGAAGTAGGAGTGCTGATTTTATTGATTTATTTTTCTGCTAGCATGAAGGCATATAATAATCAAAAGTGATAGATGAATATTTACAAAATGAGTGTTTAGGTTGCATAAAGTTTTTGTCCAACAAACAAGCTAACTTTTTATACTTCTAAATTAGTGGAAGGAATGAAAAACTACGAATGTATGCGCGATGTAAAAAACGATGATAATATAAGTCTTACCTGGTGGTGGGCCAAAAAGAAAAGAAATACCTTCCAATATATATATAATTTATCAAAAAAATTTCCAGCTCTTTCGAATGGCACTACGCAATCTGAACGAATTTTTTGTTTTGTAGCTTCTTTTGCTACAAATAAAAGATATCATTTAAATCCAGAAATTTGACTGTTGTTCACATCTATAAAAATATTTATTAATTAATTTTTATTTAGCAAAAAAGTATAAAAAATTCTCATGTCTTGAAATCAGCAAAGCTCCAATCATTTGCCTGTTGTCCACTTCCCAAAATGGCCAATCTCGCAAAAGGGGCCAACAGCATAGACATGCTTATACTGTCAGACCACGAAATCTTAAAATAGCTAATTATATTTAATATTTATAATCATTAAAATATGCTCTTTCTTAATGTAGAATTTCGAAATGTATATAAATTTATATAAAGTGAAAATCCCTTTTCAAAGAATTTCATCCAGATAGACGGAGGCTTTCGGATTATGGAGTCGGGTTTTTCAATCACTGACATATGTAGCGAGGAATTTCCTCTTTTTGCATACTTAAAATTCATGTATGACGCTATTCATGTAGTATATTGAACAAAAATAACCTCAATTGAAATAAATAATTTTTTATATTCTCTAATTTTATTCGTGGAAGTGCAAAATCATTTGATTGCATTTTAATAATTTTCAAATTTGCCGCCATTTATCTATTACAAATAAATACTTTGGATTTTATCAGGAATTTCTTAGATCGAAATTCCTAGAATCGATATCAGAATTTTAATCATCTTTTTCAAAACTCATAATCAGAATCAAAATAAGAAATAAAATAAAATCTAGAGAACTATGAAAAACAGATTTTCTCAGTAATTGTATAGTTGGAAGATTTATTTCTTCTATACTTCAGGCGAACGAGCAGAGTTTCGTGAAAAACTAAGAACTGAACTTCACAGTAACTTCTCTATTGTGGCAACACAATTAAATGACAAACCGTCTACGGAGTAGAAACCAGGAGTAGAGAGAGATTTTTCATTCCTAGACCCAGAAATCATGTTTACCTGCCCTTTTAGAGTTCGACATAGCTATAGCGTATATAAGCATATTTCAACAAATCATTTGAGATGATGGTCCAATTAGTTACTGGAAAACCAAGCAATCCATTTTTCCACATCTAAATAAAAATGGTCTTGTAAATAACTATTTCAAATGTTTTTTACTAATCAAAATGAAAATCCGAATCAGAATTTTAGAAATGAAGAAGTCACAATCGGGAATCAAAATTGTAATTAAAATTCTGAGAATCAGAATCAGCAACATACCTGCTTTAAATTGAATCAAGCACTGATCCTTATTTGATCATATATAATAATTGATTGCTAAAGGTTCAATGATGCCTTCTTGATTAAGGTAGCGCCTCTGCCTTCACTGATAGAAACGGAAATTATTTCATTCTATGCGATCACAGTTGGAGAAGGAGTCGCGTAAGTATTGGAGTTTTAGTTGATTACTTAATGCGGCGACTTCACAGTTCTTTTTGAATCATCTCTATCTTATTTTTGATTAGAGTTTCATAAAATTCTTCTTTTATTTAATTAATCCTTTTATATATCAAGTAAGATTTGCTAATTGCTAGCATTTTGATGGATGCTTTACCCTCATCTATAGATCCCTATTTATTCTACAGGTGGCATGTCAGCGCGCAAAATATCAATTTCTATTCTTTTAACTAATTTTTTTTTAACTTTTAATGAAACATCAATAAAATTTCTCCTTATTTTCCTTCTTCTTCTTCTTTTACTTCTTCTATTTGAAAATAAAATTTTCAGCCTTTTATAAACAAGAGATATTCACTGATATTTTCCAATTTTTTAACTATAAACCGTTTGACAGAATAAGAACACATTGACAAAATAAAGAAGACGAGCAGCATAAAGAATATCCAATTTCTAAACAACATTTATAGAATTGATACAAACGCTGTTTTACGCTTACTGGGCTAAGTTTTAACATACATTTACAATTCCAGCCATAGTTAGGATATCTTCAATCAAAGCAATCAAAAATTGATTTTATTGAGTCTCAAAATTTCTGCAATGCATAAATAAAATTTTGGTTAAAATTTCCAAAAATTAAAAATAGTACATATCAATGTAATATAATATAGCCAATGAAAAACTAAAATTTAAATAAAGTTGAAGGAAATAAAATTGCTAAAAGACAAAATTTAATTGCAAAAGGACAAAATAGAATTACAAAAAGACAAAATAGAATTACAAAAAGACAAAATAGGATTGCAAAAAGAAGAAATAGAATTGCAAAAAAAAGACAAAATAGAACTAAAAATAGTATATCTCTTCAGATATTTCACTATTTGATATTCTAAGTTAAAACAAACTCAAATCAAACTTCTTCAAGACATTAGAGAAGTCAAAAAATTATTATTTATTGTAAACAGTTCACATTTTAGGGAAAATTCTATTCAAGAGAAAAAGCAAAAGATTAATCAACTTACAAAACTTAGTGAAACAATGACTTGAATATATTTTTTTCCAAAATGATAAACAACAAATCAACACAACATTAAATCCATGTTTGCGAGATAAAAATGTGAAAGTAGATGTACCGCGCGATGAGTATAGAACAAAAAGGAGCATTTCCTGTCAATAAACAACGGAAATAAGAAAGTGCAATGCACTGATGCAAAGTGGTGAGAATGTAGACTTAACACATTTAAGACCAAGCAAAGCAGACGATATCTAAAAAAACGCAGACGATTTATATTCAAAGTCATTGAAAAAAGCAGACGAAGATGAAATTACTTATGTTCCAAAATAGAAACATTGGGCGAAATCGGTTAAACTATCAACTTGATCTCATACACATCGCTTCCTATTTGCAAAGCTGAATGAATATTTCTAGCATAGTATATAGCATAGCTGAACTCCTAAAAGTTAAAGGTAAAGGTACCGTGGGGTGTTTTCATCTAGTAGGCATAATTACACTGTTTGTATCGAACTATGAAGAAAGTAGGTTTGATGCGGGATCGAACCCCAAACCTCGAGTTATCGAAACCGGGTATCTAACCAAGATGTTAGTGTGGGGCGGAAGATTTAGTTTTACTGCATGTTTACAATCAGCATGCTTACCCTCTGTTGCCTTACGAGGTTATTGAAAGAAATTTTTTGTTCCACCTCTTCCTATGATAAGTTGCTACAACTGTTTACTGATACTAATAGAGCGCGTCGAAAGGACTTATCCAAATCCAAGTTCGTTCGGGGAGGATACTCTTTTGTCGTTTAAAAATCGGAGTAACTAAGGCACGTTAATAATAATTGAGAAAAAAAACGGGAAATAACTTTGCAAACATGCCTATCAATCTGAGATTAATGCTGACGTCATAGCGAGAGATGAAGTAAGGTAAATGGGGCAGCTATCCTATGGGCTACAAAGTATAGGGGACAAAAAAGCTTTATTTATTTGGTTTTGATGAAATAGTGTAATGATGTTTCCTGCAATGCGTGTTCTACTTTACAAAAATATTATAAGATAACTGATATACGAAATAATGAAATGTCCATTCACACATTTTTAAATTCGATTATTTCCCCTATCTTCAATTTTTAAAATTCAGAGACAAAACGTAAAAGACGCATCAATTCTTAATGAAATGTTAAATAATTTGAGAATATTATCTATTTTTCAAATTCATTTGATTGTTCTCTTTTTAAAAATATAGGAAAATGTACTCTACCAATCATATCTAAATATTAATAAGACTGGCACTGGCTCATCTATAAAGCGAATCCCTTTGTGCACTTTGCAGAAATCGAGACCGTATGGAAGAAGATTTTATGTTTAGACTCCTGTCTATTTTAAGAATGACAGATGTCAATAAATACTTTTCATCTTTGATTGAAAGATTTTTTTCACGATGAATACTGACTATAGACTTTTAGAACAGTCCTGCATGAATGTATGTATGCGTATGCCTTGATGGTAAAATAATAAGAACTTCAGAATTATGTGAATATCATTCATATAACTTTTGATCTTCCCCTGCACCTTTCTTTATAAAAAATCTTTAGATTTTGTTTTAAAGAACATTTCTAAAATTTTAACTATGCATGATAAATATTCAAATAAACTTAATGTACACAAAAACAAGTATATATGTGTCTTTAACAGATGGTTTAAAAGTCTCAAAGTACCGCTTTGCATGACGCCCCCCCCCCCAAACAGGAAGGTTTGAGATCATAAATATGGATCTCCTGAGTACTAAGGTTCATTTCATATTGATTATAGATTTTTTCTATTCATTGTTTCCTTCTTATTACTATTTATATCTGAAGATTGTATATTTGCATTAATAAAAACAAACCGTTCTAGAATATATTGCAAATTTGTATCGAAAGATCCTTTTAAAGTTCCCACCATGCGAATTGATACATAGAATTTAAAATTAAGCTTAAAATTCATCGATAAAATGGCCTTTTTACGATGAATGCGCATTCAAAGATCAATACTACTACTATGCAACGTCAGGCCTATATATATATATATATATATATACCTTTTGAATTATTCTAGCTTCATTTAGCGGGAATAGATAAATACTGTATTTTTATGAGGAAAATCAAAACTAAATAAATTATGAAATAAATGTTGAGCAAAAAATATTGCTACAAATTTAAATCGGAAGAAAAGGCGTAAAATGTATATGTGTATATATTATATACTCTTTTGATAACGCTGATATTTATATCATGAGCAATTTGATTGACTATAAGTCTATATCAGTGTTATCTGAGTTGCAGTCCGTTTGCCACATGAAGTCTATGATTAATTTCTCTTTATTTTTTTCAAACAGCAACTGACTTCTTTTATGATAAATAGTATAACAATAGTAAATTAGTAAGAAACAAAATTAGGGGGAAATTTTTTTCAATTAATCTTTTATTTGGGATTTGGTAAAAATTACTAAATAAGCACTTTTCTAAACTTGTAAGTTAGTATTTTTTTGGAGTTAAATGTTGTATCTTATAAATATCTGCCATACAAGCGTTAATTTCTGACGATTTGTGCAGTGCTTATCTTAATGTTAAATGTTACCTTTATCTGTTTCAATATACAATATATTGTTTTGTAGTAATCTGTTACATAGTCAACCACACTTAACTGACTTTCAAAGTGACATTAAACACGGCACCCATACACATATAATATATAATAATATTTTTTATAGGATTTTTAGTTTAATAAAAAATTTTAGTTTAATAAAAAATAAAAAAACAAATAATTATTTATGTTATATACAATTAAAATTTATGTTTAAAAACAATTAAATAATTATTTTTAAACATTTTTTTTGAAAAATTAATTAAAAAAAGTAAATTTTATCTATTTGACGCTTATATACTCAAATAATAATCGGAACTTAAGCGAATAAGTATCCTCGATTTGGACATTTTGAAGTTGATATCATTTCATAAAATTTAAGTTTTTCAGAACCAAAGGAATCTAAATGAGTTTTTGTGTAACGTGTTTGCACATTCTCTTTACATTAACTCTCTCTTCCTTTGGTCTTTCATCCCTACTTCACTGAAACAAATAAGTAGTAATATTATTATAAATTTTAATTGTAAAAAAAGAGTACCGTTAATTTTTACTTGCTTTAAAATTACCATTACAATCGAAAAGGTATAAAAAGTAATAACACCATTTGATAAGCAAATTGGATATTTTATTAGTGTATTTTGATGGCGTTAATTAGTTAACATTATTTTCTATATTTTAATACTTTTATAAAGTAACCTAAATTAAAAATACAAAAAAATTATGCATACCCTATTTTCCAATGATAACTAGAAAAGTGGGTTTTTTAAATGCTTTTTTTTTAAATTTTGGCTAATTATTTTAATGTTTATAGTTTTTAGTTTGTAGGTTGTTTGACTTTATCACTGTTCCATTTTTGTGCCTCCTAACGCTTCTATTTTTTGTAGCATATACCTTTTATAATCATATTCTTTTATTTAGGAACAAGATACATTCCGTCGTGCCGGTTTTTTATCCTGGTTTTCTTCCTCTGAAGAATTCAAAGGTTTTTACGGTTAGGTAGTGCTCTAACGACCCGATTCTACGTGGTTAGTAATCAAGCTATCACTAGACATTAAGATTGTTTCCCAAATGGGAGCGTTCGCGTTAGGATTGTATCGTTCACTCAGATGTATTTATATATTGTAACATAAATTCTTGTAAAATAATATATATAACAAGGTATAGCTATGCAGTAACAAGGGCCGGTAGGCGTTTAGTCGGATGGAAAGTCCAGGTAGACCTGGACTCAGCATTCCGGGCGGGCCACGATATCCGAATGGATGGGTGCGAACGTCACAAACAACATAACTTAACTTTTGTGCATAATTTTAATATTCTTGCCATATAGCCGTCATTTCTGACTTTTGGTGCAGTAGTTATTCCACTGTTAAATCTTAGTTTTTATATTTTTTTTCATACTATTTTTTTTATTGTATTATTAATTTAAATGACAAATTTAATTAATAAATCTTCTTTTTCTTCTTCTTCTTCTTCTTCTTCTTCTTCTTAACTTTGATTCAAATTGTATTTAATTTTTTTTTTAGAATTTCACTTTTCAATTATTATTAAATCTAGCGAAATGATTAATATCTATTAGTAAAATAACAATTAAGTTAATTTATTGGTAAACATAATTACTTTTATCATATTACGACAGTATAATTAGGGATTGTTGAGATAGATTACCTGTTCAAATTTTCAGTGTTGAAATAAAATTCTTTTATACTTTTGATCTTCTTACATATGCGTTGCATTTTATTTTATTTTTTTATTTTTTTTATCAATATCATATTTAGTTCAGTAAATTGCACGTCTTGGAAAATATGCGTTTCCATATATCTAAAACTCATATTGCTTTATCACCAATTTGTTTTACATTTTTCTTAAGAAGTGATATATACAATTTTTAGTTCTAAACGGTCTTTTTCAAATTCGAAAGTGTCTTTTTTTAATTCTAAAGTGTCTTTTTTAAATTCGAAAGTGTCTTTTTTTAATTCTAAAGTGTCCTTTTTAAATTCTAAATTGTCTTTTTTAAATTTTAAAGTGTCTTTTTTTAATTCTAAAGTGTCTTTTTTAAATTCTAAAGTGTCTTTTTTTATTTTACTTTTCTGAATAAGCTTTGAAGTCTTGTTTCTTAATAAATGCGCGTAATATTATGTGCGATTGTCAGGTTCTGTAGACGTGTTGAAAGATAAACTGATAATTTTCTAATTCTCCGCCTCTATTCAAGTCTTTTTTAATTCGATGCAACTAGCAGTTCATTTATAGACAAGTTTTTAACTTTTCAATTTTTGCCTTCTTCATAGATTGTTTTTATATCATAGTAACATAGAATTAAAAAATTTTTTTCGTTTGTATCGAAAATTTCAACTAAGCAAAAGTGAATTTTAAAACTTAGTTTCGAAAAACATTTTACATCCATTTTTAATATCCATTATATAATGAAAAAAAGCGTTCACACAAACTTCTTTATTATCATTCAATTAATTTAAAGCAAAAACAATATACAGTGAAAACTCTCTAAACCGAATTCCATTGAGCCTAAAAGAAAATTTCGGTTTATATAGAATTCGGTATACAGAAAATTTCATTGTAAAATTTCTTAATTTATTCTACTAATTTTTTATCAAACTTTTCTAAAGGTTAAAAAAACTAAAAAGAGATATCAAGAATAAATATTTTTGAAATATATTTTCATATTAACCAAAAATAAATTCTTCACTAATAACTTTTTAAAATTAACTATTTAAAAACTTTTTATTTTTAAAAAATAAACAAAATTTAAATCTAAATATAAAAAAAAAATTTGAATAAAAATTTTTAAAGTTTAAAAAATAATAGCAAATCTTAAATATTTAATATTGTAAAAAATTTATCACAGCGTTTACTTACAAAATAAAAATAGTAAAATTTAAATAACTAAATAAAAACGGTAAAAATTTATTTAAATATCAAACAAAATAAAAGTTAAAATAAGATCAGAAAATTTATTAATAAAAAATGAACTTACTAAAATTATAATATTTGTTCATACCAAGTAATCATCAATTAGAGTTTGCCTTTGAGATAATTTGTTCTTAGTTATAGACAAGTTGTTTATATGCATCAATTGATGAATTTGAGGTAACATATTTGCTTCTTTGGAAATGGCAAAAATTTCGAGTTCTTTTAAAATATTTATTACGTTTTTATGAGTCAAATTAGAAGATGCTTGTTCTAATTCTATTAGAGCATTTTCACTTTCCACACTTTCAGAATCGCTCACTTGAGTAAAGTTTTCAACAATACTTGTTTCAAAATTTTCTAATCTTTCTGTAGGTTCTAATGAGTCAATTTCTATGTATTCATCTTCATTGTTTGGCTCCCCTTCGATATGTTTTAAATAATGTTGTAAGGACAAATTGTCTTCATTAGCTTCGCCTGCAACTTCTAAAGAGTTTACAGGAAAACCGCAACGTTTAAAACATTCAGAAATGATTGTTACACTGGTTTCTTTCCAAGCAGCTGAAATCCAAAAAAGAGCATCTAGAACTGTTACAGATTTTATCAAGTCTGTAACAGTGTTTGCAGCATCCATTTTTGAGATTAACTGCACAAGCATTGTTTTTCTGTATTGGGCTTTAAACGATCGAATGACACCTTGATCAAGGGGTTGAATACGTGAAGTGGTGTTAGCTGGTAAAAATTTCATAGATACATTAGAAAGCTCCATTGTAGACGTGTGAGAAGTTGCACTGTCTAAAAATATAAGAATCTTTCTTTTTTGTCGTTTCATTTCTTTATTGACCTCATTTAACCATGTAGTAAAAATTTGGGTGGTCATCCATGATTTTTTATTATGTGTGTAAGCAACAGGCAACTGACAATTTTTTACATTTTTAAAACATCTTGGATTTTTGAATTTCCTATAACTACAGGGGTTAATTTTTCTGCAGTAGTACTAGACCCAAGCAGAACAGTTAAACGTTCTTCACAAACTTTAACACCACAATGGCTGCTTGACAAGAGATTTGCTAGGCAATGCACGGTAGAATAAAGCAGTCTCATCAATATTAAATACATCTTTTAGATCGTATTCTTCAAGTAAATAAGGAAGTCTTTGAATCCAATCTTCCACAGTTTTTTCATCGACAACGGCACTTTCGCCTGAAAATGAATATGATTTTATGGAGTAACGAGACTTCCAAGAACAAAGCCAACCAACGGAAGCTTTAAATTCAGAATAATCATTGCCCAAAAGCTTGCTGAATTCGACAGCTTTGGCTTGTATAATTGGGCCAGAAATAGGGAAATTTTTGCTTCTGGCTTGAACAAACCATTCATACATAATTTGATTTATTTTATCGAATCTACAACACTTTTCAAATCTTTTTTTCTTCCATTGGCGTTTTTTTCATAAATGTCAAGATAAAAGTTGGCTTTTTCCATTATTTCGCTCACTGTACTTACACCAATACCATATTTTTTACACATATTAGTCATCTCGTTACATCTTTGCAGAAACGTAATAAATATGATGGGTGTGATGATCATTAGCAAATACAATTGATATAAAGAAAAACAATTTTTCATTAGTCATTTATTGTCTATGAAAGGACAATACTTTTTTTCAGTTTACACAAAATGTAGCTCCTTATTTTTTTTTAATTTTACTTCGGTTTTCAGAATAGACAAAATTATCACATTTTATGAAGAAAGAGAAACTTCCATTTTCTCTTTTTGTATGTTACGTAGTGCATGTGCAATGCAGATTTTGCATTCCTCGCTGTTTATTGAGGAAACAGCTTTTTTGATCACTTCATCTAGCATGAAAGAAAGTGTTGTGTCCAAAATAAAAGTTTTTAAAAAATGTTTTATAAATATTGAAGCAAACCTTATTTAATTTCTGTTTTGCAAAATTTTTGAGAATGCCAGCTCAATTGGATTCAGCATGTAACTATAAGGAAACAAAAACTTCAAAATTTGTCCATCTGAAGTTATTAAGTTTTCGATAGTTTGAGTTTTGTGGATCTTTGCGTTATCCATAATAATTAGCCAGCAGTTTTTTAGGTTACTTATTTTAGATAGCAGTTCAATCAAAAATTCTTCAATTTTTTTCATTTTTAGGAAAAAATATAACATTGATAGCAGCAATGAGCAAAAGCGAAGTAGTTCATTACAAAATTATCACTGATGGTACCTGTAATTCAAAAAAGTTTGCAGAATTTTTGATGGAACTGCTATCTAAAATAAGTAACCTAAAAAACTGCTGGCTAATTATTATGGATAACGCAAAGATCCACAAAACTCAAATTATCGAAAACTTAATAACTTCAGATGGACAAATTTTGAAGTTTTTGTCTCCTTATAGTTACATGCTGAATCCAATTGAGCTGGCATTCTCAAAAATCAAAAAGTTTGTAAAACAGAAATTATGTAAGATTTTCTTCAATATTTATAAAACATGTTTTAAAAACTTTTATTTTAGACACAACACTTTCTTTCATGCTAGATGAAGTGATCAAATAGAAAATTATCAGTGTATCTTTCAACACGTCTACAGAACCTGACAATCGCACATAATATTACGCGCATTTATTAGAAACAAGACTTCAAAGCTTATTCAGAAAAGTAATCAAAAAAGACACTTTAGAATTTAAAAAAGATACTTTAGAATTTAAAAAAGACACTTTAGAATTTGAAAAAGACACTTTAGAATTTGAAAAAGACACTTTAGAATTTAAAAAAGACCGTTTAGAACTAAAAATGGTATATATATGCATTTATCCCCATTGTGTATAGACTTGAAAGCAATAAATGTCTTCATTTCCATCTCTTTATTTCTCAGCGAAGGACCGCATTTTTCACATGTATTTTGAGAATTGGAAATTTTAGAAAAAAAAACTATGTTAAGCGTTATTAAATGGAGTGGGTATCTGAGTGGCATTGTGAATGCTTCGCTTTTCAAGGTCGTGCGTGTTTGTTTGCTTGAGTGTTGTTTATGACGAATCATAAAATAAATAGAATTTAATAAATTTTTTTGTCTAAAGCGCCTACTAATTCTTTCGAAACCAAAATAAAATCTTTGATAATGCCATTTTTATTTTTATTGAAAATTTTTTGTCATTAAAATGTTCTTCGTCAAGACGAGATCTTATTTAAAAAGTTTTTTTAAAAAAAACATTCATTCAACTATTCATAGGCAAAACAACTGAATTTATTACATTTAAGACGTTGAGGATTGCTGCTTTTTTGTTTGAACATCTCAATTTTAATATTATTATTTCTTCTGAATCAGCTAGGATTCACGGGTTCTCTACTTTTAACATAGTAAGAACAGAACAAATACTTGAACAACTTAGAGGGTATCCTGAAAAATTTGTTTTAGATATAAGTACCGATAAAAAAACTTACAAATACAGACAGACCACAGGCATACACACACACATCCTTATAGACATTCAGACATACACATAAGGTAAAGGTACCGTGCAGTGTTTTCATCGAAAAGGCACAATTGTGCTGCTTGTATCGAACTATGAAGAAAGGAGGCTTGATTAGGGATCGAACCGAAGACCTTGAGTTATCGAAACCAAGTATCTAACCAACTTTACTCAAACCCCCAACACATAGATATGAAAAAAAAATACAATACACAAATTGAAAACCTTATTTTAAACTATTCACTTGAATTAAACAGGTAGTTAGGTATGTATTTTGGTGAAGCTGTTTTTAAACATTCTTCAAGTTATCTTCGAATTCATTGATGTTCAAATGAGAAAATGATTCACAAAAGTATGCAGAGAAGCAAAGTATGATTTAAATCTGTCATACGCTTTAAAAAACTTGTACGTGATGACACTGGAGTACCAATTGTTACTCATGTAATAAATAGATATATATGCATACAATTATTTTTTCGTATATATATATTTTTTTTTAATTAATAAAAATCACTTATTTTATTATCTCATCTATTTTTCATCTGTGATTTTTGAGTTAAATGCTGTAACTTATCAATATTCGCCATACAAGCGGTCATTTTGGAATATTTGGGCAGTGCTTATCTTGATGTTTAATGTTACCTACACATGTTTCAATATATATATAATTTTTTAGTTGTAATCTGTTACATATAGTCTTAATAAATATCTTCTTCTTCTTCTTCTTCTTCTTGTATCTCTGAGCGCTATAATATGCCAAATACAAATTGGTACACATCATATAATGTTTTCTCAAGAGCTATGCTTAAACAAAGACACCAAAATAATGCTATATCGCCAAAATTCTGTACCACTCAAAAATCGATCATTTAGCTGTATCGGAAATAAGGAACTTCTAATGTTTCTTCTACATCAAAAACATTTTCCAATACACATTTGCCTAAAAATCACCATCTAAAAGTTCTTTCATCTACGAAAGAATGCCGCTTTGAAGAAGAGATTTGCGTTGAGGAGTGTGAAAAAAGCATAAAATACAAAAATAAGAAAAAATTGAATAATTATAGGCAAGAAAAGTTTTAAGCCAAAAAAATTCAAAAAAATACATTGATTTCTTTGAGAACGGAATTCAAAAAAAGTGATAGTTTTTATAAAAAAAAATGAATGCAAAAAACGCTCATTTAAAATATTTGCTATCATCAATGAAGGTATTGAAACATATGGTTGTATCTGTTTAGAAAAAATTTATTAGAAAAGAATGTAATTCATGCTATGCCTATACTCAGTGCCGGATCTACCAAGTGTAGGGCCTGTAGCAGATCGATTAAATTTACAAATGATAGTCAGGAAGTAAAAATTAAAAAAAAAAATTGACCTAGATTCTAGAAAAAAGATAAAAACCACAAAATTCAAGAGCAAAAATTTATTTTAATGAGGAAATATAAAAGAAGAATTGAAGAAAACTAAAAGATATTACAAAAAGTCTCTTTTCTATCCAAAAATCGGACTAATGCAATCAAATGCTCGTCCGGGATGAAATTTTAGGTGACCCGAACCTCTGATTGGATGGAATTAAAAGAGAGCATTATGTATACTGTTCAAAATTTTTAGGGGGAGAGTGTAATTGGTAGCTATCCAAATATGCGTACCACTTAACATAACTTGCCTGTGTGAAGTGAATCCATTTCTAGGCCTTTTAAAAAAGTTGGATAAACAGGAATCAGCACGTTTATTTTTTGTTTTTTTACCAACTTCCTCTCCCAAAACTGAAAAACTTGTCTCTGAAAAAAAGTTCAAAAATGTGGTTATAGATGTAACTGTGTTAAACTTTTGGAAATGATTGAGTTAATACTTCACAAGAAAATGTTAAAGTGGTTTTTTTTGTTTATAAAAAACATATTTCCAGCAAAAGTCTTTGAATTGATGCAATTCTTTATATTAACGAAAGGTGTAATGTTCCCCCCGTTTTTTTCAATCTTGCTACTGGTTCATACCCAAAAAAGAGCTTTGAAACACCTGATAAAATTTAGGTTCTGACTTTTTAACGAAATGATGCAAAATATTCGGAAATAAAATCGAAGTAATTAAAAAAATAATGAAATGTATTTGACTGAATGAAAAAAAATTTTTTTTATTTTTTATTAACTTATTTAAAAAAGTTTTATAAAACCGAAATAGAGCGAAAAATTTCTCAAAGCTTTCAGAAATTTCATTCTAACTTTAAAATATTTTTAAATGTTTTGAGATTTGGTTTATTTCTTTTGCTTATTCAACGTATAAAATAGGTGAATAGAAGGCAAAGAATTTTATTCATCCTGATAAAATTGTATGATTTGCTTTATAGAAATGTGAAAGTTTGAAAAGAGTTCGGTCTATTTCGGAATTTTACGCTTTATTTCGTTAAAAAGTCACACACAATGGTTCACGTAATGTATGCATGTGTATATTGGGAAACGTCATTAGGTAAATTCATCAGCAGGTGAATGCATACAGAATATTTTGAATTGTAAAATAAAGCAATCATATACTTACGAAAATCGCTTAAAATGCTTCTGCATTCAAACAAGTTCTAAGAATGAGATATCGTATGTGCCTCGAAAGAAAGAACCCTGGAAAGAGTTGGGTAGAGATGGATGGATGGATGGATGGATGGATGGATGGATGGATGGATGAATGAATGGGTTGGAAGAGAGAGTCTATTTTCCTCCTTCTCCTTCGTCTCCTGCTGTAAGCAAATAAAAGACTTCTCGAATGATGAAAAAGAGATAAAGAAGGAAATTCAGAGGAACTTATATGTAGAATGCGTTTTTGATTTATGTAGTAAAGCTATTTCTGCTCGAATTTATCTATCATCAAAAAGGCTCATGCCTGCTTCTCTATTTTAAAGCATTCCAATCTTTGTTGATAGCAGTGGAAAAGAATTTCGAATAATAAAGAATACTCGTGAGACAGACAGCAAGACAGCATGCAAGATAACTCAAAATAGTGCTTCTACATTTTTTTAGTTTCACACAGGGTACGATCGAATAGAAGAGAGCCTGCCATTTCTAGTTATAATTAACAATGTAGTACAATAATACGTGTATAGCAATATATGTTAAGAAGTGTGCTCCATTGCACTAGATTGATTCGAAAGCGCCATGGTGCATTCAATTCATAACGTATAAGCATAAAGATCACGAAAAGCAACCACTGGTACTTACTTATTGCACGCTAGCTCAAACCTACAATTTGTTTTCAAAGAAACTTCAAACGAACAATTTTGGGATAGGTTACTTTTATCATGTTTTGTACATGTAAGTAGAAACATATAGATATAAATATCACAGTATGCTTTTACTTTGTTCTGTATTTTTAGCTGATGAGAATTGAGGAAAAGATGTTTTTCTAATAAAGTTGTCTCTCGTTTGAAATTCTTTGACATTCTTGAAACAAACCATTCGTATTGC
This sequence comes from Nectonema munidae, assembly GCA_030549495.1. Lineage (NCBI taxonomy): Eukaryota > Metazoa > Nematomorpha > Nectonematoida > Nectonematidae > Nectonema > Nectonema munidae. Next base: position 49,240 of record JAUIRK010000683.1, read on the forward strand.
TCAAAAATATTTAATGTCTGAATTAAAAAAAGTTTTTAAAAAATGGTATCACTTCTATGCTAGTTTTTAATAAAATGAATCCATTGCTTTAGACTTGAAGTTAGCACACAATGATATCTAGGTGTGTTCACGAACCCAGGGAACTTTTCTTCCATGCCCCATGCTCCTTTTGTTATGTCACTCGATTAAATCATTCATTTCATTTATATACTATGCTGAACTATACCCTAAATATTTCTCTAAACCTATAGACAAAAAGCAATGCCATATTGAGGTTTGCATCAAGAAATCGCCTGAATGTAGTAAACTTATTAGGAAGTTTTGTCTACTCAAAAGTTAGACTTTTAAAAGAAATTTTTTGCTTTTTAAAAAAAAAAATTTTTTTCCGATTAGATCTATTATATGTATGATTTAAATGGAGAAGATTTGCTTACCAAAGAAATTACTATGTGATCTTTATCGAAAATGGCTAAAGTCACTTCATTCACTAGGCAAAGCGTTCATAATAATCACAAATGATATGATATGATGGTGATGTTTCGGAATACTACACCTCCTACATATGTAAAAGGCATTTTCTAAGTAAAATGTCGCTTCTCTGTATCATAGTATGTATGTAAATGATAAGGGAGAGAAGGAGAGAGATATATCATACAAAATGCTACAAACTAAAATGTCTACAATCAAAATATTATAATTTATTAGTCATAGAAGTGATAAAAAAATATTAAGTTTTTTTTCCTTTGAAAAATGCATATGAAACAGATAAAAAAACAGATTTAAGGTGATGTTTTTTTCTATAAGAAGCAACTCTCTTTATCTGTGCATGCGCAAGCGCTCTCTACAGATTCAAGGTAATGCCGGTGTGTTGCTGCTATCAAACGTGTAGTGCTAGTTTATGGTATAGTCGGAGAAAAGCGTTTGCATTGTGCGTCCTCAAGCTTTGAAGAAGTAGGAAAGAAGGAACGTTATTGTTCAAGCTTATCGCTAGTGTGATGACGAGAGAATCTCTATTAGTAAATGTTAAGCGAAACTCCCATATGGTTGATTTAGAAGTTTACGCTTCTTAACTATATTATCATATGATTTATATGTTGTACAATTCAGATGAAAAGGAAAGCGGACGATTTGTATGCAAAATCCGGGCCCAAAGGGTTAAAGTTTCTCAATATACTGTCATATCATGAATAAACTTTGATAAATATATTATAGCAATCCTGGCAGGTGTAGTCTTTTGCTTTATGGGGTAGCTTTGTCCTGTCTGCTCACTCATAACAGGGAGAACAAACTTGGATGCGAGGATTGAGCCCTTGTTCAAAACGAATGAAAGCTTTGAAGTATCATTTGTAGTAAATTAAGTGATTTAACATTAACATTTTATGATCTCTGTACGATAATAATACTCAGAACTTCTCTCTTGAGATCATGGTCTTTTTAAAAAAAAAAATTTTTTTATTCATACAAAAGGTACATCATGAAAAATCTAGAAATAAAAAACAAAACTTTATTTGCTAAAGATATAAGATGTGAATTTAATATGACTGAAATTCATTTCAAAGACATCATGCAAAAAATAGTTTTAATTTTATAACCATTTTGTACATATGGTATTGAACAAAAAATACTTTAAAATCCTGGCTTGGCCTGAGCGATTTTGTAGTGTTTTGACTCAAAAATTTTGATAAAAATGATGGACACATTAAAAAATACCTTACTATCTTGCAAATTTCAAAATATCTATTTACTTCAACATAAAATTTAAGAATTTGAAAAGGTTTTTAACATAAATCATAATAAAAAATAAGGATTTAATCAAACAAATTTTAGCCTTTTTCATAATGTATTTTCCTTTGCAAATTTTGAAGTTTTGTTGAAGGATTAGGAAAAATAAGTTTAGTTTTTTTTATAATGATTAATTTTACATTGATAAACTTGTCTCTTCTAGTGAGTATACTTAGGATCACCTAAGATCCTTTTCTGAATCCGCTTGAAAACTCTTTGAATATAATTGAAGGCTAGAGGGTTTTGACAATAAACAAGATTCAAGATATAGGTAAATACCTCAATATCAAAATACGCAATACAATACTTGAAAAGCAGGACAACGTTCTTTAGAAGTTCGAAAGAATTTTAGAGCATAAGTCGTGGGATCCCCATAATTCCATTGAAAAGATATTACAACGAAGTGTGCTTACAAAATGCTGTTTACAAATGTATCACTTATTTTTTTTTTATTTATTGTAGCTGGCCATTTTATTTCCTTGAATTACAAAAAATAGTAGAACTCAAATTTTTAGTTTTTTTCAGAAAACATTTTATTCACAACTAATAAAATGAAGAAGACTGAGACGATGTCAAAGTCCGTTTTTGTAAGCATATGGTGTTCGCATTCTTTAGTGAAAGCAAGAAGTAAGAGGTGGGTTTAAATATTTTAAATTGTCGGATATTTTGACTCGGATTCCGCAACCATCGTTTTTTAAAGATATACCTTATCAGAACTACGCTACACTGTACGTTTGCTGGAACTGCACTTTATAACTATTTTTGAGGATGTTTGTAACGATTAGTTTAATTTTCTCTACTCCGATCTCAACGAGTTCTTTTGACTTCGACTTCAACTTCCCAACACATCTCTGACTCTGTGACAAATTCAGATTGCCCATTCCTTCTTTATCAAAGTATAGGGGGCGATTAAATTTAGTATAATTTAAAAAAAAAGTTATACTTCATACCCCAAAGATGATAAAACTTTCAATGACTTAAATTTACATCAAACTGATTTGTTTCTCATGAATTATAAAGAATATATGAAGAATTACACAACAATTGTTCTACCGGTGCTGACTTATGGATGCGAATGCTAGAGCTTAAGGAAAAAAGAAGAAAGAAAATTAATGACGACAGAAATAAAGATGCTGAGAAAAATGTTAGGAACAACTTTAAAAGATAAAATAAGAAACCAAGAGATTAAAAGAAAGACGGGCGTAGAGGTAAGTGTGTTGGCTGTAACGGAACGTATAGTAAGTAAGTAAGGTTTTAAGAAAGAAGCAAGAGGATGTGGTGCGCCAAGCTCTGGAAAAAGAAGTGGGCGCAAAAGGAAGCAGAGACAGACAACGAAAGAGATGGAGGGATGGGCTGAAGGAACGACTGCAAAAGCTTGGACTGAACGAAAACGACGAACTTAACAGAGAGATGTGGAGACAGCGGATCTTAGCCACCGACCCCCAACTTGGCGATAAGGTGTAAACAAAGAAGAAGAAGAAGATTTGTTTCTCATACAGGCAAACGATTTTTCCATCGTAAACTCTTGAAGGTCAATGACATCATCTATCCATGTTAACTCAGCTATACTTACTTGTAAATTTCACAAATTTGTCTTGCCTTCTATTTACCAACTTGCTCATCAATCACAACACTAAAATTCTTGGAAGCTCCCCCCCCCCCCCCCATTGAACGTTAAAAAAATTTTTTTACTAGATTTAATAAAAATTAAGTTGATTTTATTTTGATAAAGTAGCTTCTATTTTAATACCATATGAATAAAATACTTTCTGATAAAATTTTAATCATGTTTTTTTATAAAAGTACAAACTTCACTTACTATATGACAAAAAATTGTGAATAGCGTCAATAAAAAAGCTTTAAAATTTTTTTCTTCAACATGTGCCCCCCATAAAAAAATTTCAGGATACGCCACTAAAGTGAAATAAATGAATCTGGCATTCAAAGCTTTCTCAAAGAATTATCGTCAATGAAAACGTTTTTAAGATTTGATTACAAAGCACTTATACTTTCAGCTCGGATATGCCTGAATAGAAAAGGGTTTCCTACAGTTTAGAAAAGCTGGCGCATTTAACAAAAGCAAGCGTGTGGATCGTAAGAATACAAAGGATAAACATTTTATTACCCATCTTTTACAAATAGGAAGCTAAAAGTCTTGAAATTTTGAGTTGTTTATTTTCTATATAATAAGCTACTTTGTTTTTCACTTTTTTTTTCAATATTTTTTTTATAAAAATAAAATTATGTTCTCTATATGGATAGTGCAAATATTCATGGGTCAACTTTTGTGAAGAAAGACTCTCAAATTTAGATCTTACAAACAAAGTATTTGCCTCCATATATTAGTATACATGATAAAGCGGATTGAAGAAGCTTTTTCTAAAATAAGTCATCATTCGGAAGACAACTTTCAGAAAATTCGAATAGCGATTTGGTTGATTGCGCAATAAATGTAACAATTGAAAAGGAACATGCAGGCATCGATAAATGAATACGATTTCTAATTTTTGAAAATAAATAATTTTTCAAATCACTAATAAATTTGTTTGTAAAAATATATATTAAATTTGTATTTTTTTAAAAAATTTTTCTTTTCAAACTAAAAAATTTGTTAAAAAATTGAATTTGGCGTTCTAAAATTTTTATTCAAGAACTCTAATTCGTAACAGATATTGTAATGCAATATTTTTCTATCTATCCATAAAAAAGCAAGCATTTTCAAAATCAATAAAAATGGAATTAAAAAATAAGAAATTTTAAGATTGAATTAAATATAAATAAAATTTTGAAATAAAGATAAAAAAATTCTCTTACAAAAAACATTTCACTTGAATTTGAAATGCTATATAGAAGTAAGAAACAAAAAATTGTTGTTGAAGAAATGGCAATAGAAATTAAGAAAATTCAAGGTCATCTTTCAATTAAATTTACCCCTAGATCTTATATTAATTATATATTTGAAGACCATAAATTTAAAACCCAAAACTCTGTTTTTTCCAATGGAAATTCAAATATTTTTAGAGGACAATTTTCATTTCTTTGGAAAGCATCTTAGCATTTATGTTTCAATTTCATACATTGCAAGAAATAAGAAAAAACTTTCGAAATTTGCTATCAATCCTGATGGAAATGAATTTTGACGATGTCACTTTTGTCATACAAAACACAGAACTGTGATATGATTGCATAATCGGAAAACTGTCTTTCATTTTGTAAGATTATCCTTTAAAAATGGCGTCTCTAATGGTAAAAAAAATATGAACTACATCCAGGCACTAAATATGGCAGTTAAATTATTTCATATATTTATCATCATGATAATATATGTCTGGTGAGAAAGTGGTGGTCACTAGAAATTTGGTCCCAAGGCACCCCATGATTTGGTGCACAAGAGGGCCACTGTAGCTTTTGCGGCAGATAGACATGTGAGGTCTTTGCCTTGGCCATAAATAAAATTTATACGTTTAAATTTAAATATAATAATGCTATACGTTTAAATTCTTTTAAATCTAATTTTTATTATGCTAAATATTTTAGTAATCACTTATTGATTCTTAACTTTTTTACATATAGTTAGTTTTAAAAGGTTTATTGGATGCAAATGGTGATAAGTGGCACTGACGGATCCAGAGGAGAGCCAGATGGGCCTAGGCTCCACATATGAAGAATTGCTTCAGAAATTTCGCTTACTGGTTTTCCTCTTCCCTAAAGCATCAACACTTGTATGCTTTTTTTATATATAAAGTTATAATGATCTTAAGATATACCATAATAAAAAAGTTGACAAGAAGATTAAAAAAACTAGTATTTTTTGAAGTTGCCCCTCCCCATATGGTCAATTTCTGGATTCGCCACTGATAAGGGGGTATATTAAAGTTTTAGGGAGATTGTCAAGTGTACAAATTTTATTTTAATGTGTTCAAATCGCCATTTTACGCGTATCAAATAAATTGGAAAGAGAATTTGGGACTTGTCGAAGTGTAAACTAGTGTAGTAATATAGGAAGGATTTGAAAAAGAGAAGGAAGAATGAAGGAAATTGTTAAACCGGAACTATTTATTCAGTATATTTTGTAAGTCACTTTATTAAAAAGTGATTAGAGTTAGATAAACTAATTTTAATGATACCCTAAATATGTGCTTTAATTTTTAGCATCATTTGAAAATAAATAAAATTTGGCTAAAAGCAAAAAATAGGAGGACAAAAATTTTTTTGAGAAGGCCCATTTTTCGGAAATTTTAGCTCTAGTTCTTGTTTTGATTAAGGGTATATTTTGAAAACGCAATATATTATATAAAAAAATATTCTCAAATTTTTTCGAGTAATGTATGATGATGATGATGATGCTGATAATGAGAAATTATAATATTACACAAAAAAAAAAAATTTTTTTCTTTCTATATAAAAATTTGATTTGAGAATTGAAAATCTTAAACTAAATTATTGATTAATACTTTTACTAGGACGAGGCCAAACCTTGGTTGCCCCTTATTCTTCCTTAGGCTGCGTATAGGCTTATGATTATTTATGTTTATGAGAATATCATTTATGAATTTTGCTTCCACAATTCATGAAAAATTTTAAACAAATTTGATAAATTAGACACAAAACAATTACTTTTATTAAACACTGCAAAAGACAGAAATATTTTTTCATGATTTAGTTTAAAGAGAATTAAAAAACTTTCAATACCAAAACATAGAAACGCGCAGAAAGAGAGCAGGTGTGGTGTGTGCATGCGAACTTATTGTAATATTGACAAATGACAATTCAATCAGATCAAGTGAAAAAGGAGCTTCGAAAAGTAAGTGTCTTTTAAATCTTCTCTTTCTCTTTCCCCTGCATTCCTCAATTTATTCACTGTATTGGGTTGACATAATTGCCCTTGAAACTTATTTTCATGTTAAAATCAAGGCTTTCTTAATTCTCAATAAGAGTAGGTAATAAGCTCGTCTAACGTTTCCATCACAAAATACGAAAATGAGGAAGTAATTGACAAAGTAGGCATAGAATAAAATGACGTAGAGGGAGGATGAGCAAACTTTTTTAATGTTTTTGAAGAAGAAGAGTTGGAAGAGGGTGTACATCGTCAAAATGGCGTCCATGAAGAGGAAAATGGTGAGGAAGTAGAATATTATTTGTTTACTGCGTAATCTCGCTTTTAGCATTCCAGATCTTTGAGGATGAAGATTATCCACTTTGATCTGAGTTATGGGAAGGATTTCGTTTTGGAAGTGCTTCTTCAACAAGTAAATCGGATAAAGGCCTACCGTCAAAAAGCTAATGAAAAAGAGATTCTTGATGATGGAGTACAGGTAGAAGGAGGACCTTTTGGGAGAAAGCGCAATGCGATACACGATGACCTGTTCGCCCTCCAGTGCGCATGCTTCGGAAAAGCGCTGATACGTTATCGCAGTTTCCGAATTCAACAAGAGCAGGAGAAGGAAAAGAGCGACGCTAAGTCTTCTGGAATGCAGAAACTTCGTGCTGAAGGGCAAGAGCTTTCGCTTTGTAATGCCTTCGTAGAGGACCAAGTAGTAAAGTAGAACGTAGAAGACCGAAGAATAGAAGAAGGCATGAGCGAAGATGAGGTAGAAGTAGACAAAATAGAAGCTGCTTACGTCCTGATAGATCAAGGGGATTGGGTTGTGGAGGGTGACGGGCCACGTCTTGAAGAAGGCGAGGGAACGCGAAGCTGCGAGAAGGGATAGGAATACGAGGCAGACGCTCGCATTTGTCAACATACGGTAAGACTCTTTGTCCCGACTGATCTTGTAGAAGATGTGTGCGTTGGAGAGATTCAAGATGATGCCGAAAATGCCAATGGCTAGGAGAGAACAGCCACTCGCCAAGGAGTAGCAGTTGAAGGACGAGTGACTGGTGAACGAGCATGTTATCACGGATTCGTTCATATCGCGCTTCCAACACTTGCGAGGAGAGAAGAGTGTTGTTGCTTCGAAGAAGAGGAAATGTTTTATAATTGCTCTTTCTCTGCTTTCACTCAAATCAAATAAATAAATAAATTATTCACACTACCTGATCACTATGTCGTACTCAAATTTCACAAATACTCATTACATCCGAAAAACGATTGCTTGCATCAAGCTACATTCACTCAACCATTTTCTTCTACAGGAAGGGAATCATCTTCGTTGACGTCAGGATCTTCTTTAGCTTAAAAATCATAAGACTTAAAAATGGATGAAAGCTTATTTATAAAATAATCTTTAAGGAAATTAATAAAGTCCTTATAACTCTGAATAAAATTTTGGTAAAAAATTTCAAGAAATATTTCCAAGTTTTTCACGATTGATTTGCAAAAATTCAATTATATCAATATATTTGGTTATTAAATATAATATTGAAACATATAAGCCTCGTCATAAAAAAGCCAGGCCTCATTTTATTGCAATAATTTCAATTTTTAAAAAATATTGAGTTTTCATCTATCCCAATATTTTCAATTTTTGCATCTTTTTGCATCCTCTTTATTTTGTAAACATATTTTTGTCTATAAATTAGTGTAAAAAAATAAGTCCGTGATTTCGATAAAATGCTGCTAAACTAAATGACTTTAACCAAATTTCAATACTTTTTTTTTAAAGAAAAATCGTACTCTTGTTCTACACATCTAATTGTATAAAAAAACTTTCCACAAATATCTTCTGAATTATTTTAGATCTGTCCTGAATAGAGAAGGGTGTTCGCCGTGATTTCTTTTTTTTATTCCTCAGAGAACGGGGTGCCCGAAACAAAATATAACCATTGAAGAAAAATCTTTCTCAAATAGATGTTGTTGGTTTTATCTTTTTTTATAGCATTATAAATAGTCGTGATGGGACGATACCAAAGTTAATTTTTTACATTAAAAATTTAAAAAGCTTTCTGGAAGACCTACTTCCTATTCCTAAGTAGGCTTGATGCGGGATCGAACCCAAGACCTTGAGACATCGAAATTAAATTAATAAGTTTAGCAATTCATGCTAACTTTGAAATTTTAGATTTATCTGCTTGCACCTTTTTTCTGAATAATCTCTATGAATCTCTTGAGTTTAATATTGTAGTATACAACTAAAACAATACATGTTGATCATCTTGCTCATTCTCCATCTATTTTTTTCCTTTAACATATTTCATGTAAATTTCAGAAGTCTTAGGAAAAATTTCGATGATCCTGCTCTTTTGTTTAGGTAAGCTTCCATTTGATATTATAGTAGTGAGTAAAATATGGAACAACTTTGAAGCCTGTTTTTCCATTACCTTGTTTCCTGAAAGGAATCTGAAAGGGGTGGCGTTGGTATATCTTTTTCCAACCGATTGCAATCAAATAAAATTTCATATTTTGACTTGTTCTGTCAATTCTTGTGAATGTTTGTCTATTCCTTTTCTTGTAATACCATAGAGCTTACCGTTTTATGTATATCTCGTTCGCCTTCTAAAAGGATATACCTCATTTTCCTTCTTTTTTAAATACAACTTTGCTTCATCTTGTAACCGATAGAAGTTTTATTATTGCCGATTTTAAACATTGATTTGTTTAAAATTGATCACAGCTACATTAAATTTGAATTTTTTTAAGGATTTAATTTCCAATATTTTTTTACGACATGTGATACTACACAGAACTTTCTACTCTTAGAAAAAGAAAGCAAATTTAATACAGAAAATCTCGGTCTGTTTATGACAAAACGATTTATAGAAAGTTCTATAAAAGTAAAATTAATCAAGGAAAAGTATTGTTTTATTCTAAAAAAAATGTCAAATTGTTCGAGCAGGTCTTTTCGGGAAATCTGTTACTTCTTTTTTGAACTCCAATATTAAGTCTAAAAATAGGCCATTTACTCATGAAGAGTGCATGCAAAGTTTTTTTCGAATCATGAATTCTGTTATAATGATACCGTAGGTGTTTTCATTGAAAAGGCACAATTGCGCCGCTTGTATCGAACTATGAGGAAAGTAGGCTTGATGTAGGATCGAACCCAAGACCTTGAGTTATCGAATCCAGCATCTAACCAACCATATACTCACAACGAAAAATGCACGAATTGTTGCAAAGCTTGTTCGCACTTTGCATTACACCGGTGTTCGCTATTCACATGATACTTTCACATTGTTTGAAAGTGATTTGGGAATTGAAGTAATCTCTGTAATCAGGGGGAGTCCATTTAAGGAGTGTCCGTTAGGGCGGATTTTAATGAAATGGATAAATGCGAAATGAATGTACACACACATTGGATACTTTTTGTGCAGAGTGTGCTATTTTTTGCCGTTGTTATGTAAAAAAGAGAAGGTTGATTACTTTTCACTTTCAACACGCTTTAACCATATTCCTTATTTCCCAAAGCTTTTCAATTCTTTTTCCATTCCAATGATTTCAAGCACTGAAACTGTCATGTCTGATGACTCCATAAAAGCAGAATCACCCAATTGTATTTCGTTGAGTTCTAACGACAGTTGATTTCTTTTGAAATGGATGGCGAACCGTGGGATTACAAATAATAATCAGCACGTTTGTTCTAATTTAAATGTTCATTCAAAATGCGTTAAGAGGAATGGCATGAAAGATGAAATAGCAATGGCTGCGCAGCTAAAGTATAGAAAAAGGAAACCTGACATGTTTAGTTCCTTTTTTTCAAATTCAAATATCGAACTTTTATGAAGTCTTTTTTATTCCCCTATGGCTGGGCCAAAAATGATCCATAGAAAGTATTTTGGATGAGTGCAATTCTATATATCAAGTACTCACTCACAATGCTGTTGATTCGTGTATAGTTATTGTGTGCGTTGAAGTTTGTTCGAAGTGGATTCAAGATAATGATTTTTGCATTGAAGGGTTTGATAACGACTCTACCCAAAAATTTGTTGGACTTGACGAAAGCAAATTTTTCCATGGAAAGTGTCACCGTTGTCAGTTTCGCGAAGGCCATTGTGCTTTTGGGGGAGTTTAAGGAGGATGCAAAAATGTTTTATGCTAGAGGTACCTGATAGAAGCGAAAAAACCATAGGAAGAGTAATTTTTAGCAATACAAATTTTGAAAGAATTCATGATGGGCGGTATGATAACATTGTGCGTGAAAGAAATTTCGAAGATCCTTCTATTCCAATGATTCATACCTAAAATATTGAAAATATGTGGATGAACTTAAAAGGCGGTTTGGAACATCAACTTCCGTTTTTCTCGTCACTTAGATGAATTTGTCTCGTGAAATGCTTTTTCTCATTTTGCCTTATTTTTATAACTTTTAACATCTAATTCAGATTTTCAGCAACAAAATTTGGATTGCAATGAATAAATTTTGTAAGACTTTTGCCATTTCAAAGTGCTGGGCCGAAAAATATATCGTATGTATTTTTAGTTCGTACTCTCACTTGAAATCTTGAGACATTTCATTGCTTGAATTTCTTTTAATCGATCTCCTAAGGGAAGCCATGAACGTATTTTTCAGTCACTTGCATCAGGACAAAAGTCCTGAATGAAGCCGGTCACCCCTTGCTCTTTCTTTTCTCACTCATGCCCACCCCATTCTGGCTTAAAAAGTTATTTAAAAAAAAAAGCTCACTTTCACTAAAAAAATGCCCCCCAGATATGCGTCCTTGCTACTAGGGCAACATAGAACCTGGGAGTTTATCCCAGCTACATTACTCACCTTGAAGTTTCCTCAGTTGTCTTGGTGGAAATCTTGGAAGAGGAATTTTTTTACATCCCCAAGCCCCACCCATAATTTTATTAGTTATAACTTTTTTAATATTTCTATAATAATAATAATAATCATCATCATCATATTGTCCATAATCATTAAATCAAATGTGAAAGAGTGGGATCCGTTGAATCCTACAAAATTGACTACCGACATATTGATTTCTCCATTATCAATCCCATCCTTACCTTTTAACATCTTTCCAATCATTTGACGTGACTAAAGTTTAAATCCTTTATTCAGCAAAAAATAATACTCTTTCAATATAATCTATGTAATTTTGTGTAATTGATGATAATTTGCTCTCACTTAAAGAGATAAGAGCAAAGAGACTGTATTTATAATCGCATATATATATAATATCTGATCTTCAATACTGCAAAAGACATACACGTATTGACACAAGTAGATGAGCAGGCGTGATTCTATTTTTACTTCCATGATTAAAAGCTATTTGGCAATTTTTTACAATAATTATATCATTTTAAAAAAAAGTAGGGATAAGGAGTTTTATTTTGCTACACGCCACTTTTGTAAGCAAGGATGAAGGTGGCGCGATGAGTTTTCTCTCTCTCCTTATAAATTAGGCTGTGCGTGCATCATTCACACATACGCATTGAATCTCTCAACAAAATTGATGTTTTCTTGAACGCTTATTTATCATTAAGTTTAAGATAATGTTTTCTTACAAATATAACGATTTCTTGTATATAAAAGAAAAGGCTACTTTTTTCACTATCTCCTTTCTTGCCTTGATTTGATTGGCCTACTTTTTAGCCAATCATTTTTTTTAAAGTTTCATCTAACGTTTTTTTGTCGTTGCAACTCTTGCAATAAATCATTTTTCAGCCTTATCCTGATGCCTTTCATAGCAAAATGATTTAGCCAAGTTGCACAAACCAACTTGACTAATCTCCATTACCAACTGGCTCGCATCTAATTCGCAACTTGCATCAGTTAAACTATTTCACAAATTAATATCTCAATCTATTTGGAAATCATAAGCAAACATATGGCGCTTTGATTACAATAGCCAACTAATTAACTAACAAAATGTGTAACTAATTAATTAACTATATTAACTGGTATAATTAAAAAAAAATTAGATCCAAATGTGGGTGGTTGGAAATGCGATTGTACTACAGTGTAGCAAAGGTTGCTAGTTTCTGCAAAAAAGTTCCAAAATTTAAAGCTTTTTACTTATTTTTGATGACTTTTTTTGCTTTTAATGTCAGAGAAATGATTGCTTTATTTTTAGCTGAATATAAGGGTTACAGAGAATAATTCTATTTGAATTAGTTCTCTTTTTTGGTGGGTATCATTTTCAAAAGCTAAAAATTAACAACTTTAATAGCCTGTATTTCACCATTAATAAAAAAATTCGGCATTTTGATTATTATTATTATAAATTAATTTTCATATTATAATTTATGAGAAATATATTTCCAATATAAATTTTAAATGAAAAGTTTTAAGTGTTAAAATAATTTAAAATTGAAAGGATATTGAAGAATGCTTGAAGTTAGAGATTTAGATATTGGAAAAAGATCAATAATAATAGTAAATATTTTATATTATATTGAAATCTAAACTACTTTCAAGAGATTTTTCTGAAATATACAACAAGCTACTTTTATTTTTTAAGAGTGTTTAATTCTGGATAGAAGGCGGAGAAAGATAGAAGTGGGAGCCGACATTTTCGTTATCGCTTTCGTTTTATAGATAAACAAGGATACATTTTTATGTTAGCAATTGTGTTGATTTCGTTAAAATTTTCACATCCAATGCTATAAAAGAGTATAAAATACACGAGCGATTATATTTATTCATGATTTCTATACTCGTGCAAATAATTATCAACTTTTTCTAGTTTAAAATTCCAAATTTAATGTCTAATTCGATCCAAGCATTCATCAATTCAAAGTCAAGATAACAAAAATAAACTAACTAAGCTAAATAAATGAAAAAAATTGTTAAACAAAATTTCCAACTATAATAATTCAATTGTTTACTAATTTCCTTCTAATTAAACGATACCGAGGAGCTTTTTTCTTCGAAGTAACGATAACGAAGTTATTTTTTAGACGAAACGATTCCAAGTCTAGTAAATAGTCCAGCCAGCCCATCATCATCTTGGCAAAGAAAGTTAACTGATCAAATTAAGAAACATTGGAGTGCGTCGCAGCATGTTGACTCACTTAAGATCGAAATAATTAGTGTCGCGTTTCATCAACATGTTCCCATAAATAACTGTTTTGTGTGAAAACAAAGGCGAAAAGAACGAACAGTGGGGAACAAAGCGAGGCTTTGAATAACACAACTGTAACAAACTTGAAACAATAGCGGTCCAGTGTTCAGACTTGTTGTTGTTGCTGCTGCTGCTATTACCATTCTTGCGTGGGAAGGAGGATAATTATTCAGTGAGTCACTGGGTTAAACGAAAAAGAATGCTCCATTATCATCTTGGCAGAGATTCTAGAAGCTTCTCAGCCAAGACAAGACAAGGAGGTGATGCAGAAGCTTCACACATGTAACATTTTTGATTTGAAGACTTCCTCGATGAAAGAAGACATGATGTAAGCAAGGCGGCGATGTGAAAGTTATTTCCTTTTTCAACACCGAATTGATCGTTTTCATGAAAATCACCGCAATCATCGTTATTCTTGGCATTTCTCTCGTCACCTCCCTCTTCTACCTGTACTTCATCATTCCGAATGAAACATTGCTCAAAAGCATCAAAAATTCCTTCAAAAAAACTTTTGGCCAAGACAACAGCTATAAAAAATCGTTGAAAAACGAAAGCATCAAAGAGAGCATCCACGCCAAAAAGCCTACAACTTTCCTAACGCAAAGAATAACCGGAAAATCCCATTTCAAGGAAAAGGGTGGAACGAAAATCTTGGAAAAAGAAACGAAGCGCAGAGTTGGCGCCAAAAGCGAAGTCATCGGATTCAAGGCTTTTCGCAAAAAGTGGTCACACATCGTTGCGAAATGGGACGGAAAGGTGCGTGTGAAGCGAGATAGCGTAAAAAGTTTTGCCCAGTTGCATCCAAAAGTTGGAAGTGGCAAAAGTAAGGGCTATCTTTTCCTTTTTTTGCTTGCTTTGCCCTTTTTTTATACTTATTCTCATTCTTGAAAAATGTCGGATTCAAACAATCGCACAATACTTTCACTTGTTATGCATGGGATGAAGAGTTAAACCAGTTTGTTAGCACAAGCCATAATTTCTTCATATACAATTCTGGAAACATTTTATCGATTATAATTATGATGCATATGATATGTCCATAGCATAAAGTACAGGTGTACAAGGAAGATGAACTATGCTAGTATATAGTAATATTAATAGTATACTCTATGAAACTTGATGTAATATAAAAAATGAAGGATCTCTTGAAGAGCAATCACCCCAAAAAAATACTCTCCTGAAGAATAACAACCCCAGGAATATAAAACTTTTTTAAAAAAAAAAATTAAATTATTTAATAAAAAAAAAGTGAGAATTTATGAAAAACTAAAGATGTAATTAAAAATTACATTTATTTCCGTACATTAAATTGATGAGTGGCCTGAAAAGTGGCCAGCCACAAAATTTTATCTCCTGAAGAATAACGACCCCAACAAAGATGGGGTGGTTGTTCTTCAGAAAATCCAAAATGAATAGCAGTTTAATGTTTAGCAGTATTAAATTGACTAAATGAACATATGTTTTATAAGAAGGATTTAGGGTGTTGATTAGTCTTTTTCTTCAAATTTTAGATGAAGTCGATAGAGTCCATTTTTGTCAATACACGAAAAACGTCTATTTCTAAATTTTTATCGATTTAGTCTTTGCATTGATATCTTTTTATACGTCAACGATGTGAAAATTATTTGAAATAAAGTGAATAAAAAATTTGAAATTAATTTTTTTTTCCATAAAAAATAGAGCACATTAAGCCTTTTTTTTAATAAAAATATATTAATTAAAATATAGACTTTAGAATCTATTTGTTTTTCCCAATTAAAATACCAAAATGAAAGTATTTTGTGAAAAATAGAAAACATTTCTGAATTATTTTCCAAAATGCCAAAACGCTTCTCCATAAAGTCACAAAAATAGCATTTTTTTAGATCAAAAATGATTTGCCCTGCTAATCAGGATAACAGGCATAATCCCAAATACAAAGAAATCCACTTTCAAATCAAATAAGAGAATCGTGTCTACCCATGTGTACGAAATAATAAGATTCGTCTGCTTTAAATACTAAATTAAAAAATAAAGCAGGCGATCATCAGTCTAAAAAATTATGGTCACTCAAAGGGTTAATAACCCTTCTACACGTAGAGACACGCACACCAATTTACACAAGTCCACGCATATAGGCAAGGCATCCTTGAAGGTGCAAATCTGCGAAAAATATACGATAATTGAAATAGAATTGATTTTTTGCTATTTATTTCAAGTATGCTGAATTCAATAGCTGTATAGTCAAATTCAACAGTCAAAATAAGCAAGTCATGCCAAAAGTATAATATAGGAGGTATGCTCAATTGCTTGGCGATACTTATTTTTCATAAGAAAAGATGTAACTTCATTAAAATGTCAATCAAATTTGATGGAAAGTGTCAAAACCTTATTATGAGTATTGAAGATGCTTGTTAAAATTCAAATTACCACTTTCAAGTACTCTACGAACTGAATGATGATTTTTTTTCAATTAACGTTATTGATATTGGTTGAAGAAGAATTCATATACTAAATTCGCTTTTTTTTCTTTTTTTTTATGCGTCAATAAAGTCAATCAATTTTTTTATGTAAAAAGTCAATACTAAAATATTTTTGTGAAATTCCTTCTTCCTAAATTATTCATATGGCACTTTTGATTTTTTTAAAATCTTTCAAACTCTACAAAATAAAATAATCTGCCTTGAATTATATTTAAAAAAACTCATTTAAAAAGATAGCATATGATTCGTTTTCAAAACCCGAGCCATGAAACATTAAAAATTATAAGATAAGTGGCAAAATTGTTTGAGCAAAATTATTCAAGAGCGAATTCTGTTTAAAAATAAAATCGAGTATCTAAAGTTGGAAATTATGCAGAATCTAAATTAGCACAAAAAAAGCTTTTGGCAAAAAAAGAAAATTTTACCTCCTTTCTCATAAACTATTTTATATTAATGTAATTTTTGTATTTATAACAAAAAAAATGTACACTTAACATTTTTTAATTGAACAAATTTTTTATCAATTAATTTTTCAATAAAAATTTGCATATTTATTTTTTTTTAATTAAAATTTTCCATTTTTTTTCTTTCTTTCAGGTCAATTTTTAGTATAAAAAGTTAATAATTGACAATTTTTGGGTTAATTTTTAAGCGCCCTATTTGATTTTCACAAGAATTATTATCAATCAAAAATGAGAGTATCTGTAAAAAATGAACTATATAACTTATTTCAAGTTTTAACTCTTTTCTCTACTACGCCCGGTTCCTAAGTAGAATGTATTTTTCACAAATGAGAGATGCAATTTGTTTAAAATGTCAATTAAATATGACAGGACCTTTTTCAATCTTTATTAGACCTTACTTTTACTCTACTAGACACGTGAGTAAGGTTGGTTAGATACTGGGTTTCGAAAACTCAAGGTCTTGGGTTCGATCCCGCATCACGCCTACTTTCCTCATAGTTCAATACAAGCGGCGCAATTGTGCCTTCTCGATGAATTTACCCCACACTAGCTTTACCTTTTACTTTACTCTATGTGTTTAATTAAATGCAAGGTCTCTACGCTTATCTTTATGTTTCTTCTTTATTTTGAGCTGTAGATGAACTGAAATAGTTCCAAATATTTATTTGATATAACATTATAGTGTAGATATTGAGAAAGGAATACGATCCTCAAAAATTCATCTAATTAAATTTTCTACTAGATATTCATATTTATAGAAAAAGTAATATCTCAGTATATATATATAAAACTATGTTCATTTTTACTTCTATTTCAAATATTCTAAAATTTTCATGTTTTCATGATACACAATATTTTGCAACGCTTTGCAACAAATTACAGTATAGAAGATATGAGAACGCTATTCATCCACTAATTTAAAAGCTTCAATATAAACCAATCCTTATCCAGCACGCATTCACTTCATTACTGTCAAAAACCTGACCAACCAATAATAAGCCCAGCTTGGCAAATGTGAGTTAGACAACAAACAACAATAATACTTCTACCAATCAGTCGCTCCAGATGCGGGCGCAAAGAGTTTTGAAGGACTGTCAGAAATTTAAGACTTTTTAAAATCATGTCCCTTTAAATTTTTGTAAAATGATTGGAACACATAATAATTTGTTATGTATGTAATGATATAACTAATTTAAAAATGTAAAAATTCAGTTTATTTCAAAGAAGTCCCGGCAGAGGTTGGGAGCAAGCGTTTTAAAAGAAGGAATCCGCAACCCCGGATGGAGTGTGATCAACTCGCACCGAAGCAGTTTCAGAAACTCGCGTTAATTATTTTGCTATATTTATAATTGCAATAGTTTTTCTTGAAAGTAGGTTTGGGTGGGAGTTGAATGTAAACCACACGGTTCCCATCTGGCTACGCCTTTCCTAAAGCTTACCTCTTACTACTTAACTTAAAACTTGAATTTGTAATTTCCTCTCTTAAAACCAATGACTAAAGAAATCATATTCTCTTTATCGTCCTTAAGCGAACTCATATATTATTCCATGTTATATTCAATAAAATACACTCACGTCACTAATTAAAACCTCCCATAAATAAAATGATCAAATATATTCCTATCTTTGGAATGTGAAAAGTTTTAAATTTGCTTTATATTACATATTTTTTGAAATAGTCTTAATGGCATAAAAAATGATTTATCATGAAAGTAAATCTTTGATGAAGTAGCCTTTCCTTCACAAAAGTTCGCTCTTCTCCGTTTAGAAATCAGTGAATGGAAAAGTCAAGAATTTATTTAGTCAATGTGTTTGTTATGTATCCGTGATTTTTGTGAACTATTATTGTGTTAGGGGAGATAGAGGAATTTAAAGCTTTGAAGAACAAGGAGACTTTTAGAACATTTAATATAACAGTATGTATACAAGATTTTTCATAATCGTTGATTATTTTAAGGCCAAAATATTGGGAAGAGCGCTTATCCAATGAAGAAAAACAACAGCATAAACTTTCTTTCAGTTTATCCCATTCCAGTGAAAAGCCAGAAAATGACACGAAAGAAGAATGAAGTCAACGATATGAACAAAGCGAACAAACACTTTTTCATGTATTACAACAGTATTGAAAATAAAAATGGGAATGTCATTAGAAATAATATGCGGCTGAATTCGAGGGACGCAAAAAAAACATATCCTTTATTAAGCGAAAAAGCAGCTGGACAGAAAAAAGGGATGAATGCTTTAGTAAAGTTATTCGTCAAATTATACTTGAGAAAGAGCTTTGACAAAAGTCTCTTTCAAATATTTGACAAGTACATGACAAAGGTTAATAACCCTCCCCTCTTCCAAATAAAGAGTAGTCGAATAACCACCTCACAGGGAAATAGTCGAAAGGCAAAAAAAATTCCAGCAAGCCTTATGGACAAAGCTTCTTTAAATAAAAAGAAAAAAGTAGACAATAACAAAAAAAAGATGGATGAAAAAAAGGCGGAGGAAAAAAAAGAGGTGAAAAAAATTGGATTTACGAAGTTGAAGAAAAAAAAGTTGTTTGCGAAGGCGATTAAAGTGATTAATTTATATAACATAAACAAAAATGGTGAAGCTATTTCAGAAAAAAGTCCATATGCGTATAACTTGCGCAAAGTATTCTTTAATTTGAGTAAAAGCGCGAAAAAGAAACAGAAAACAAAGAAGGTTGGAGCAAAGCGAGAATTTAAACTAAAGATCCCAAATGTTAACAAAAATTTAACATTTGTATATCAAGAAGTTTCAAACTCCAAAAATACCATAAAATCTAAGGAAATAATTAACAAAAAAAAAGTTTTAAAGCCAAAGATAACACCAATCTTGATACCGGATAAAAAGGAGAAAATACAAAAGGAAAAAGCATACGAGTTGGTGAAAGCGAAGAAAAAAAGAATATCCAACATGCATCCTAAAAGAGTGCGAAAAATCAATGAAAAACATACAAACCAAATTCTCTCTTCCAAAAAGAAAAACTTCATTCATAGATGGAGACGGAAACAGAAAAAAAGTAAGGCGGTTTTCAAAAAAAAAGTTCTTGATGGTTCTGGCGGCTTCATCACATCAGTCATTCACTCCAGTCCTAACTCTCAAACCTACTTAACGACATACAAGAAAAAAAATGGCTTCATCAAGATTCCAGGATTGAACACTAAAGCCATGTTTAATTTGATTCCCAAAGATGGTTCAAGTGGATTGGAGATTATGAAACAGTTTTTAACTAGTAAATGGAAAGATACGCGTAGTAACATTTTGTCTCTAATCAAGTAACTTTTTACTTTGTTATTTTAAAATATATTGAGTATTAAAGAATAAAGAGAAAAACTGATCGTTTTTATTTTTTGTAAATTAAAGATACTACAAATAAATAAAGGGAAAAAAGGGTGAACAACGAAGACAACAAAAATGAAAGGGTCTAAATTTTGGGTGAGATTAAATATTTCAGGAAGGTAGATAAGCGATGAACGGAAGCCCATCATTTGACATATAATTGTGTGTTGGCTTGAGGATGGGGGTTGGCAGAATTTTGAACTTGTCGGCCTAAATACTCCCTGTAAAATATCAAGATATATTATGGCAAAAACGTATTATAAGTATGGTGATTTTTTTATACCAATTCTGAACCATGATTTTCTGAACAGCTACAAGAGCTTGGTAGCGCACTGAAGAGTCATCATGTTTGAGCAAAGACATGATCAGATCTTTATAGCCCAGTGCATTCAAAACACTTAACAAAAAGGAGTGTGGAAAGAATTCGTGATTAAAATGACAGGAAATAAAAATGAAAAAGAGAAGAAATATTTAAAATGTGTATTGCTTTGAAAGTCACTGAAAATATGTATTCGGGTAAAAGACGAAGATGACAGATGGAAAAATTACAAGAGTAAATTAATGCCACGGTTGTAACTGGAATCGGAAGAGAAATGCATATTTTTGGTTCCAAAATTAAAATATTCTTTTATAATTTTAGTATTTTTTCGCTTATATAAAAATTTAACTACTAACATTAAAATTGCTATGTAGTATTAATTTATTTGAACCTATAAATATGAAAAGTAAACACATGTGGTACACATTAAATTCATGATTAATTCTGTTTAATATAAAGTGCCTTACAAAAGTTTTCGGCCACCACTCAGAAATAATTCCTTTGAAAAAAATCATCATATCTTTCTTGTTTAAATGTTTTCGAAGTAAAGTTCGTTATACCTCATTCCTTTGGATCTTATGACAACATATTTGCATCCATCAGAACAAAGCTCAATTTTGTTTCATCGCTGAAAAGAGATTTTAGCTAATCAGACATACTCTAAATTACTTTTTCTTTTATTCGCAATAATCTTTTTTTAATTGAACGCTTGTCAAAGCTGATTTTTTTTTAACTGAGATAAAACTTTTCACATTTTTGTAAGAATATGTTTTATGTATATATTAAAATATTTCATGATTAATTATTTCCCTACATTACTTGTCTTGCAGACAAATTGGGACCTAATAGTGAGTTCTTAATATATTCTATAGATTTGTTTATATCAATTTTTGATAATGACCCATTTTTTGCTTATTTGCAATAGTTACTGTATTTTTAAATTTCAATAAATTTAAGAAATAGTACTTCTAGATGATCCAATAGCTATAGCTCTTTGACTCATATTTATTAACAGAAAAACGATAAATTAAAATAATTTATAATCGTTGAGGGGGTGGGTGAGGTAGTTGTATGCATATGCAGCTTCGATATCACGGGTTGGCTTCGAATACAGAACAATTTTTATGCCATTGAACATTCTTGATAAATTATTTTCAAATTACAAATTATATTATTATCAGATGTATAAAAATTTATAAAACTAAAATATTATTGCAAATAAATTTTATCTGCATATTAAGGATTCTGGACAATCGAAGTGTGGCTTCTTTGAGTAATATTTTCATATGGTATAGGTAGATTCCAAAAGATGACCATATTTTCGAAAAAACTTTTGTGAGTACCATATCTTATATACTACGTATAGCAAGAGTTTTTAAAAAAAAATTGCAAACATTTACGCCTAGTTGTATAATTTTTGGCAAAAGGTTTTCACTTTATGATATTGGTGTTTGTTGTAGTTATCCAAAAGATTTCACTTGTAATTCGTAGGATATTTGTTACTTCTTTCAAATTGTTTTCATACATCGAATGCGAAATAGCGCCATAAATCATATTTATACTAAATCGCGTTAAAATTTATCCAAAAATCAAAAATGAAAGTCGATAAATTCGCATATGTTATAACCAGGGCGAAGAAAGGTCAATTTTTTAAAAGAACAAAACTGTAAACGAATTTTAAACTATGCTGAACTATATTTTCTACTGTTTTTTTGAATTTTTTAGGCCAATAAAGTCTAAAATTTTAACTAGTTTGAACTGTTTTTTTGAATTTTTGAGGTCATAAAGTTCAAAAAAGTTTTTTAATTCAACAAAAATCTAAAAAACTACTTCTAAAGAACAAAAAAATATTAAATATTATATTACTCAAAATTTCTCAATTTTTATTAATCTAATATAATCTAAGAAACGAGTCTTTTTCATTGAAAAAACTCAAACATTTTTCTACATTTATTTAGGTCAAAAAATTTTTTGGTTGATAAATTCAAAAAATACGATTTTTTAGATCATAAATTGTTTATATTTTTTTATCGTGAACGACGGCTGCAGATACAGTGCTTTATGAAAAGACATTTTGAAGAAGCTAACCAAATGCCAAGAATATTTTTATAAAAAATACAGGAGAAATAATAATGAAAAATTTATAAACTGCCTTTCCTTGAAAGAAAAATTCACACACACACACACAGACGCAAATGTTCACTTTCTCACGAATTCTTAAGATCGCACTGATGATCCTCCTTATAATTTATTTGTAACGGGAACGTGAAAACGCGTCGTTTAGGAAAACATTTTGTTCCCTAAAAATACCAATTTATTCACTCTCACCTTTGCCAAATAATAATAATATAGTAATAAATTTTATGATCTACGCTTTAAGTAACTAGAATAATATTTTGAGTTTATATAAAAAACGCTTTTCATAAAAACCGATTGTATGCTTTTGGTGCGGTCCTCTAGTGCAATGTTGGTTCTTAATTTTGCCGTTTGTTAAAAAAAAGGTTGAGAACCATTGATAACAGGGGCCGGGAACCTTTTTAACTAAAAGAGCCCAAAAAACACATATTTTAAAATCTAATCCTCTCTAGATTCTTCATAAAAAATAATTAAAAAAATAACAACAATTATCAAAAACAAATAAAAGAAAAAGTATGAAAAGGGGCATAAAAAGAGTTTATTTTTATACGTTATGCTGTAAGATAGTTTTGAAACTTTGAGCAAAAAACCTTAAATTCTATTTAAACACATACCACAAAGAAAAGTTTATAGAAATGTAGGATAAATTTAAAAATGTATATAAAAAATTCGGATTTATATTGAATTTGAAAAAAAGCAAATTCACAAAGATTAAAAATAAAATGTCAAAATAAGACTTAAAAGCAATTAAAAAAAAATAAGTATAATTAGTAAAGGCAAACTTTCAAAAGAAAATCTTTATTATCTCAACTTTACAATTACAAATTAGGATTCAAAAATAAAATAATTATAAAAAATTCCTAAATTATAATTTGATTTTTTAAGAAATTTTGGTTATTGAATTTTTAGACTATTGAGTGTTTTCGTTTTTGAAGACTTTGTCTTAAATATCTTTAAATTCTATATTTGAAATATAAAAAGAGTTTGTATAAATTTTTAAATAACTTGTATATATCAATAAAAAAAAAGTCTAAAATTGAAACAAAATAATTCAAAATAAAAACAATGTCTCAAAAATTAAAATAATTAAAAAAAAATATAATTACATAAAAAATCTTAATTTTAAATTTTGGTCTTTTTGATGAGCAGCCATTGCTGATCTAGAAGACATGATTCGGATACAAAGAATGAATATCTTGTATTTTCGTTGAATATAGAATTCAATATCATCTTCATCTACTCCAAAATCTATTTAAAATTCACCATTTGACGAATGGAAATAGTGTAAGTTTAGGTTTTCGGAATTTTTTACCTAGGTCCATATGTAAATAAAAAATTAAAAGTAAAGTTATAAATTACTATCATTTAATGAAAAGAGACTGTCTAATGACTAATAAAAAAATTGTTGTCTTACTGCTTTCCACGGGAATAATGTCTGACATATTGTCCAAAGTCGTAGCAGGCAACAGACAAGACAACTGGATCCTTACTCGTTTCAAGAATATTGGCCAAGACTTTCAAGAGATAATAATTGTCTTCGTTAAAACGCTCCGCCGTTTCTATCCAAAATCTTTCTGAAAGGTGAACTGGACTCCATTCCAAGAGACCAGTCTTGACTTCACTCACATATTCATCGAATGAACTGGATGTAGAATAAATGATCACGTTCAATAATAAATCATAATGATCCTGGTAGTAAGAATATACAACTAGATATAGGAAGTTTTATTATTATAAGAACATTCAGAGATATTAGTTTAAAATTTGAGGAAAAATTTTGCAATAAAGTAACCCCTTTCAGGTATTGGTTTTCGAGAATTAATCGAATGATATTTTTTGAATGCTATATTTTGAATATTGATTTCCTTATGAAGAGTTAGCAATTTCCGGAAACTTTATAAACTTTTTGTAGTGAACTTTTTCACATCATTTACCATTACAATTTCATCGATTATAAAAGGAGCTTATTAGTCAAAATACTTTTTGTGCTTGAATGAGTTCCACGCTAATTTATGAAAAAAATATAATAATTTGATCGCTTTATGTTGATGTAAAAGTTTTCAAAGGATTAGCCGAAGAAGCAATGGCGTAAAAAAACGGACTCTTTCTAGTGTTAGTAGCATACATATTATAGTCCAACATTCTATCAGAGATTTCGGGAAACGACTTATAATAATGAAAAATATATATACCAGTAGTACACAAAAACACATATATAAGACTAAATTAGAATATCTTAATATAAGAGTCAAACCAAAGAAATCCTACTTGTCTGGTTTCTAGGAAAATAAGATACAAATTATTTACAATGAATTATTATCATTATTTAAAAAAAGGAAGTGAGATTTAGAATGAAACAGAATTTAGCAAATAAAATATCATAATAAGGAAAAGAGTTTTTCTATTTATTCAAAATGTTATCTTTGTCGGTTGAGTAGTGGATTTAAGACTAATTTGAGAGAAAAATTTTTTTTTTAAAATACCTTAAACTTTGGACGCATTGGGACAGAGTTTCCTTTAACAGTTTGAAATCTTCTAATATGTCAGCATCATCAAACTTTTTCTCTTCCAATAGCTCAAGTAATTTTGGAAGTTTAGAACGAATCATTGAAATACAATTTTCTTTCTTCTTATCCTCATCTTCCACTTTTTCAATTAAATTCTTAAAAAATAAAATATATTCGTATATTATAAAATGTTTAACATAAAATCGAATGTGAAAAATTAAATATTAGAAAAACTAAAATTCTAAAATTTATGTTAATTTACAAAAAAAAATTCTTTTTGTTTTTTCACCTTCTAGGTATAAAATATTGTTGATCGTAATTGAGTAAACAGATAAAATGTGGGATAACACAAAAATTTTCGTTTACCATGATAAGCAGACGATTTAGAAAAATTTAAGAATAAAATAGAATTAAAAATGTTTTCAAATATATTTAATATCAAACAAAAAATGTTGGATCAAGTGTAGAATCTGACTCTCAAAACGTTCTGGAGTCAGATTCTACAATTGAGCCAAAAAAATGAATAATAAATTAAAAAATATTGAAGCACTCTCATAAATTTAATACTTAGAACAAAGGTAGGAGTTATTAAAAAGAATGAAATATAAAAAACAATTCCAAGTTTAAACATTTATATAAACTTAGTAAACATTTTTTGCTTGATTAAAAATTCTTTTTTTTTGAAAAAAAAATTTCAAAGTTAATTATTTTCGTACTATTTATTTTTTATTTGTTAAAAGTATTCCTTTTTTTTAAATATTTTTAATTCTATTTTATTCTTAAATTTTTCTAAATCGTCTGCTTATCATGGTAAACGAAAATTTTTGTGTTGTAAAATCATGGGAGTTATCTTTAATTTTTAGAGCAAAAGAAACTGAAAAGAATGATATTTTTACAAATAATGAAAATTTCTGGGATAATTATGTAAAAAGTGGATCAACAAAGCTCCTACTAAATATTTTAGACTGTGGATATATGACTTTTATGAATAATGATGAAATTTTAGATAATTTTTGTTTACAGGATCTTAAAAAAAATGGCAGAGCCTTTTCAAAAGAAGAAAACATAGTTTTTATGTTTAAAGTAAATACTTACTGTAAAATATTAAAGTTTAAATTTTCTCAATCCACTCATCTTAATGAAGTAGAAAATTGTATGGACTTTAAATCTTATATAAAGGAATATTTAGAGATTCAAGACAAAATGATACAAAACATTACTTTACAAAAAAGTTGTTTTAACTCACATTATTTGAAAGAAATTTCTAAAGTTTTATTGAAAAAGAAGTCAGGATTTGATCACAAAATTTTAGATATGGAAGAAGAAGATATCAATAATGAAGAACTTAGAAAATGCATATTACTCTTTTTATCTGACGCAAGTTTTCCTATTTTTATCAATAAGATCGAAAAAGTATTAAGGGATTTGAATTAAATAATTATCTACATATTTATATATTTCGGACAATAAAATATTTTAAAACAATTTTTGATTTGCGTTATTTTAGGGCGAAAATCTATATTTGAAAACTAATCGTCTTCTTATCACTTTCAAAGAGTTTTATATAACTTAAAGCAGAAGTATTTTATTTTATGCAACACGGTGTTACATTGAACCTAAAAGATATTTAGTGTAAGTATTTTTGTAATAAAAAATAAAACCATTTGAACTACTACTTTTGAAACATGAAATCAAAAAAGATTAAATACGCTTAAAGAAGGTCTACAGAAATTTAAGAATATTGAGAGAAGAGAAAAAAAGCCATAACTTGGAAATTTAGATGAGGAAGTGTAGAAAAAGAACTTCATGAATAAAAATACAAAAATCATTAGATAATAAACAGCAAAGATTATTTAAATATAAATTTCTGAGATATTAAACCATTTAAGACCAATGTTCCCAAAGGGATTTCAAATGGAATTAAATAGGAATTCCTAAAGTTGTCTGCTTTGTTCGATCCTAAATGGGTTTAATGGAGGGTGCGCCGGTGAATTTTCTTCTATGCATTCATCTATCATAAATAGAGCTTTCTAAAATATATATCCTTCTTATAGTATTAAACAGAATCCACTAATTAACTTAAGGGCCAGAAAATCAGAAGATATCTAATGTAAAGCAGAAGATTCGTATTGAAAAACATTAATAAATGCAGATGATTTTATTTTTGTAAAGTCAACATATGTCGACGGTGGTCGATAAACCTGCTAATCCTTTAACTAAAAAAGGATTTAGAGAAAAGGAGGGTTAAATAATTTACACTTAAAGACTCATTCCTTAACACATTTATCGTAAAAGAAGAAAAAAAAGCTTACCTTAAAAATGGCTAAAGTCA
Organism: Nectonema munidae; assembly: GCA_030549495.1. NCBI lineage: Eukaryota > Metazoa > Nematomorpha > Nectonematoida > Nectonematidae > Nectonema > Nectonema munidae. The sequence continues at coordinate 76,542 of JAUIRK010000683.1, forward strand.
TTCTAATAACTTTTTCTTTGGAATTTCCACTCAGATTTTCCGTAAGAATATGAATTATTGGATATCTATAAAATAAACAAACAAAAAACAGTTGAAACTTCATAGATAAAAAATTGTCCATCCTAATTATAATAATTAATATGATTTTAGCTCTAAATTGAGGAATATACGGCTAGTAGTCCTACGGAATTAAAGAACCCTAGATATCTCCGCAACTAACAAACCTTTTTCAATGAAATGATGTGAATTTTCCCAACGTTTAGTAAGATTCCTTTTGATAAAAAAAACCTGTTTAGTTGTCAAGTGAAACAGGTAGCCTTTTTTATCCCTAAAAACGTAAAGTCGGTAAAAAATCACTGAAGTATTCACCAAGAAGATGGCCGAACTTTTTCAAATTAGAACTTTACTTTTGAAACTCTTTCATATACCTACTTAAAAAGTATTGGAAGTTTTACACAAATCTCTAGTTTCAAAGATAACGAAAGAATGCTGGCAATTGTATACAGCTTTGAAAAAATGAAGAATCCATTAGATTTAGGGTGCGTGAACAATTTCAAAGGGTTCTTATTTAATAATTTTATGTAAATTAATGAATTTTTATTATTTAAATAATTTTATTAAAAATGGCCAACAAAAAAATTTGTAGAAATTACTGACGATAGAGTGAAAGAAAATGATTTTTCAGAATTTTACACAATTACTATAAAAAAAGCATATTCCGTTCGCTTTGATCATTGAATCCGTTTGAATTCGTATTGGAACTTCATTTAGAATGCGAACAAATTCTTTTTCCATTACTAAAGAATGGTTAGGAGTTGCAAGTATAAGAAAATGTAATAGGGGGTACGCAAGGTATGTGTTTATGCTTTGAATCTTGGACTTCTTCAAATGACATATCTCAACCCATATTTCAGAATCATATTTAGATATATTAGAATACGTTAAGAAATATTATTTGTTAAAGGTGTTAATAAAAACTTTCACACAAGCTATTCCAATGATTACTCAACATAAAGCTAAACAAAAGTTATATATGCTTTATTCGACTTAATAGCGTTAACGTATTTTGTCCATTGCAACAGATGGCGAAAGAAATAAGAGTCTGCTCATAGGAGTTGCTATTCAATTTGAAAAAGTTTTTAACTAAGTTTCATAGGTGTTTCGTGTTGCATCAACGTAATCTTTATTTTCACGACTTTACCTTGAACTAGTGCAAGTGGATAAAATTTTTTTACAATCAATTGACTGTTATAATATTTTACTTGGGAAAAGAGTATGCTTTAATTTTACAAATAAGCACAAAAGTAAGTAGCTTTGCTTATTGCAGATGGAGATCTATGTCGAACGCTTCTTCCTAGTTTAAAGTTCACAGAGTGACCGTTTAAAAACATTTAAATGGAAAAAGCTCTTTGTTAGTCAACTTCGCAATGGTAGATGGTAATTATTTAAATTGCTAAAATCTCTGATAATGCCACTTTTCCTTTTCAATAGCTTGAAGGCCCAATAATTTTATTTCCTGCAGTCTTTTCAATCTTTGTCCAAACTACAAAACTTGTTTTGTGCTAATGGTCCTTTAAAGCATAATGAATGAATTGATGAAACTTTCTATGCAGTATCAAGTGATAAAAAAAAGCAAGCATAGCTATCGCTTTTGAAGATGTGAAGATGTTTTTGTCGATAAAATGTATAATGTTGGATCTGATGTAATGACACGTATTTATCACAACGTTTCAAAATATATTGAATTTCTTCTATTGGAAGAGATTCTACGAATGCTCCAACTCACGGAATTCCTCCCCTACTTACTACCTTTTATGTAGAGATGATAATTATTTTGAAGCTTTAAAAGAAATGTTTTTTATTTAATTAGTCAGAAGTTGAATATCACTACTACATTGAACAAGGGTTTCAAAATGAATAAGTTAAAAAGGTTAGTAGATCATTGCAACTACAAAACATCTTTTCAAACAAGTTAAAATAGTTTTCAAAATCATTTTTTATACCTAAAACATTTTTGTGGAGTTGGTAGAACATCAGATGATGAAGGCAATTTTTAAAAATTACAAAAAGAGAGAAAGATGAATATCCAAAAGTTTTTTCAGTTTTTTTCTTCATACTTTAGCAAGTAATATTACGAAAATAAAAAACTAAATATATATGATTCATTTTAAAATAAATTTTAGTAAATTATTTTTGATATTGTACATATTTATTACTCATTGACGCAAATACTCCACAATTTAGTTATTGTTGGTAAAGCTCACAAATAAAGGGATCTGTTTAATACAAATCCCAAATCTTCTGTAATCACCAACTAATCAGTTATGTCAATTTATTTTCCGATTGATCGATAATAATAATCGATCGGTTTTCTGAATTATCTACTTTTCTAAGACTTTTGCTTCATAAATGATATGTTTAATTAAGATATTAAAAGACATTCACATTAAATTTTTTTAGTTCAATGCTTTCCAATCAGGCACAATTATAATGAGACCCAGAGTAAAAGACTCGGGTAAAATGACTAAAAATATTATTAATTTGAATAAGTAATACTTTGAAAAACTTTTAGATGTTTCCCCTATGGATGAGAAAAAGTTGATACAATGAGGATACATCAAAAGTGAAAATGAACGCCATATATTTCAAAAATATTTATTTTGTAAAACATATCAACATCAAAATTTAGCTTACGAGCCGGTTAAACTTACTTTGCGTGTTGGATCTGGCCCGCGGACAGTAGTTTTGTGACCCGTGTCTTAGAAGAAAGAAAGGTTATTGATACCTGACCATTTTTTCAGCAATTTCAGGAGTATAAGACAGGCACCAAATACAAAAAAGAAGGTGGTATTGAATTTGGAAGTTGACTTTGCGGGCAATCACGGAAAGAACTCTGAATAAAATAAAAGTCATTATTGCATATGGTAGGAAAGGAAGATTATTTTTTTATCACCACTCCAACTCCAAATAGTTACAAAAATCCGAATTTGACTTCAAATGATTAGTTCGACCCATCATGCGCTACTCGTTGACCAATTGGCGTTGCCGTAACCTCAACAAAACAGGTACTAGTCAAAGAATATAGGATTCCTTTTCAATCACAAATACAAAGTAGCACACTAGCAGAAAGTGTTTACTAGCAAATACAAAGAACACACTAGCAGAAAGTTTTTGCAAATTAACTGTCTCCAAATAGATGAAATCAATAAATTCGGAAAAATTTTCTGGGTTTTTGCCTCCTGCTCCATCTCATATAATTTTTTTCAATAAGTGCCTAAATTTTGGAATTAATTTATTAATGCCATTTCTATTTCTGAGTTATTCAATGATAAATATTGCAAATTAAAGGACATAAAATTAATCTTTTTTAACAATAATTATAATATGATTATTTGTAATAAAATAAAAGCTACTATAGGAACTGATTTCTAAAATTTTTATACTTACACCTGCATAATTGGCATGATTTATGTGTACACAATATAAAACATATCTGTAAAAATCAAGGATAGGAATCAAATTTTGGGATTTAACTATTATTATTTGGTCAATTTTTGATAGTAACATTTTATTTTTCACTTTAATAGCTTTTCAGAATTTACGTTCCCGTTTGGAAACAATGGGATTTATTGGATACGAACCCTTTGCCTTACATTAGATTTCGTCCTATTATTCCGGTCCTTACCTGGTTAATAGGTTCATTTTTTCCTTGAAGTCAAAGAGAAATGGGATATTTACGTGAAAAATAAAGTGCTCGGATAATAATCAAAAGAAAATGTCATATTCTTTCTCTGAGGAATTATCTGCAGTGTTATCAAGAGTACTACTGGGAAAAAGACAAGAAAATTTTACACGGCTATCCCATCAATGTCCATCCAGGCATGGCGATAGTGCACGTTTCGGAGAAAGAGAAGCTGTAAGCATCTGGCAGTAGTTTGGATGTACGCGTTGGAGGAGTCTTTGAGGCGATCACGGAGCCAATTCAAGAAAAAGTGAAAGTCAGGATCCCTGTGCATCGGTTCTTGGTTGAAGGCTGCCAACTTGGCCAAAATCTTGGACGCCTAAAATGAAAAATGGGGTCAAGGAGATGAGAAAGACGGGAAAGGGGGCGTATTTACCTGAGCCTGGATGAATTTGTCGCTGCGAAGAAGCAGGTGCACGAATTGCTTCCAAACGGGGGTGGCGTTTTTAGTGACTTGGGAGTAGTGTAGGAAAGTTTTGACGCGCCTCAAGGGATCTTCTTTGATCAGGTCATCTATCATGACCATGATGTATTGGACGGCAGCCACTTTGCAAATGTGCTTCACCAGCGACATCAACACATCTATGCACTATTTGTAAAAATGGTCTTTCATTACTAGCAAAAAGGCCATTCAAACTTTTCTGAAGGCACTACTTTTATCCACATATTTCCTTTCTTTCTAGCTAATTTATATTTTCTTGCTTTCTTCATTGATAACCCAATTACAAAGGAAAAAAGAAGATTTTAGTAATTACTATTTAATTTCATTGTAAGTTTGCGTTCCTTTTGGGAACATTCGTCCAAAAGTCTTGGTATGTGGTTTTCCTAATAAGTCCCTTACTAGATTACTTATATTTTAAATATTTAAGTTTTAGCATGATGTTTCACATGATTCCTGTTTCACCACAAGTTTTCATATCAAAAGATGAACGCCAAATCGATATCTAATATATTTTAATTTAAAATTTTGATTTAAGAAAATTTTTTAACTAAATCAATCTTGAACAATTTATTAAATGCAAAATTTTCATTTATTTTTCGCTTTGCTTCTTCTAACGTTTGCTTTTTTTCCTACCCCAAGTTTTTCTTTTTCTTATTTTTCTTTACCTTTTTGATATTTTCATTTTGGGTCAGGTATGTTTTGTGATCACATTTCGTTCTTGTGGTGCGTTTTTTCTTCTTATTTTTCATTTGTGTCTTCATCAAGAATCTTTCTAATTATTTAAAAATAGGATATTGTCTTCCAGCGTTCAAAGTGATGGCAAAAAATTAAATAGTTTAATTCGGACAAAATTGCTTACAAATACTAAAAGAGGGTGGAAGGAGCTAAAGGGGGAAAAACTATGCATAAATGCTATTGATAGTATTGCTTTCATCCGCGATTCTTCTTTCAACACACATTTATTGAAGATATATACGTATACATATACTAATACTTACTTTTCAAGAGATGTTCTAAAACTCTCCTTTTCTAAGCAAACGAATCATCAGCCTCACATACCTCGAGTTCTTGAAATGGCACACAGTGAGATCTTCTGAATATTCTACGAGTGACTGTTGGTTATAGGACATTTCGCGCCTAGTTTATTTTTTAAAGTTTAGGTACAAATGACCAAATTGGATATGAAATGTCTTGAACACGTGCTTGTACAATTTGGCCAGGATTATAGGTTCTTAGTTGAGTTGAGAATTATGGGATCACTTATAAAGGAATGAAGTTAGCATTTGAATACACAACCCTATTATATTCTGGCTACGGGACACAGAAATAAAGTTTTTGAGAGGGTGACGGATTGTTAATAAAATTGGGGGCTACATTTTGTTTTAACGAAATACTAGGACGTAAAAAATGTATGAATGATTTTAAGGAAGAATTAAAAAAGATACATTTTAGTATATAATATAGTCATTAGATACTTTAGGATTTAGGTAATCAGTTAATTAGCGGAAAAGTTTATTAATTTCTCAGCGCTGATTTTACTGTGCAAAAAGTGTTTGCGTCCAAGTATATTTTATTATGTATCATATAACGAAGTGCTTCTCACAACCGGTCCGACAGATCGATGCCAGCAGAGCCATGCAAGTTGTCAGTTCTCAGTCCCCCTAAGTTTAACTTCTCTCAAGACGTGGCTGGATAAGTTGAGGAATAAAAATTAAACTTTCTTTTCGCACTGACGTAAGAAAACTCGGTTGACAAATGTAATTGACGTGAATTCTTTACTCTCTCATCCTGAAAGTTAAAAATCTGATGATCGCGTACTGTAATATTTTATGTTTAAAGTAGAATCCTTTTTTCGCTTTCATGCGCCCGGCCACTAGGCTAGGAAATAACATTTGCCAGTGTGCGCTCTCAAAAAGTTTGAGGAGACATGATGTAAAGTACGTTCCGATATTTATACAAGTGCTAATATATATATTTCATTTGCATGTGGTAAGATATGCGGAGAGAGGATAAGAGATCAGCTGATCCTTTACTGAATTTAATTTTAATAACGATGCTTTCACTTGTTTTGTCAGGAGAGTGAATAAGAAAACTTTTGAGCAATTGGAAGTAATTCGACAATGTAATAGCTTAAGTATTTTGTTAAATGCAAGTAAATAGTAAATTATTCATTCTTAACCCATAATTAGCCCAATGTCTACAAATGTAGACCTTTATTTGAAACATAATCTAATAAAAAAATAATATTTTTACGAATTTTTGTTTGCTACATAAAAATAAATAAAACGAAAATTTTAATCATTGAAAAAGTGAGACTCAATATATTAGTTTCTACAATTTTTATAATTTCTTAACAATTTAGACTAATCATAAAAATGTTGAGGAAAGGTCAAAATAGGTCAACACTAGACCAAAACTTTTTTAAATGCTAAATAAGACATATCAAAAGATAAAATGTTTTAAAAATTTGAAAACATCATATTTTTTTATTTGTTTTAAAATTAGGTCTAAGGGATGGATTTACCTAGGGGGGGGGGGGGGTGCCTGTTTTTTATAGTTGATTGGTTAAAGTGAATTTGATGAAATGATATAGTGTATCAGCGAGGTTAAATCTATTTTAAACGTGACAGTTTGTTCTAACATCTTCACAAAATTAATATTAGATTTTTATGTATTGTATGTAATCATGCACTTTTTTATCACACCAAAGCATAAATAAAATTTCATCATTTTACCGAAGAAAAAGAAACTTGTTTTTGGTAGGTGAAATGCAAACACATTTCAAAAAATAAGCTCATATGAAATGAAATTATAAAAACAATGTAGCAATTAAACAATGTAGTAACTTTGAATTTGAATCTTTATGATAAAGGTTAACGGTGGTGTGGTATTTTCATCGAAAAAAGTACTAATTTGCAACTAACATAGAGCTATGGATAATCTAGCAGAAGCGAGGCTTAAACCCGGAACTTCAGATCGATAGCAGCGCTTCTAACCGTTTAACCTCGCAGCCACTAAACCACTTACGTTTTGATAAAAACGGAAATGATATTTTAAACTTTTAAATAACAACTTTTCACGATAGAAAATATTAGAAAAAAATTCGAAAAAGTGGCTCAGCCCCCCCCCCCCCCTACTTACTTTTACGGTGATGTAGATATTATGGATAGAGCTCTTGCTGGCTTTCGACCAAGCATATTTGGCAAAAATGGTATTGGAACTTGATTATATTAGTGGAATTAATGGAAGATATTCCATTGCAGATTATGCAAGATGTCAACCATATACCAACTTCTACATACTTCTATAACGCCAAGAAAATGTGTAGTTTGCAAAAAAAGTGTTCAAATTCAATGTTGGAAATGCAAGACTCTCCATTTAAATTATTGTTTCCAAAAATATCATAAATGAATTTTTGATATCATTTAAACCCAATGTCTAAATAAGTTGACTTGTAAAAAAATATTAAAAATAATTTTTTTTTCAAATTTATTTTAGAATGTTTTATATTATATAATTGAAATGTTGTATACAATTTTTTGACTTGTTTATATTTTTTTCATCACTTGGGCATGGTGAAATTTGTTTATTTATTTGAATAAAGTTTCCCATTTTTGACGAATGTGCATAAGTTTGTATTATTGTGAGTTTTCTCTGGCTTTGCACTATGACCACGTTATTTTGTATATGGAAACTATTAATAGCAAATTTATATTTATTATTATCAGTATATACGCTTTTAATAAATAAACGAAAAGGGAGGATATCTTTCGCTACATTTATAGTAGAACTTCGACAATTTTGAGAATAAAGTGCTCGTCCCCAAATGTGACAGTAAGAGCTTCGTGCATTCTGTGATATAAAAAAAAGTATATATTCTTTAGTAAATATATAGATAGATATGAAAGATACTTTTTCATTTGCCTAGTGGTTCCCAACCTTTTTTAGTTTGCGGCACCCTTGGCGCGCCTTTTAAAAATTCCTGGCACCCTTTGAGGAAAAACTTATTTAAAATTTCCATAGTTTTTTTATTATAATTTTTTTTTATTTCTACATCTGCATTGATGCAACAATACCTTGGCTTATACAAAGATCATATAAAAAAATTTATACTGATCCTGCTATCACAGAAAATATAATAATACTAATATAAATTTAATAAAAAAAAAGTATCTAAGCTAAAAGTTAAATTGTTAATTAGACAATAAAAGCAGAAAGAATGAAATTAATATAATTTTTACGCTGAATTTTGGCGGCACCCTTAAAAAATCTTACAGCACCCTTTAGTGCCGCGGCACACCGGTTGGGAATCACTGGCCTAGACGACTAGAATCTTAAATGTCTTATTCGATAGATTAAAATGTAGCATTTTGGTATATGTTTTAGCGAGTAAAAAAAGTGCAAAATTAAACAAAAGTAAACTTCATAAGGTCGAGCTTCAAAAGCACTCTGTCTTGTGTTGGAATCCAATGCCATGATGAATTCATATTCATGTCTTGTGATAAGTTGACCCCTATTTCGAAAAATAAGATTAAAATAAGCTATACAACAGTGTTAATTTAATTAATTAATTAAGCTGTTTGTGGCGTTCGCACCCATCCTTTCGGATATCGTGGCCCGCGCGGAATGCTGAGTCCAAGTCTACCTGGACTTTCCATCCCACTAAACGCCTACCAGCCCTTGTTAGAAAAAATAGCTATACCTTGTTATATATATTATTTTACAAAAATTTATGTTACAATATATAAATACATCTGAGTGAACGATACCATCCTAACGCAAACGCTCCCAATTTGGGAAACAAACTTATTGTCTAGTGATAGCTTGATTACTAACCACGTAGAATCGGGTCGTTAGAGCACTCCCTAACCGTAAAAACCTTTGAATTCTTCAGAGGAAGAAAACCAGGGTAAAAAACCGGCACGACGGAATGTATCTTGTTCCTAAATAAAAGAATATGATTATAAAAGGTATATGCTACAAAAAATAGAAGCGTTAGAAGACATGCAATATCTTATATATTATTAATAAATAATATTTGATACATGTTATAGGGGTTAAGAAAGATATACATAATTTAGGGCATGCTAGGTTAGGAACAATCTACCCCTGGAATATGACTCCATCCCTAAATGTTGTCCCTAGGATATATGTTTTAAAATTAGAATGTATAGACGGTCCTACAAGCAGACTCCTACAGAGGCCAGATTACCGACTATGCCTAACCTAGCTCGTAACATGAAACTGTTTTGGGACTTAAACCTCGTGCCAATCCTAAATTTAAGTAGGCGGATCTAGAACTCAGAAAAAACAGAACTATATCGCAGAACGCAGAATTCCCTATTGCTTGGGGGCTATTGTATATGGGTAGTCACCTAGGATAACTTTTCTCTTTTTTTTAGCATATACCCCCAAGAACGCTTCGGCCTGGGTTTGCGTGAGCTCCCAAGCTTCGCATAATTGTGGGCAATGCTTGTGTGTCCTTAATTTTTCTATAAACTTTTTATTTAATTTCTCCAACCTTTTCTGGAAGCAAGAAAAGGAGGTCCGGCTACAAGCAATAGTGAAAGGGTTGCCATAAACAGTTCTAAAAAGTTTATACATGAGGTCGTCTATTTTGTTGGTCCAAGTTGAGGGAAGGCATCCCAAAATGGAGTTTCCATAAGTCAATTTCGGCATTGTGAGGATTTTAATGACCTTGCCTACCATCGTGGAATTGACCCCAAGGTCTTTAAGACATCCATATAGCGCTAGATCCTTCTTCCCCTTTTTTTTATCTTTTCGTGAGCTTCACGATGAAAACTAAATCCTGCATCCCAATTGATTCCTGGATATTTTAGGTGACGAACTAGGGGAATATTCCCTATAGTTGGCGGTTTATTTTTGGGACAATTAGCGCCAAAGATGATGAACTTGCATTTAGAGTAATTCACCTTAAGGTTCCATCCAGTGAAATACCCCCTAATATGGTATTTACGTCCGTAAGGTGTTTGCAAATACGCGGAACACGCTTAGCGGAGTAATATACACATATGTCGTCTGCGAAACTGATTATTATCCTAGCATAGATTGACTTATTGAAAGAGTCCCTAATATCAGATATGTAGATGTTGAACAGAAGAGGGCTTAGAGGTTAACTTGGGGGACCCCACGGCCTAGGCTTATTCTCCTTGAAAATTTATTTATTCTGATCTGGAATGAGCGTCGAGAAAGGAAACTGTGAACTACCTTAAAGATGCATGATGGCACAAACATGCTACTAAGTTTGAACAGCAAACCCTCATGCCAGACCGTATCAAAAGCCTTCTCCAGGTCGTAAGATATCATCCCTACGTAGAGGCCATCATTTAAGCTTTTAGCAACATCATGATGCAAGGTAAGCAGAGCATGATTTGTTGATAAACCTTTTTTGAATCCAAACTGTACTTCTGGGATTATTGCATGCTCCTTGCACCAAGCATCGAGTACTCCAAAAATTAATTTGTCATACACTTTGCTCAGGAAAGGGAGAAGACTGATAGGCCGTAGGTTACTCGGTTTGCCGCTCTTCTTGCCAGCCTTTGGCACACAAATAAGTATAGCCCTTTTATAGCAGTCTGGGTAAAACCCATCTTTTATAAAAGAGTTATATATTGCCAGCAAGACGTCCTTAAACCTAGGGGGAACATTCTTGATGAATAGATTACTAACTTCATCCCATCCCGCCGCTTTCCTAGCTTTAAGCTTTTTAATGATTTGAACCAGGTCCCCTCTAGGATGAAGTTAGTGTCGTTCGTTGCAGGTAAACGCCTAAAAAACTCAATTTCAGAATTAAAATTTTTGGACTGATTTGTCCTATACACATCTTCGTAATAATCAGCAAGCAGTGCACATTTATCTTCCACCTCAATGGCTGTTCGGTTATTCCAAGTGACCGACATTGGACCTTTGCAGCCAGGCTTCAGCCCTCTAACCAGGTTCCAGAACTTCGAAAAGCCCTGTAGCGGGTTAGAGGCTTTTGTGATGCTTGTGACTTTCCTAGATGTGGTTTCGTCGAGCTTTTTCCTAATGAGTTTTTGTAATCGATTGATGAGATTCTGTCTCGGCGTCCCTAGTGTGAATGTATTTTCTATAGAGAGCTCGTTTTTCTTTGATGAGTAATAGGACATTCTTCGGAATTGGATTTTCGTATTTTCAAACCTCCTTCAAGGGAACTGCCTCTCGTGCCGCGGAGAGAATAGCATTGTTGACACACTCCGCCAGTTCCTCAGAAGGTTTTACTCCTATGCACATCATGACCCGCGGGGCTGAATCATTTAGTAGCGACCTAAACCTATCCCAGTTGGCTTGGCTGAAGACCCACCTCTTCACTAAATTTCCCTTGTCAGACGTGAATTGTGGACCTAAAGAAACTGTCACTAACAAGGGTCAGATACACAGCAATCCTGGATAACCAATATTGAGGCTAGAAGTGGTCTTAGATTAAAAGACATGATTGCAAGGTCTAACACATTCTTATCACGAGTTGGTGTTGGACTTTTTTTTGGATTCGTATATAACGCAATCGCTTTTTTTAGGTAAGAAAAAAAAGTTGCCCTTCCTAGTGTTAAGTGCCTGTGTCATAAAAATACAATCGCGTGATTGATCTCTCGGATTAACAATTTATACAAGTAGACGTGAGAGCTTTGGGTTAAGGAAGACAGTGTCGATGACGGAGTATGCGTGCCAGAATAATGGGGAAAGAAACGTTTTGAAAATTAGTTAGTCGGTTAGTTGTATCGGATAGCAGAGTTTTTGAATAATTGAGCATTGGATAAACGATGTCTGACTCTCTTACCTATGAGTCTTCTAATACAGGCCTCCCATACGGTCTTCAGAAAACAGATATTTTTGATTTTTGAAAACCAAATACTGAATAGGATCAGTATGCAGTTGTTTCAGTACTAGGACACTCGAATCTGAAAAAGCATTTATGTCCATCAGTTTCAATAACTAGTGAAGAGCAATAAGGAAGGATAAAGGATTTGTTAGATGCGATAGGCTGTCATCACTGTCTCTCCATCTCCAAATGGGAAAGTTTCGAGCAAATAAAATTGGACGTAACCTGTTCTGTCATTCCATTTTAGATCCTGTTTGCACGTCTATTCACGTCAAAAACCGTCTCCTATGGCTGGCATAAGGAATCATGTCAGTCATCGAACTGTGGCAGATGGCATTAATTTATCAAGCTCATGTAAGCTATAAATCCTACTTTCAGGGAAGCGCATGATGAGTTTTTGAAAAGCTATAAACACGACGGGGTCGATGGAGCCGCACCTTTTGAGAAGGAGTCAAAGTCGGAGTCATAATAATTATTGCAACTATGACTCCGATTTCATAAATAGTTATATTCAGATATGCTAGATTGAAACATAAATTCTTATACACTCTTTTTAGTGTCCAACGTTGCAAAAATGCAACATAAAAATGTGTATTATTTAAGTCCAAGCCGTGTATTTTTGCAACCCATAGAAAAAGGCTGGAAAATTCAACAAAATTAGAATGAACTTTTTTATTTTATGCTCCAAAATCAGTTTATGAGTAGAAAGTTTTTAGAAAAAAAATTTGAAGCAAATACCTTTGGATAAATTCAGTTTATGAATCGTAAGGTTTTGTCTTAGATAAAAAGGTTATAGACAATAAATTGAAAATCTTTTTGAAGACAATGCAAAGAAGACACTAAACTACAAATACAAACCAACACGAACATTTTAATAATAATTTATGTTGAAGAAAATAGATCAAATTTTTTTCTCGCAACACAAAGCAGAAATGTCTAAGATTTCAGAAAATCTTTCCATCACTATCTAAAATTAACTTTCACAAAGGACCTTGAAATATGGTGCATGGCATCACACTTTTTGGAGATTTATAAAATTTGAAACCGAAAAGTTGATGTTGCAACTTGCACAATTATGAAGTCAAGATCGCAAAAGTATGTATGGGTGGAATCATTAATGTTAAAAAAACCTTACAAAAATGGAGTTGCAGTCTCAAAAATTACAAATAGGTGGAGTAAAAGTGGAGGCGAAAATAAAATTTATTTTATATGAATTAGCTACTCCTTTCCCTGGTTATGAGTTCTCCAATTTATTTGTCTTCACGATCATGTCAAGAATTTATGAGTTCTAGCATGAAGCGTTATTCAAATGATTGGAGACGAAATAGAATTTTTTAATTTTTAATTTTTTTATAGATCAATAAAGTCGATTTTTTTTATGTAAAAAGTCAATTTTTTTTGAAATTCCTTTTTCCTAAATTATTCTCATATGGCATTTTTGTCCCATTTTTGAAATTTCTTTAAATCCTCCCCAAGCATAATTGGGCACCAATATCCCATAAAATAAAATAATCCATTTTAATTTATATATAAAAAAAACTCACTTAACAGACGATTCGTTTTCAAAAGCTGGGCCTTAAAAGATTTAAATTCCTAAGATTTACACTCAACCTCGATATTTCTAGATGTTTTAAGTAACAAGTGTTTTAAAAAAAATTTCAAGACCGAATTGTGCTTAAAATAAAACCGAGTATCTAAAGTCTGAAATTGTGCAGAATCTATATTATGGTAAAAAAACTTTTGGCAAAAATAGAAAATCTTATCCTGCTTTTAATATTTTAATATAGTTGTTATTTTAACAAAATATATTTACAATTTACATTAAAAATTAAACAAATTTTTTTATCAATTCATTTTTCAATAAAAATGACATATTTACTTAATTTTTTTCCAAATTATTCTTTTAGGCCAGTTTTTACCATAAAAAGTCAATAATTTGACCATTTTGGAGTAAATTTTAAAATGTCTTATATATGAATGATTTATCTCTCTTGTTGAGCTGGAAGATAGTGTGATGTGATCACAATTACAAACAAGGTAATTCGACTATGTGTGTGGTGTTTGCGTGATATGCTTTAGACTTAGATATATACAAGACAACAATTAGATAAAAATTAGTGTGAAATTGTGATAAATGAGGAAAGATTTACGCACTGCAGATAAGACTGCCACGTTATTCGAGTCATTCGCATGGCATCCGCCTCCTTGTGCAAAAGACTGGTACCAATACTTGCCCCTAAAACAAGAAATGCAAGAAGGGAATAGAAAGCTTGAAAATGAAAAAATATATATATTTGCAAATCAAAATTTATTCAATCAGTATCAATTTACTTGAATATTTCGATTATTTACGGTTAATTCATCTCATCGTAAATCTAAATTCACCGGGAGAAATCACTTAAAATTTAGTTAGGGATTTTTTAAGGATTTTACTGTCTAAAAAATTCAGACAAGGTATTCACATTCATGTATAAGCGTTGATTCCCAAAATGTCCTCAAAGCTTAATTATTGTCATGATAAAGGCGATAAAAAGGGAGGGTGTAAACAAGAAAATTCATCTTTAATTTGTTGTAAATTTATTTGATTGCATGCAAAAGTTTTGAGCGGAAGTCTTCACTCTCATCATTCTACCAGTGGTTCCCAAACTTTTTTCATTCAACGCCCCCCCCCTGAGTATGAACACCACTTGCTACTGCCCCCTTTGTTTCCCAAATTTCTAAATTATTTTCAATTCACCTGATATTTGTTTAGGAGTGCAGTGAGTTCTCCAATATAGTGTATATCACTTATACAAAGAAGAAAATATAAGAAAAACCTGGATATATAAGAAAAAATTGGTTGTACCACCAATGAGCCAACATTTTTACTGCCAGTAACGTATCCTAGATGGGTTCAAAAAACAGCTACGCGAGGCACATAATTCTTGACATTTGGCAATCGCGGGTAACATGTTAAATGTGTGAATAAAATGTTGATTGGGTTAAATAAATACGCCCCCTTTCTGGTTCCTATCGCCCCCTTAGCGCTCATAATTTTTTATCGCACCCTGATATCGTAAAATCTCTCTATTGCATGAATATCAATCAAACTCCTGATTTCACTATATCTATTGATTTAACACATCAATCAAACACTACATGCTTGCTTTTTCATTGATTTTTCTTTTATCCATCTCTCGATCAAACCTCACTACTATTATCTCACATTGTTCATGCGTTTTCATAAAATCTTGCTACACAACTAGCTTCCAAACACAGCATAACAAAAAAATTCAAATTGCCCTTTCACTTAATTTATTTTGAATATTCTTTATTGTTTCGTATTTATTAGAAGGGCGTGTATAGGAGTGGTTAGAGCGCTCGATTCAATATCCTAAGGTCTTGGGGTCTAACCAATCCTTGAGCCATAATATTCATAGTACGAATACAAGTCAAAATCTCCGAAAATTTTGAAAACTCAACATTACTAAAGCAAAATAAACAATTCGAATGCATAACTCGGTTTATTTATTTATTGATGCTGAAAATGTAAAAAACTAAAATTCGTTCACATTCACAGAGTTACATTCATAGATCACAAAAAAACATATCCAGCCCCGTAGCCAGCGAGGGCAGGAGGGGGCTAAGCCCCCCTAACTCAGATTCAGAGCCCCCCCCCCTCCCAACCTAATATATTTCGATATCAATAAAGGGTTCAAAAAATGGTTTATTTTTAGACTACATATAAAAATTTGGTACTTATTAGTTATCTCCCTCTCACTTTAAAATTTTTTTCAGTAATTTACTAAAAATTTAAGTACCAAAAATTTTTTTGTGAAAATATTTTGCCTCCCCCCCCCCATTTTTTCCACAGTCTTAAAGTTCATAACTTGAGCTTTCATTTGGTCTATCGCGCGATAAATTTGGTTGAGAAACACGAAAGTTGATGGCATTAAAAGAATTGACTATTTTAAGCATTCGCAAGTAGAGTGCGCAACGAGGTTGGATATCAATATCAAGAAAATTAATTGATTGTATGTTCTTCGTTAAGGAAGCTACAAATTTACGACTACAAAAAGTCTATCTAAGATTACTCAACATAACATGTATATTTTTGTAAACCTTCTAAATATTTCCCCACTTAAATTTTTTTTAGTCTTAGAAATATTAATATCCAGTTGACTCCTGTAAATTACACATTCATAGCAGAAAAATACCTTTCCATCTTTTGGGATTGTTCAAAATAAATCAAGAAGCATTGCACATGGCACATAACTTTTGTCAGTGTCAGTATGGCTTAGTTCATTGACACTTGCTGACCTGAAGAATTTTATTGAAGATCCTCCTTTATTTATTTATTATTAATGACACCGAGACAAAAATGGTATTCAATAAAATCAAGAACAAAATTTGTATTTTCTACAAAAATATAAAGTATGAAAAATATTTTGAAAGTAAAACATCAATTTTATACAAAAAAAGGGATATTTGAATCTAAATTTTTCTAAACTCATTTTTTGACTGAAAAAGCTCCTTTGTGAATGAAAAAGTTAGATTCTTATAAATCCCGTAGAATTCGGTTGTTAGAGGCGTCAAAAACAGGAAATCGGAGACATATGGCAACCATATTATATATCAAAAAATATTGAAAGTCGAAACAAAAAAGTTTAATTTTTTAAGACCGAAAAGTTCTTAAAAACTAACAGTAAATTGCATAAAAAAATTAGAATAAAAATTGTCTATATCAGGCTTTTACAAGCTTCATTTTCCCTTGAGCAGACTAAAAAAGTATATGCGGCATCTGATCCTTCAAACATATTTCTTTTATTAACAACTTTAAAAAATTTCCTTATAAGTATATAATGATACATTTATGAATGAAAGATTTTTTAATTGTTTTTCATTTAAACTATATCATCCAAATGGTAAACTATCACAATGATTAAAAAATTTTGCATTTCAAAATTATTCCATACAATAGATAAATAATCTTTAAATATAGATAAAGTAAAGCCTAACCATGCTCTAGATCATTTTCAGCTCTTTGTTCAGACATGTTTAAATTGAATTAGAAAATTTAAATAAAGACATTTTTTAGTTTTTTGAAAAATTGACTATATAACTACTAAATTATAGTGGCGAATCTATTATGAAACAATTTAAAATTGAGCCTCGAAGTCCGATTTGGGGGAACCCTAAACTATTTTTAGAGATTTAAAGTTGTTAAAATATATCTAGTTATTGATATAAATGTAAGCCAGGATTTAAGTTGCTTAGTTTACTGGCTATGTAATATGCTAAAAACGAATTTTCAAATTAGCTAAAAAAATTTCCGTAATTAGTAATACTTTACAAACCCCATATCTTGCATGTGTTCTCATGAGGATAATCGTAGACAATGAAAATTATATTTAGTAATTTCAGTGAAAAATTTATTTATTTTTGTTTAACACATTATTTTTAAGGCATAATGTAAATAAAATCCGAAATTATTGACTAAGTATTCTTTAAGTATTTATCTACTTTATTTCATTTAAATTTACCAAATGTAACACAAAATAGCATAAAATGCATAGAAAATATTATGTAGATAATATTTTGTACGTAAAATATGAAAAGTTAAAGAAATAAAGGCGGAAGCCTCATGTCTTTCATCTTAAATATTTTTATAATCTAACTAAAAATATTTAATAACAATTGCTAGTTTATTAATATTTATTTGCTTTAAATTTAAAATTAAATTTTAATTAAATATATTTCTGAATAAACTTGACCGCTTGAATCTATAAAGCTGTACTTTTTTTCAACGAATCAATTATTTCCTGAACATTGATTAAAAAAAGTCGCCCCTGAAGCAGAAATTATTTCTATTAAAATATTATCAAGATATTTTTAGACTTAAATAGAAATGTAATAATGGTTTGCTACATTTTGTATTCTAATTTTATTTACCGATATATACATGTATTATTAGATTTTGGAGGTTTAGAATTTGAAGTACTATTATTTGAAATTTTGAGCCGTGGAAAATTAGCATACGCTAGAGGGTACATTAGATAGGTACACCAATGTCGAAACATCAATGGGTCAATATATTAATATACAATTTCAAATATTTCATTACATTAATTTTTACTACACTCTTTTTCAAAGCACACCTTTGTTAAGCCATAACAAACGATTGAAAAATAAAAATTATGTCTTCTACCCTTTTCTATAAACAAACTACATTCAAATAGCTCGTTTTTCTGTCTTAGCTGCAATAAAAAAATATAGAGCCATCCATAGCTGGAAGATAAATATTAGAACTTTATTTCAAAAATTTGGATTCAGGCTTAATTTAAAAATTGTGAAAAAAAGAGTTTTTTTGAATTAATGAAACTTAAATTTCTTGTACGATTTTTAAATTGTCGACCTGATATAATTATAATTACCAAGACCTCTAAAATGTCTAGTCTTGAATTTGTTTTCTATTGTAAAACTTTTTCTCTATTTTGACATTTATTTTCTATATAAATATTATACTTTGGTAAATTTTACATTATAGATAAAACTTTTATTTTAAGTATGATGGTTATAATTAAAAAATTATTTATTTTCATTATAATTAAGAAATATTTTCAAAAATCTTAAAGCATTTATTTACTTAAAACCTTTGTAGCATTTTAAAAAAAGGTTTTTTCCTAAGTTAAAATTAATAAAAGTTAAGTGCTCATATTTTTTGTTAAGGCCTTTATGAATTACCGGCTCTAAAAACATATAAAAGCGCTTTTAGTCTTTAGGCTCGCTTTATGCTTGATAAAAATTACTTTTTTTTTTTGGTGATTTATTAAATTTTATTAAGATTCTGAGCTTTATTGATCGAAGACATGATCTCTAATCGTCAGGTTGAACCATTGAAAAAAAAATTGTCAAAAGATATCAAAAGAAAATAAAATTTTAAATTATTATTATATGAAATTTACATTTAAAATAAAACACTTATATTACAGAAAGTCTGAAAATATTTTTAAAGCAAAAAAAATCGAACTTGTGATATCAATGTTGCCAGATCTACAGATTTATCCGTATTTTACGGATTTTTGAGGCAAAAATTGTCTACGGATATTCTACGGACGGATTTTTCACTCGTTCGGATTTTTGCCACTAAATTTATGAATAATTTTTTTTTCTTTTATCGAAAAGAGAGTTTATAAGTAATAATACATTTTTTACTAAACTTTTTTTATTAAAAATTCTAGAGTTTTTGTTTCCAGGCAGTAAGCTGTCACTATTGTTCAAGTAAAAAAATAAAAAATGGCTTAATTCTCTTTGCTAGCATTTTTATTCATATTTTTTAATTAACTTTGAACATTTTTCTAGGAATAAAATAAATTATAAACGTTGTTTAAACGGTAGTCGTATACAATACAGTGTTTGGTTTTGTTTTTTCTCTAATTAAAACAGGATTTAAATCATGCGTGTCAAATTTTTTTTATTTACTTATAAAAGTGAGTGGGAGAAAAAGTTAAGCTGGCTGAAAAGTGGTGGATCAGAAGGTGCAGCCTTTTGTAAATTATGCTCTAAAAAGCTATTGGTTGCTAAGCTTGGAATTAAAGATCTCGAAAAACATGCTAAAACTACAATCCACGTTAAAAATGAAAAAACTTTAAGGGAAACAGAAAAAAAGCTTTCAAGTCCTTTACTAAAGAAAAATGTCAATATCCAGTCAACAAATCGGAGGTTATTTTTTGCAATTGGATGGAGCACAACTTATTTTTTCTTCGCCGTGATCATTTTTCCGAACTTTTAACGAAATTGTGCTCTTATTCGGAAATTGCAAAAAAATTCAATGCAAACGAACTAAAGCAACATGTATTATTAAGTCTGCGATGTCTCCCTACATTGAAAATCAAAGCATAAACTTCATGAAAAGCAATTATTATAGTCTAATGATGGATGAGAATACAGATAGAGGAGATCGTAAGCATGCAGCAATTACACTATTGCCTGAAATGCAGATCACACTCAAGTCGTTTTTAGCTAGATTTGTGAGACCCGAGGAAATTTCTTCGAAACAAGATCCAACGACCGTTTGTATTGATATGGGATTTCAGTTACCTGATGAGGCTATTTTTATAGGTTATCAAACGCCTGCTTTTTTAAAAGATAATGAGGATGAGATTGACAGATATGAACTGAAAGGATTCATGAGGTTATTTTGTCTTTTTTCATCTTACACCTTTGAAAATGTTCTCAAAATAATATTTTTGTTAGTAATATAAGAAATTATTATGTCCGAGCTGTTAATCGATTCAAAGCAAAGCTACCCTTTGGAGATCCCATTTTAGCCAATCTTCGTATTTTGGATCCAAATGAAAGAACTAAAATTAAGGCTTTATCAGGCATTTTTTAACATCATTTAGTTAACACTAAATTATGAAATTTATATTTTTAGTTAATACTTTAGTAGAAAGGTTTCCGCACATTGTCCCTCTGGATAGATTGGCGAGTTTTTAGATTATCAATTTATGAAAATTCCCTCTGATTTGGAAAATTGTGAGGTTGACGCTTTTTGGGGAAAACTTTGCAAATTAGAAACCTTAGAAAGAAAAATAAGATTCCAATTACTTTGTGAACTAATGATAGCATTGTTAGTTTTACCTCATTCAAATGCAGACTGTGAGCGTCTTTTCAGGTATAGCTTTGAGAAATTTTTTTTCTTTTGAATAAATAATGTTTTTCTCTTCTTTAGCATGATCAACAATATTAAAACAAATAAAGGAAATCAGCTTAATCTTTCAACAATATCAGGGCTTCTGGATGTTAAAACTAACGACCCAGGTGTACTTTGTTACAACTACCATCCGCCAGAAATTGTCGTTAAAATTTCATCGTCCGTTACTCCAAAACCATCACACAATTAAATATTTAAAAGTTGATTATTATTTAATAGTTTTTTTCAAATAAATTTAATTTTCAATCAAAAATAGTATAGAAGAATCGATATTCATTAAAAATTTGAATCTACGTATTTCTACGGATTTTTGGAACATGTTTTACGGATTTTTGATAAATTTTGCCTGGCAACACTGTGATATGACAAATTAAAACTATTATATATACCGCGATTCAAGCTCGCTTGGCCCGGCTATAGATGTATCAAACCTCGCTTTAGTGTGGGATTAGAAAAGGTTTATGTAAATATTTTTTTAATTTTAAAAATATTTTATTTCTGTTAATATATAAAATATATTTTAAAGTTGAATCCCTTTCAGAATTGCCACCAAATTTCAAATATTAGGACAATTCTTAACCCTCAAATGAGGTTTTTTTTATTAAATTCACTCCTCTCTACCGATTTAGCTGGTAGTTTAACGATTTTTAAGTGTTTCTAACACCTATCGCTTTCACCTAGAAAGTATACTATTTTTCCTGATGTCTTGTGGTTGACAGTTTTGTAGTATATTGTAGAATGATCATATAAAATGTTAATGTAAAATCAGTTAATTTACTATAAATGATATGATACAATCATTCCTTTCTTTTTTGCTTTGAATAAGTCTATTTATAGCTGCTAAAAGGTGTTTCAAGAATAAGCAAAAAAAAAGGAAACAGAAAATCCACTGAATGGAAAAAGTTTATATTAATCCTACGCTATGTGATTTAATCTTTGAATCTTACAAATTTGATAACATTGTAACAATTAAGTGCTCTCGTTGGGAGACAATTCTACTCAGTGTGAAGGGTGATGATGCAGATTATCGACAAGCTTCTTGGTTTTGTTTCACTTAAAGCACAACGTAGGTCATGCTTCACTCCAAGTCGGTTGCGATATTTCGTTTTAATGTAGAGTAGTTGAGAGAAGGCAGCCTCACAAGAATAAGTTGATGAAAATGTTTAGTAGAAGTTGGCGAAAAGCTAAGTCACATAAATTTGGATATGAAGCTGCCATTGATGACCAAAAAACTGGGAGAGATTCAGTTTCAAACTTCATCTACCCGCTAAACTCCTCTGCTTTTATTTATGCATAGCCTCAGATTATGGCCCCTTAAATTTTTCTTTATGGCCCCCAGGGGGCCATAGCCCACAGTTTGTGAACCAATGATTTATACGCATGATAAATACCCAATGCTCAATCCTAGTTAAGCATTTTTGCTATCCTCTCTGCTATGTTTTTCATTTTTGTAAAAAAAATTAAAATTAGTGAAAATAATCAACTAATTTGTACGTGTAAAATTAACTGAAAAAAGGCTAACTTTTAACTCTATTAGTGTTGGGCAAAATTTGTTCGCTCAAGTGCTGAGGGCGTAAAGTGCCCCCCCCCCTATTTTTCTCAGATATTAATAAGTTTTTATAAATATTTTTAATGTTACATATATATTTCAACTATGGTGAATTCAGTGGTGATGTCCATTTTTTATGAAAATCAATCAAACCTGTCAAAAAATTGATTTATATTTGACAGCTCATCTCAAAAAGAACTTTTTATTTAAATAATTATATAAAGTTTTTTACACATGTATACCCATTTTCAAATATGCTGAATTCAGTGGTGATATTCATTTTTAATGAAAATCAATCAAACCTGTCAAAAAATTGATCTAAATGTGACAGCTCATCTCAAAAAGGAACTTTTTATCTAAATAATTATATAAAGTTTTTTGCACATGTATACCCATTTTCAATACCAGAGTATGTGTCTGTTGTATGCGAGTTTGGGGTCGAATGTGATGCCTAGGTAGTTGTTAGTATAGTTGTTGATTTTTGTGTTGTGTTCAGAAGTATATTGTGTAAAGAGTGTCTCTTGTGACTTTGTGTGGGTAAGTTTGTGTTTATTATCGATGAGCCATTTGTGTATATTGTCGGTGTATGTTTGTGGGTTGAAAGTGGCTTTTGTGATGCTTTGGTTGGTGGATGTAATGGTGATGTCAACTACGTATGT
The DNA here is from genome assembly GCA_030549495.1 of Nectonema munidae. NCBI lineage: Eukaryota > Metazoa > Nematomorpha > Nectonematoida > Nectonematidae > Nectonema > Nectonema munidae. The sequence goes on from JAUIRK010000683.1 coordinate 99,487, forward strand.
GAAAAGGTTAACTGTTGGTGGGAGTAGGCAGGCATGTGTCACTCGTGTAAATGTTGAATAATATCGGGGAGAGGGAGCTCCCTTTTGGTATCCCTGTACGTGTGGGGCTTGAGAGGGTTGTGTTATGTTTTGTATAAGTGTTTCTCCGCGTAGTTAGCTAGAAATCTAGCATATTGAGTGTTAATGTTTGTTTTGTGGATGATTTTGTGTATGACAAGATGGACATTAACCCATTTACGACCAATGTTCCAATTTTGGAACATAAGTAATTTCATCTTCGTCTGCTTTTTTCAATGACTTTGAATATAAATCGTCTGCGTTTTTTAGATATCGTCTGCTTTGCTTGGTCTTAAATGAGTTAAGTATGTCAAAGGCGTTGCTTAGGTCTAATGTTGTTGTGATCGTGCCGTGGAAGGGTTTCTTTTTGTTGAAACCTTATGTAATAATGTTGTGAATAGATTGATTGAAGGGCTGTTGTAGTAGAATGCATTTTTTTAAATCCATGTTGATGTGTGGTGTTAGGTATGTAAGGTTCTATGTTGTGGGGAATGCTTTTTTCTAAAGTTTTGGCAACAGGTGATAGGAAAGAAATTGGTCCATAGGAAGAGCTAAGGTTTTTGTTTTTCTGTGATTTAGGGATGAATAGTATAAGAGATGTTTTCTATGTATGTGGAATTGTATTGAACTGTAATAGAAATATTTGAACAGATTTGTACTGCAAAATAGGTGAGTCGAAAAAAGAAAGCAAGAAGTGTTGATAATAGCACAAGGTAAAGAACAAAAATAAAACAATGAAACTTTTGGGGACCAGAATTTTAAAAGCTAAATATTTGCTTTATTTTAAATTCATATTTATGCAATTAAAGCAGAGCAGTCGTTATAGGTCCAAGAAAGTAAAAATATATTACAATGAAAATTTAAATATACATCATTTTAAACCACACACCCGTTTAAAATCCTCATTGCATCACAGGTTGAAGAACCCGCGCCTTAAAACAGACCTCTGCTTCCGTTCTTTTTTCTAAAATAAACGCAATGTCCTTATCTTATTCCTTGCCCTAGAATCACGTGAGACGAAGACTTGCATTGCATAGAATTTCCAAATGCCAAATAAAAGGAAGAAGTTTAACGCGCGCTTTCCGCCATCCAAAATCAAGAAAATCATTCAGAAGGACGAAGAAATAGGCAAAGTTGCCACGAGTGTTCCCGTTGTCCTGTCAAAGGCGTTGGAGTTATTTCTGGAAGATTTTTTGAATGACGCGGTCAACTGTCAAAACCAAGCCAAAACTTCAAGAACTCTTTCGCCCCTTTTTTTGAAGCAGGCCGTCTCCTTGAATCCCAAATGGTTTTTTCTGCAATCCGTTATGGATGCTGCCGAGACCAGCAATAGTAATGGCAATAGCTTCAACAAAATGGCTACCATTTCCTTTCCTAGCGACTACAACCAATCCATCAACAACACTACCACCAAGCCAAACAGTAGCTGCATTGAATCACCTGATTTCACCACTCTGCAATAACTTCCTCTCTCTGCCTTCGGCTACTTCCTTTTTTTCGAGAATAAAATTTTTTTTCTCTCAACTTTTAAATTTTTGGGAATTAAGTTCCTTTCTTAAAATGAAGTTTATTAGAAATTCAATGTAATAGGAATTACCTTTTAAAAGTCTAACTTCATTACCTTCTAGTTGATGATTCTTTCTAGAAGCACCCCCCCCCCCCCGCTACTAAGATAATTTTGTGAATACACCACTAGTCTTATTTTTATCATTCATAACGTAAATAAAATTTCTAATAAAACATCCTAAAAAAATATTTAAGAAAAAAAAGTCACTGTGAGAATCAATTTTAAACTAGTTTGAACTATTTTTTGTTCTCTTTTTTCCCATTTGTTAGGTCATAAAGACGTTTTTTAATTCAACTATAGTTATTTTATTCAAAATTTTTAAAAAAAAATTTTTATTAATAATAATTTAATGTAATCTACGAAATGAGTCTTCTAAATTGAAAAACTTCGCATTCTTCCCTTAGGCCAAAAATTCCTCACAATAAGTCAAAAAAGTTAGCAATTTTTGATTAAAAAAGACAAAAAATAGGATTTTAAATTGTTTGCCCATTCTTTCTATTCTGAGAACATTAAAATTGCAGTCTAATTGCTCTCCCTCACCTCGCTTAATATGTGAACACTTCAGTAACATCCACCAATCCCCTGTACAAAATTAGGACTTAAATGAGACCTTTTGTAACGAACAAACCTCTTCTATAATTTTCTTTTACTTGTGTAATGAAATAACTCACTCTTTAGTAATAAATCTTCCTTATACACAGGATAAAATTGTGAAGAAGCCATATGGTAAAAATAAAAAAGCCATAGAAAACAGTTTCATAAAGCAATAAATCATATATTGCGTTTTCTTTTTTTACTAATATTTTTGCTTAGATGAAATGACGTTTTATGTGTAAGACTAACAACTTGCTAATACAGAAACCACCTAGCTTATCATTTTGCGTTACTGTTATACAATTGATCAATCTTTAGTCTCACCTTACAACGGAGCATGAGATGGTGGAGATGAATAGGCTTTTATTTATTAAAGCAAGAGTTATTTTGAACACCGGCATCGATAAAAAGACATTTATTTTATTTAAATAAATGAGATACCCTTTACTTTTCATTTTTGACTCCTCGATTTTTCCTCCTTTTATAAATTGTTCTTTCCTACTCCTTCTAAACGCAAAAATTTTGATATTGACAGAGAGTATCGTGCTATTACTGTTGTTGAACTAAATGTAAAATCAACAATAGCTGGTGATTACCGCATAGTACTAACTTAGCTAAAATTTTCGGATAAAAACAAGGATTCTTACGAGAAAGGGGGAACTAAGCCTAAAAGAATAAGAAAGAGTCTTTACCCCACTGTTGAAGCGGCTCTTTTTCTATGGTTCAAAAATGCTAGATCCTAAAGCATTCTTGTTTCAAGATATGCACTTTTGGTTAAAGCCCAAACATTTTGTCTTTGATATAAATCACTGAGAAACATCCATAGTAAAAATGATTTTTTTGAAAATAAAAGTTCTATACGCTTTACTGTATTCTTTTTAACTTTAGGAGTCGTTCACAAATGACGCACACCAAAAGAATGAGGGAGGTCATAAATTTGACAAATGGTAACTTTGTTGAGTAGACAACTAGCCAAAAACGATCTAGAGAGAGCAGGGTTCGAAAGTGAGCAAAAATTAGTTGTCGTTTTAACTCATTAATAAAAGATATCACAAAACTAAGCAAAAAACAAAATTGAAGTTCTCTTATTGTACTCTTCAGTTTTAGTGAAACTCACTTTGTACGAAGTAAACCCAACAGTTCGCCCTTCAACTTCGGTATACCGAAGCTTTACTCTATGCATATTTATTATTATTCTTTAGGGAGAAGGATGTCTCCATTCTTTTTCATTTACTTATTTGGTTGTGACTTTTTTCTCCCTTTTTTTTCTTGGTAAAAGAAGACTCATCCGCTCTATCCAATGTTGAGCGAGCTTTGTTGAGCTTTACACAATGGAATGAATGCCCGTATATGTGGTAGATATAAATTGAATATATGGGCCCGTCTCAGGCCTTGATTTTCAAAAATTAATCAGTTCTTTTCTTTTTGAATGATCCATATTCCGTGAGTCTCTGGTGACTTATTTGTGCCTGGTGAAAGGGATAAGCTTGCTTCTAAGCTCGAACGTTTAGAATTCAAATTTCCTGCAAGACATTCCTTCCACATTTATCCATACATTTAAAGTGAGAAGTATATCAAAGTTTTTTCAACCAAAGTCGGGATTTTCAATTTTTTTATGTAATTAATAAGAAAAATTTTCCTATAAATAATTTGCTTTTCATGAGAAGACAGACACTACTATTTGTGGCACCAATTGGTAAGGAGAGGCATTCAGACATTTGTTCATCATAGCTTTTTACAAATTTTATTTGGTTCACTCAGTCAAAACATATGTGACAGCTATAGAATATCACAACTACCTTCATGAAGTCTGTTTTTCAATCAACGGCTTTTAAAGAGACATCTAACTTTTATTGGAAAGGATTTCATAAAATATCCATGGATATAAAATAGTTCTAAACTTGATATGAAGTAAAATGGAGATATATTAACTTGCTTGAAATAACCAGGAGTCGGTGATTAACTTAACCAATATTAAAAGGGCCTCTCTTTCTAACAGTGCTTCTCAAACGGCGCGCCCTTGAAGATAGCCAGATGCGCCATGAAAGGTAGCCATGTGAACCCTAAGATTCCATCTAGATCAGCGATTCCTAACAAGGGGTTCGAGAAACGACCAAATAATGGACAACATATGTAGAAGTAGTAGTAGTAGACAAACTCACTTATTTCCCTGCGTATACGTTATATAATATATAGAGTTTGTTTATCACAAATAATACCAAACATCCACAAAATTGCAAAATGTCACCAGTCGCATATTTCCCATTAAGAAATTAAATATGTACAATGTATTCTCTAAAAAATAAATGTCTACTTCATGATACTTCTTTATATTTGTTATTTTACAATTTTATGCCCGATTTTTCCATATCAATCTCAATGCTGTGCCCCAAAGTTTCTGTTATTTCATATGTGCGCTCTAGGGTAAAAAAGTTTGAGATGCACTGTAATCTAACCGCTCACCATAAACAGAAAAGTTTACAAGTATAAATTGGGTCTTTGAAAAAATATTCTGTTTATGGGTGCAATTTTAAGCGGCATGTGGCCCTAACTTAACCTGGGGGCAAAAAAAAAGAGTTTATCTCTTATAAAAAGTAAATATAATCAGAGGATATTTTTTTATTTGCGTCGCGGAACAATATTTCACTTGTAACACTTTTACGTACAAGGATATACCAAATTCTTCTTTTCCAAATAAAATAATATTGGAAGTTGCATAGCAATCAGAATTAATTGAATTCAAGCTTTTTTCAGCTTTTTAGAATTATTATTTTCTTTGTTTTCTAGCTTATAAGTTATATAAGAAAGTTTGTTTCTCTCTAAATTTTTAGAATTTTCAGTTTCCAAGAAATTAGATTTGTATCTTTGCTCTAAAAAAGTTAAGATCATATAAAACTCGCATTTTTTCAAAATGATAGCATCTTTTTCCAATCTCTTTCATTAAAGTATTTTGCATATTTTCCAAATCTTTACATTTTCCAGGTGATGAAGAAAGAATTTTCTTTATTTTGTTATGTGTTCAAATGCTTCTAAATTGTTGCAAAAGTATTTTTTCTTGAAAAGATAAATAAACTTCCTATTTTAGGAGTGTTCGAGGCATAAAGACACAGTGAGCCATATATTGTTGTTTCTAATCATCTCAAGTGTGCTCTTTCATTTAGTAGGGGTGTATCGTGGAATGGAGGCAGTTTATGACTCTGTAGTCTTTCCTGAATGTTTTAAATAGTTCTCTTCAGCCAACACAGAATGATTGATCGACATTTTTCAATGGACTTAGTTGAATTATATTCATGCATTCATAGTTCGTTTTATATTTGCGGCAGAATTTCTAACAACTTCGCTTAGACATATACTCGTGTTTTGTTCAAGCGAAGGTTCTACAATGGAAACCCAAACAAGATTGCAAGACCATTCATCCGTGGTAAAAAAAACTTTTTAAACATGAGTAGAAATCAGAATTTTCGTTGAACATTTTGAAGACGTCATTTTTGTTTTCGGATTAAAATTTGTAGAATTATTACAAGTATAAACTGGTCATTTCCTTTTGAAACATAAATTTCAACTCTTCATTGTGTTTTAAGGTTGAATGATTCCTCATTGCAAAAATAATCTGATCTTTTCTTGATATAAGCACTTTACAAATTTTACATCTTACCTGGTCATAATTTTCTTTTCTTTTGAGTAGCGTTCAAAAGACATCAAAAACTTACTTTTGTAAAACATTGCATATAAATATATTTTTTACTAAAATTGATTAGTCTTAAAATAACATGCCAATTTTTTATATCAAAAGTCAAAATTCAAAAGAGAGTTGTATACGGTGAAAAAGTTTTAATAGTAACAAGAAGAACTTGATCTTGAAAATCTTTGATGAAGAAAGATGAAATATCTACTGTATTCTGTGGAAGAGTTTTGTCCCTGAAATTAAAAGAAAGATTATACAAGATGTGTGTAAGAAGGGTGATGTGCTATGGGGCAATGTTGGACGATGAAAAAGATCGATATTAGTCGAATGCAATCGACGGAAATGAGAATAATAGGAATGATGTGTGGCAAGGCTCTTCTAAACAAAGTACCAAACTCTGTGCTGAGGAAGATGAAAGAGATTGAGGATATCAAAGGACATTTGGGTGAACACAGGCAGCTCTGGCTAGGTCATTGACGAAAAGAGTTAGAAATGAAAGAGTTGTTGGAAAAGTAAAGACAGGAAGACATGGGAAGAAGTGGTGAAGGAGAGATCTCAAAATCGGAGAAGCACAGATAAGTTGGAGAAGTCGCTGCAAGAAACCAATCGATCGTGGCTAGCTGAAAGCCCAATTTTTCCTCATGTGCAATTGGAAAAACTTAAATAGAAAACGTAACAATAATTTTAAATGTTAAAATTATTCAAAGATTACAATAATTCTGGAAATTTCCAGGAGAAAAATTTGTTAAATGTTTTTAAAAAATTTAAAAAAATTTTGGGTTGAATAAAAAAAAATTATATAATTTTTTTTTTTAATTCCCTTTTTGTAATAGGGGGGGGGGAGGGGTTAAAAATTTTTATTGCCATATTAAAAAATGGGGGGAAGGGGAAAATCATTTTATTATTGTTTTTTGTATTTTTCGGTGGAAAACATGCAGTAGAATATCTAAAAATTACAACTGCAATCTAAACAGTATGTCCTAAAATCTAAACGTGCTAAAAATTTTCAACGATTTAGTAATTAGTTTGTTATTAGTTAAGTTTTTGAATTAGTTAATTAAAAATTGATGAAAATTTAACTTAGATATGTAGTAGTAAAATAAAATTTATAGATTCTAGAAAAAATTAAATTATGTACATTGTTAAAACAAAAACTCATCGTAGGTAAAAGCGTAATTATAGGTAAAATAGAAACCTAAATAAAACTCGTTAAAGATGTAAACTATATCTTTAACTATATAAACTAACTATATAAAACTATATAGTGTTAAATGATTTAAACACTATATTTACTAGCCAAATATAAAAATTAATTCAAAGTAAACAGAAAAAAAATTTATTTGTATAGTTAGTTCAGTTCAAAATTAACAGTCAATTGTTTAATATATTTGAAATTCTGAACGAAGATGAAGCATTCAATATTGAAAAATTTACACAAAATTCGTCATGAGTATTGGATGTTTTCATGTTCTGAGGAGAGGATATACATATTGAAATTCTACTTAAAAACATGTATAAGTTTTTGTCTACTAGATATGCTGCATATATTTCCTCAATCATTTTTTCTTGATCTTCTTTTCTGTCTTTCTTGCCTCCACTCCAGTTATATTTTGAGTTTAATGACTCTAATTTCAGGCACGTCAACCCAAAGTCTCTCCTCACTTTTAATAAAAAAAATCAATCACTTCCCATGTTGAAGTCTTTTCATAATTTAATGACGATTTCAAACTTAAACATGGTACAATTAAAGCAAATTATTTATACAAAAAAAAATTCACCTGTTGTGAAATCCTTCGCAATGATTGTTTGTTCTTATTTTCCTTTTAAAAACGTTCCACAGAATTATTCTATTGAGCCAGTTTTCTTTTCAGCTTTCTATAAGCAACTTTGATCTTTGGTTAAAAACATATTAATATTAAAATAATTTAAGGTTAATATATGTGATAATAATTGTAATGATTATAAACCAAAATGATACTTCATTCTCAGGTAAGAACGCTAAAGCAAGTAACATTTTTATGCTCTTTCTGAAGGATAAACTTTTTGAATATAAGGGACGGAAGCCCATTTCAGATAGCTTTCTGTATATGCTCTGGCAAAGATGAAAATAGCATCCGTGGTAGATAACGTTAGGAAACGACTAAAAATTTATGATTTCCTAAGTATAGAGTATTCATATATGTAAACTTACTTCTCGTGCAGCTGAAATGATCGCCTGCTCAAAATCACCAACTATAGTTTTCAATTGAAGATAGCAAAATACCTGTATAATATAGCAAAATACATATATGGTAAATACCTGTATGTCTGTTGTTTTTTGTCACAAACAATAGCATATAAAATTGGTATTTGAGTAATATTTTAGAATGCGTGTATTGTTATAATTTGATAGAAGTGACACGGCGCTTTTTTAAAAGTTCCATCTATGTATATTTCGAATAAATTTGATGTTTGAACTAAATGAGTAAGCATTTTTCCATTAAAAATAATCAATCTTTTATATTCATTTGTAAAACAGTCCAACTTTAGAAAATTAACGCCATTGGCTTTAGTGTACTTTTCAGGTATATCAAAATGTAAATTGGAAGGAGGCTTGACTCCCTTTTTGTTGTAACGAATTTTTCGTAGAATACTTCTTTTGAAACTCAGCAGCGTTTCTCTGTCTTCCCGATTTAACTTTGTTATGTTTTCTCTTTAAAAAGATAAAATAAATACACACGCTAAATTTAGAAAAAAAAGTACGATATATTTGGATAGTTGACTTATTTGAAGTTAGTGCTTCCAGTTTTATATTTTCATTAAACTTCTCTATACGCTCATTTATTTTTTCATGATTATGATCAAAAAACTTGAGAACATCATTGGAGCCGTCATTTTTGACAATAACTTTTCCTAACAAAATAAAAAACTACGACATAAAACGACTTCCAGTTTATTTAAGAAAATGAAAAAATGATTTTAAAACGTTTAATATTTTCTAATTTATTATAAAATATACCTGGACAGTTCCTTTTTGCACAGCGATAATGAATTGTAGAATTGAACACTCTGTTATATGATACTTAAAATCTTCAATTATTATCATTTTGGGGACTCGGTAAGTTATGTGAAGTAAGTTAAAAATAATGAAAATCGTTTGATTTGAGTACCACAACTTTCCTAGAATAGATTTCTCATTCCCACGGTTTAAATACATTGTAATTACAATAGAGATGCATATATTATTCCAGGCGAATCGTCGCACAGGACTAATCGTAAATGTGCAGTTCTTATTTTCCTCATCACTCTCTCTTACTCTATATACGCTAGTTATTCTTTTAACATGCTCACTCGCTATGTGCGCATTGATAACGTCTGGGAAAGAAGTGTATGAGTTTGATGGGGGTGAGGCATGAAACGAAATCAAATAACTGTCATATATTGAAGAAAATGGATAAACAATCGAGTTTGTATCCCCATAAAATGTGGAAGTAATTATCTGGAATTTACTTTCTTTAGTATTTTCTTGCAGACTTTATAATAGGATTAGTGAGATAGCATCACTAAGACAGCTGTCAATCTTATTCTATTCTTGTATCTGTACAATAAAATATCTTTGTTTTCATTTCCTTTTCTTTGAGAAAATCAAATGTTTAGAGACGGTTACAAATACTTTAAAAAACAAGAATTTCAAACTACAGTACATTATTATTGTACTAAGTCTAAATGCCCAGGTAAAAACTTTTAATATAAATTTCAAATATTTTTATAATACAAATATCTTTTATAGGAAGAATCATATTATCAAAAAGTGATTCCTCAACATTAAAGTTCATTCCTCATAGTCATGACCCCATTACAGAAGCTGTTAATAAATTTACTACAAAAATCAAAGCAGATGCGCTAACAACAAGAAAATCCACAAGTGAAATATATCAGTATATTTTTATTTACATTTTATAATAACACTCCTAAAAGATAATACAAAATGTCTTACACCTAAATTTTAATGCAAATATATTTAATACTTCTTTATTATTGTAGAGAAACTTATCAATTTTAAATTCTGAAGAACGAGAAAAAATTGGAAAGAAAAGAACGATTTTAAGAAGAATTAGATTCAACAAAAAAAGAATATGCCCTCCAAAAGATATTTTTTTCACAATACCCGAAAAATATATGTTTGCCAATCAAACTAATTTTCTTCAAGAAGATACCATTATTGAACACAAAAGACTTTTGGTATTTTATGGAAATGTGCTAAAACATATAAATCAAGTCAATCCTATAAATACTCTTTACATTGACGGTACATTTAAAAAATCTCCAAAGCACTTTTACCAAATAGTAACAGTGCATGCTTTTCACAACAATATTCAAATCCCCATACTCTATGCTCTTGCTTCTGATAAAAAAGAAGAAACATATAAGTAATCTTTTTTCTTTTTACTTCAAATCTTTAAAATGTATTTTTTTAAGTAATATCTTCCAAAGTCTGAAAAAAGTAATTCGGGAAGATCAAGTTACTAGTATTTGTGGTGATTTTGAAAAAGGAATCATTTCTTCAGGAAAAAAAGTACTTTTTTTTATTTACTTTTAATTTAAATTTGTTTCTTTTAATACATTCATTTTAGTCTTTTGTTAATGCCACATACTCGGGATGTTATTTTCATTTCTGTCAATCGGTCTACAGAAAGCTAGCATCCTTAGGGTATGGGTCCAAATACTCAAAATCAACTAAATTCAGACATTGTATTAGGATGTTACTTGCAATTGCATTTTTGCCACCTTCAGAAGTACTTTATACGTTTACTTTAAACTTTTATTGACTCAAAAATTTTAGGTGAAATATATATTTAACAAAATGAAGAGATTTTTAGAACCCCTTGAAATTGGTAGTTTTGTTGAATATTTTGAAATTACTTGGATTCGCAATTGCAATATAAACATATGGAATGTACAAGGAAAAGCAATTAGAACAAACAATCATTGTGAAGGGTTTCACAACGCGTAAGTGAAAAAACACAGAAAAAAGCTTTGAGATATATATATATATAATACCAATTATATTTGCCATACCAATAATCTATTTCTGGAAAATAAAATCCTTAAAGTAAATGATTTGTTTCATTTCAAACTTGCTATGTATATGTTTAAATTATTTAATGGGAAATTACCCAAAATTTTTAACAATATTTTAGACTCATGATATCCATTTTAGCTCATGATATCCAACTGTCAAATCAAACAGACGAAGCATATGAAGTGGATTTTTCAATATTAAATGGAAGAAGATTTGATGTTTCATATATTTTATCTTGAAATAAAAATTTTCTTGTATGTTTTTTTTCAAACAATATCTAATTATTACATTGAAGACTGTTTTGGGTAAATTTAATTATGTTTGTATTGATTTAAAAAGTAATAGTAAATATAAAGTAGAAATAAAATATAATATATTCTATTATTTTTTTATTTTCATATTAAGCAGTTTTAAATTTGACATTTTATGGTTATAGAGAGGTTGCTACCTATAGTTAGAAATAAATTTGTCTAAAATAATACATTAAAGTGTTGAAATAATAAATATTTAACAATAAGTTGAATAAAATTATGTAATTAAAATTAAATATCTATTCTTCAATATATGACAGTTATTTGATTTCGTTTTATGCCACACACCCGTCAAACTCATACACTTCTTTCTCAGACGTTATCAATGCGCACATAGCGAGTGAGCATGTTAAAAGAATAACTAGCGTATATAGAGTAAGAGAGAGTGATGAGGAAAATAAGAACTGCACATTAGTGGACAAGAGATAATCAGTGAATCACCACAATCAGAGATTCTCCTAGAACCGCAAGCACGCATGGTGAACAAGGACATTTTTCCTTATCTTCACGCTTTCTATGCAAGCAAGTGCAGTTGCAAGCACATATGATGTCATATTTACTAAATGAGGGATGAACAGACAATTCTGATTGCATGGGACTAATCGTAGCTCCTAATTTATTCAATATATATATTCTAAGTGTATGGTGCTGTAAAAAAGTATTAATATAAAAAAAAGAAAAAGAATGTAAATGAAACATTTTCAATTTTAAATGATAACCTCTGCTCAAATTTTCATATGTCCACCGGAAAATTGAATAATAAGCGATGTAGATAGTGCTGATGAAAACCGCGAACTTTCAATTTTGCAAAAAAGGCACTAAAAAAGATGTATTGAGTGTAATGTTGTTCTTCATATGCACTGCTTCAACGCTTTTCACTCAAAATAATAATACTAATTTTTTGGTGCAATAAATTTCTTGTTTCTTCAAATATTTTTTATTATTTTAAATTAAATGCATTTTTACAAAAATAATGAAACGATATGTTTTCCTTTAGGACAATATAACTTTTAGGGTAGGATTTGTTTTTTCGGTCTAAAATAATATATATTTTGTTTCTAGCAAGTTTATAAATGTGTAATTATCTTTTTTATCTATCAAACTAATCATATATTACCATAAAACACATGCTAGAGGTTGGTCATTAATGGGTATTAAAAATACTAAATCAACTAATTAAAATTATATATCAAAAACATCTAAAATAGTTTATAAAAAAATTGCATAAAATACTATTGATAGAATGTAGATTAGGTTAAAGTTGTTTCTTAAATATGGCTTAAATTTTACTTAGGTAAGCTCATATTCAATAAAGATGGTCAAAATGCCATTTCAAAAAAGGTGGATCATAATCATGAAAGAAGAAATGAAAATATTGTGCTTTTCAACAAAAGTATCAGAGAAGAAGTAATAAATACCCACAAAAAATATAACTATGCTAAAAACTGACCAAGAGAACATATTGAAATTATTTTTGTATATGTTTTGTAATGATGTAAAATGGGCAAAAATTATGACATGATTAAACCTACCCTCAGATCATAATACACACCACCAATGATCTTATGTTTCGAGCTAAGTGAGAAACGACCACAGAACCGGCTAGTTAAATTATATTCTTTTTAATGTGAAAGATGATTGACTTTTATTCTTTTTAGATCTGAGTTTACCTAGTTAATATTGCTATGTTGTAAAAAAAAAAGTGTTTTATATAGCAAAACTTAAATATTTATCTGGAATCCATCAATTATACTTAGTTTTTTATATTGATAAAAGTTATCATGTACGACTTGAATTTTTGCATGTTATGAAAGTCATTAATAAAATAAGAAAACAGAATTTGTTCAAATAACCCTTGAGGGACTAGCTCATTGGAAATAACTGGCTTTGAGGCGGTAATATTATAAATAACGTCAAAGAATTATAAAGGAAATGCCTTGTTTAAAAAAGTATTGAAAGTATATAAGAAGACTTTACATTTTAAAACTTCATGAAAATAATTTTTAATTTATTTGTCTAATGGTTTTTGTTATATTTTTTTTATATCAACCAAAATAAACAAGTGGCTCGTTTGAAAAAAAAATAGTTAAATTATAATCAAAAATAGTTTAAAAAAATAATAAAACTATATTCAAAAGCTTATCCAAAATGCAAAGTTAAATTGAAAATTCAAATCTAATTATTATATGACTAATAAAAAACTATCAATTATAGATTTATCTAACTTTTCAATTAATTTAACATCATCGAAAAATAAAAAAATTAAATATGAGAGGTTTGGAAAAATAAATCTGAGAGGTTTAATTGATACAATTTTATGGCATTGAGCGAGAAAAATGCGTTGGGTTGTGCAACGAGTTAAAGTTAATCGCTCACTTTGTAAATATGACATCATATGTGCTTGCAACTACACTTGCTTGCCTAGAAAACGGTGATGATGAGGAAAAATGTCCTTGTTCAAGATGCGTGCTTGCAAAATGAAGAAAAGGAGGCAGGATCAAAGTGTTAGAGAGAGTCCATTGATTGTAGCAAGCGTGCTACGATTAGTCAGTCCCGTGCGACGATTCGCCGCATACCGATTAAATTGTAGGCAAAATCGCCATGTAGGCAAAATGTCCGTTTGCCAAGCTCAGCATACTTGAAATTTTTTGACATAAGCTGTCATATCATTTTTTTCACAGGTTTGATGAATTTTCATAAAAAATAATCATTACAACTAGATTCAACATATTAAAGTATATATAACCCTAACACTAAAAATATATGTTAAAATCTAAGAAAAGGCTGGATACGTAAAATGCCGCCACCCCCATTACTCAAGCGGAGTAATGTTGCCCATCAATGATAGGTATTAATCAAAATTAAAAGGTTAATACATAAACATGCCTTTACTTTTTTAAGAGAAAATTGTTTAAAATTTTTTTCCTTGAAACTCTTTACCCAATTTTATAAGAATCATTTAATAGCGGAAACGTGCTCAAAATAACAAAAATTGAGAAATTTTGGAAAAGCAACAAAAGGCTGATGCACTGATAGATGATGGCAAATGGATCAAATAAGGTTTCAACGCGAGAGGTGAGAATGAACAATAGAAAAGGAGCTGAAAAAGAGATTAATCATGAACACATTTGGGACTGTCAAAAAATGTGAAGGTACATAGTAACTAGATATGTATCGGATGTGAATTTTTTGTAACTGCGGATGCGGACATCAAATTTGACATCCTAGCAGATGCGGGTATCATAATTGCTATTCTAACTTCTTAAAAATTTAAAGGGATGTCGATGTGTTATCATAAAGAAATAATTATCATAAAAATTTTGAATAAAAGAAAAAGGAAAAATGCTTGAAAATGGCCGATGTTGAAACTTAAATGATCCGCGGATGAAGATGTTAACCCTATTTGTGCTGGGGGCGTAAAACACCCCCCCCCCCTTCACTAAAAAATTAATTGTAGAAAATTGGCTTAATCATATCCCTTCAAATTTTGTAACTTTTCCTAAAATCGCTAGCTGCATCTTTTAAAACTATTTTCATGGTAGTTGAATGAACCTTTCATGTCCAAAACTGTCAATCAATATCAAAAATTAAAATTTTTTAGCAAAATTTTGACATTATCTGTACTTAACCTTATAACTTAGGATTTATATTATATAATAGCCTTGAAGATTTATAATTATATACAGTTTGGAACGCATAAAACTTTATATATTTAATTTTTTCAATAATCATGGCTACTTTTTAGAAAATGTCAATCAAAATTTAGTTCTAATTGATCTAGGGGCAATCTAATTAAATATACCTTCAAATTTTACATAAAATATGTTTTTATACCAAATCAATCATGCTGTTTTCATTTCTGAACTCATTTTTTACATTTAGGATGTGAAAATATCTATAAGTGTTAATCAAATTTGCGGTTTACTTCTAAAAATTGTCTCGAAAACATTCATTCAAATTTTACAACTAAATATATGTTTTTATACCAAATCAACCATGCTAGTTTCATTTATGGACTCAATTTTTGCAGTTTGAATTTGAAAATACCTATAAGTATCAATCAAATTTGCGTTTAGTTCTAAAATTTGTTTCCAAAAATATTGATTCAAATTTTACATGAAATATATGGTTTTATAGCAAATAGATCATGATGATTTCTTTCTGAACACAGTTTTCGCATTTAGAGGTTTTACTGCTAGTGTCAATCAAATTTGCGGTTTATGTCGTAAAACTATATCCCAAAATATTTTCTCTAATTTTACATGAAATATATGTTTTTATACCAATTCTACCATGATAATTTTTATTTCTGAAATCATTTTTTGCATTTAGAGGTTTTAAATGTCTGAAAGTGTCAATCAAATGTTCGATTTACGTCTAATGTCTACAGAAATATTTTTGAAATTTAAATAAAATATCTGTTTTTATGCCAAATGGAAGATGCTGGTTTCATTTTTGGACTCAGGTTTGGAATTTATGGTTTTAAAATATTTGAAAGTTTCAATCAGATTTGCGGTTAACTTCAAGATACTGTCTTCAAAAATATTTTCAAAAAAATAAAATATTTGTTTTATATTAAATTGACTATGCTTATTTTATTTCTGTATTGGATTTTGGATAATACGGTTAAAAAATATCTTGAAGTGGCAATTTAATTAGTAATGTATGCCTGAAAATCAGTTCTGTAAAAAAAAATCGCTGCATATTAGGTATATAGTAAAAATATACTTTTTTTTTTGTATATTTTGGCTTATAATAATTTCTACAATCATCTTGAGTATGAAATATTTATTTAAAAAAAAAAAACGTATAAAATCTTTATAAATTTGTATGAGAGAAGGAACCAATTTGAAAACTAATTGAAAAGAGAACATGTGATCAAAACAAATAATTAAAAAAATATGTATCTTGACTAAATGATCTACCATGTTCTAATGAACTAGGAAGTGGTTTAATTATATAATATTAGGTGCTTCAAAAAAGATTTTGACTGTGAAAAAGAAGTTCCTCTCTTACAAATGAAAAATATTTAAATCTATAGCATATCATCTAGGATTACAATTAACATTTAGCTAAGATGGGTAGGAAATCTGAAAATTTAGAATAGGTCAGATTTATCAAAAATGCCACAGATGCCAATATGTGAGAATTTAGTCACTATCAGGATATTTTTAATTTAAATTGAATTTGTCCATCTTTTTCCTTTTGCGTCAAAGAAATAATTTTTTAGATGAAGAACTTGGACAACTTTTTGTAATTGAACAATGAAAATCACGAATGATTCATCAGAAAAAAAAACCTTTGAAATGAGATTAGTTGACAAATATTTAAGCCTGATAATAAAATACACGATACTGATAAAAAAGTCTAAGATCATCAAGAAGATTCTTTAATCAGAATGCATTGAGAGAGGAAAAAAGTAATTTTATCCTTATAAAAAAATTTTCAAACACATATTGAAGAATATAAATTTCTAATGAAAAAAGAGCTACCAAGAAAAGATCATCATAGAATGAATAGCAAAATTACATACTGTAAATTATAATATGACGTAGAGACTACGAGCCGATAACGAATTTGTAGCCAAAAAGATACTTAAAAATGGGTATATATGTGTAAAAAACATTATATTATTACTTAGATAAAAAGTTTCTTTTTAAGATGGGCTGTCATATATAAATTAATGCTTTGATAACTTTAATTGATTTTTATAAAAAAAAATGAATATCACCGCTGAATTCAGCATGCTTGAAAATGGGTGTATATGTCTAAAAAACATTATATAATTATTTAGATAAAAAGTTTCTTTTTTGAGATGAGCTGTCATATTTAAATCACTTTTTTGACAGGTTTGAATGATTTACATAAAATATGAATATCACCACTGAATTCAGCATATTTGAAAAAGGGTATAAATGTGTAAAAAAACTTTATATAATATAAAAAGTTTCTTTTTGAGATGAGCTGTCACATTTAGATCAATTTTTTGACAGGTTTGATTGATTTTCATAAAAAATAAATATCAATACTGAATTCAGCATATTTGAAAATGGGTATACATGTGTAAAAAACTTTATATAATTATTTAGATAAAAAGTTCCTTTTTGAGATGAGCTGTCACATTTAGATCGATTTTATGACAGTTTGATTGATTTTCATAAAAAATTAATATCACCACCGAATTCAGCTTACTTGAAAATGGGTATATATGTGTAAAAAAACTTTATATAATTATTTAAATAAAAAGCTAATTTTTGAGATGAGCTGTCAAATATAAATCAATTTTTTGACAGGTTTGATTGATTTTAATAAAAAATGGACATAACCACTGAATTCAGCATAGTTGAAATATATATGTAACTTTAAAAATATTTATAAAAACTTATTAATATCTGAGAAAAGTAGGGGGGGGGGGGGAGAGCACTTTACGCCCCCCCCCCCCCCGAGCACTTGAGCGGACAAATTTAGCCCAGCACTAATAGGGTTAAGAGGATGTAAAATTTTTTGCGAAAAATCCGCTTGTGCGGATATCCGATACATCTATAATAGTAACACATCTTTTTCATTCACATCATTTAAGTATATAGGTGTAGACTTTTACTCATAATGCCATATTCTTAAATATACAATTGTACATATGGGATTTGAATTTTATCTGTACTCTTATAGCTCAACTAAAGCCAGAGATATTCAAATGAACTTTTGCCATTAGAAAATTTAGAAAGCAGATACAAATATAAATTTTTTAGCGAAATATTCGCATAACTAGTAGTGTGCCTGGATTTTTGTCTTTTCAGGAATTTACGCGAAAAAATATTTAGTTCTCGGTTTGCCAAGAATTTCCAAATAAAAAATTTATTTTGATTATAAAGTATATCATCTCAGTAAATGAATATCAATCCGAAAGATTTTAAAATTGATCTTCATACGCATAAAAGTTGACGTAGAAGTTTTTAAAGAAATTCTGATAGCTTTCATTTAGAGTGTTTCCAAAAACTTTTTCAGACCAACGCCCACCAAAGTTTCAAAAACTTTTCTAACGCCCCCTATTAAAAAATTGATACACAAAAATATTTCCATAAAAAATGTTTTATTTTTTTTTAAAAGTTAGATATATGTTTTTTTTCTGTTTGAATGCGATGGATGAGTTTGATGTATTTGGTTCTACGCTGCTGAGAAGGAGTCTTAAGTCGCCTCTGATTGCGATTTGCAAACGATTTCTTCTGCTGAGAAGCTGTATTATAATATAACATTGAAACTGCGTTCAGCCACGTAGTAGGAAAAGTAATGAAAAAAATCTTAATTTTTTTCCATAATTTTCGAAATTTACAGGAATGCAAGGTTGAATCCAAAAAGTTTGATATGATTGTTTGATGAGAGGCTTCAACTATACTATTATATTATATTTATATTAAAGATACTAAAAATTTTAAAGTGAAGATATTTGATTAGCTAATTTTTTAACGCCCCCCAAGTGCCCAAAATTATTTCACCGCCCCCTTAAAAGCTTTCAACGACTCTGGGGGGAGGCGCTTGCGCCCACTTTGGGAAACGCTGATTTAGATTAATGCTTTAATTTCGATGAAGGAATATTAAATAAAAATAAATACTTCGAAAGTTTTTTAAATCACACAGATTTCTTATAGATAATAATGCAAGTATATAGAAAAAAAGTTTTAAAAATGCAAAAAAAAAGCATTCTTAGATTAGTTGTATCTTAAACGATAAAAACAAATATGTATATCATCTACTCAAGGATAATTTTGCTTTTCAAAAAATTACATTAAACATTGATAAATAGAGAGAAGTAAAAATTGTGAAAAATTAGCGTGGGATTCCGCGAGAGAAACTCTACCCATAGCGGAATTTAAAATGCGAATATTTTCCCACGCTACAATTTATATAAAATTAATTACATAAGTGTTAAACAATAATATTTTTAACAATTATTAAAACTCTCAAAGAAAATAATTATCTTTCGAAAAAAAGAACTAATATTTAAAATCTAAAGGGGATCTAATGATCTGTTTGGCACCCCTAGCGAACTCCCATGCTTAACGGCCATCTTGATTGAGCAATGACCTCTCTATACCGACCACCCTACTACATCCCGATGACAAAAGAGTAGAACCCTTATTGAACGCTCATCTTCATCAATTGGTACCATAGTTCATCTTTTTAAATAAATTTTACTATTTTAAATAACAAAACGTATACTGAAGTAAAATGTTTTGTTAAATTATCGTCTCCCCTCAGCATATAAAGATAGATAACGAGGTGACGCGGGCAAAGAGAATATATTTCCAAGTCTTGTCAAAATAATTTATTGGAAGGATGCATGAAAATGGCATCATTAATAGGACAAGACAACAAGGATGCCTCACACTTTAATACGACCGAATCGCTTAATCACAGTACATTAAGTAAGTGGAAGGAAAACACACACGAGAAAATGTGAGATACGGATGGCTAATCGCCGCCAGAAACGGTGGCACTGCTGCTGCTCTTGACGTGAATCAGAGTCTTTTTGATGGCATTGTCTTTGTCGCCGGAAACGTAGTCACTGTGGGTGTGGTGTGTGCAGCCAGAACACTCGCCCTTCTCCTCATCGACATCCTCCTTCTTCGTGAAAATGCAGCAGCACTTCGACTTCTTCTTGTTGAGATGCTCATTGTCCACGGTTTCCTTGTTCCAAGTCACTTTTTTGCCGTCCTCACTTCCTCGCACAGAAGAAGACTCCCTCTTCAAAATGATGCAGATGGAACAAAGGGCATCTCTGCATTCCGCTCCGTGTCGAGTCGTGTTGCATGAGGTGGATGAAGTGCTTGACGACGTCTCTTCTATCAGGTGTGACATAGGTAAAGACAAGTCTAAACGATTCGTAGAAAGAGCATTATCATCTCTGAAAATCTGGGAGTCCAACGGAAAATACCCGGCTCATACTAAAAGTGCTTTAGAGGGGGTGATGGGTGAACGCCCCCTCCCTCCTCCAAATTTTGGGCATATCAGTGTACATTTCAATCAAGTTTAGTTTTTTGTGAAATAAAAGTTCAACTTCAGATTTGTAAGATGATCTGAGCATATATTCATTGTGTTATAAGGAATAATACCCACGCTTGATAGATAGACCTTTATTCTAAATGCTTTCGTGCATTGAATATTCAGAGAAAAATCATTTTGCTAAAAAATGTTATAAAATTGACCGCCGATAAATGTACAATTGCATCCACACTGACTCCAGAGCGCATGTTGTTCTTTTTAAATTGTATTTACTCTAAAAATTTTCATAATTTATAAAGAAGTTTGTTTAAAAAGGCACTTTTTTAGGTATAATTATTTGGTTTGATATATAAATATCTGTACCGGTCAAAATTGTTGGGAGGAAGGGTTTCCATTTCCGAGATTCTGACTCCCTTGCATACGTTTTGAAGAGAAATATATGATGTATCAAAAATGATGCACAGATGAGAGCTAGTGAAGTTGGTACTATATGTTTGACAGCCTTCAATCGAGACTTCGCAATCCCGCTAAAAATTCTTCGGTAAAGGCATAGTGTATCACAACCACATCTTATCGCGTGAAGTTGCACTTATATAGTCACTTCAGCGTGTGGCCTTCACTTTCAGCCATTTCAACAAATGACTAGACATTCTGTGTAATGAGGGATAATACTTTTAAAAAGGATTCGACACTACACGAGGAATATCGCAGAAATCGTTTTTCAAGGTTCAATTTTATACTTGAAAATGGATTGAATAATCAATATATATATATATATATATACTTTTGGCATTGATTAGAAATGAGGAATGGGAAAAGTTATAGGCATCTCATTTTATAGCAGTTGCGGTCACCAAAATACCCTCCCCGATGAATCAAAATGCTCTTATATTGCAAGTATGCATACGCATCAGCGTAAAAATAAAAGATTCCACTTTTTGGAACTTGGAACAACAATAAATCGAGTTAATTGAAATTTAGAGTTAATTTATTTAACTTTTTAAATATATTTTTTTTAAATTGAGCTTTTTTAAATCCTCCTGAAGATAAAAGGAATCGGGAGAGAGGTAGCGCACGCAGGCTACTAAAAAAATGGAATTTTCCGATTGCAATCAATCATTCCATCACTAATACGAACACAATCAAGTTATGATATATGCTGTATCCGAAAACTATTTATAAAGGTATGCAATCAAAAGAGGCGATATAAGATTAAGGGAGGCATCTTTAGATTGTTATATTGCATCCTCATTTAAACTTCAAACACACATTCTTCCAGGATCTGTCTCCGACTCAAAATACAAGTAAAAATATTTAAAACTAACTTTTACTTTCGGCCCCCAATGTATTTTACCCCCCTCCCAATAATTTTCAATTTTCTGAATTATATATCTTTTTTTATAGTATTTATTAGATTTGTTTGTCTTCTGAGTAGTTATTCAATATTACTTTTCTTGTTTTAAGATTAAGTATTAGAATGAATATTTAAAATCTATTTTTTCCAATCTATTCTTTTATAATAAATTTTGAAAATTATAAAAAAAGTTCGCCCCCCCCCCCCAATTTTGAGAATGTGCGCCCCTGATTCATATTTACAGATATTTAATGGTATTTTTAAAGGGATATTTTTTTCGTGTTATTTAGTTATTACTGGGTTGTCCACGCTTTTCTTAAAGGGGACATCACCTAATAAAAAAATGTGGACTTCGCACGGCATTTTATTTTTTATTACTAATTTTATATCATCATTTATTGCTAAAAATATTTAAGCAAATTAATTAAACACAAAATGAAATTTTCGATTTGTTTAGGTTTTGTGCTATAGGTTCAGGTTTGCCTTAAATGTGTAAGAATCTCTCAAAAGTTTGTCCAGTATGTTCTTTTGTAAAAGAGAACAAGGTTTGCTATCAGTTCATGAGTGACAGTAGAGTAGAATCGTGTCTTGCTTTATATATTATTACTCTGATTCAAAAACGACATTGTTTCAAAAGAGGCGACGAAACGCATTTCAGTATACTGAGGGTCGTATGCAGCACACAGGTCTCAATTTGGACAATACTGAGTTATTAGATGGATAGTGGCATTCAAACTGCTATTTGATCATCTCTTATGTTTGTTCTATTGTATACAGATTATTTGTTATCTGGCTTTCAATAAATTACTTACTAAACTTTGGTATTAAGGAGTTGAGAACTTTTACGCTTCGAAGAAAACGTATACGTGCATTATTTTGGGCGATTTGGTAAATGATCCATAAATGCATAATCATCCATATCAATGGTTCTCAGACGCGGCCCTAAAGACCGAATGCGGCGCCCTCATCCTCTTGTTTTGAGACTCACATAGCAAAGTTTCAGGAAAAATAGGTTAAGGATATATCATATTAACCCATTTAAGCCCAAGCAAAGCAGACGATATCTAAAAAAACGCAGACGATTAAAATTCAAAGTCATTGAAAAAAGCAGACGAAGATGAAATTACTTATGTTCCAAAATAGGAACATTGGTCCTAAATGGGTTAAAACAGTCAAATTTTCGCATATATATATATCTATTCCATGTACAAATAACTAGGGAGACAATGTTCAACTTTCTGTTCACATTCTGCTAGATGATAAATAAATATACATATCTCCAACCCGTATATTACGATGATTCTTCTCCAACCTGTATTCTACGATGATTCATCTCCAAACTATATACTACAATGATTCATCTCCAACCTGTATACTACGATAATTCATCTCCAACCTGTATACTACGATGATTCATCTTTAACCTGTATACTACGATGGTTTCTATTCCATGTACAAATAACTAGGAAGACAATGTTCAACTTTCTGTTCACATTCTGCTAGATGTAAGATTTGATATACCTCATTCGGGGATCGCATATATATATATATTGATTTATTTTTTATGAATAATAGGATTCATTAATTTTATGAATGAATGCAGCAATCTAGATTCAGTTTTAGGTAACTAGAAAAATATTTCCGCGTTAATTAAAAAACGCTTTTTATAAAAACCAATTTTACGCTTTTGTTGGGGCCAGTGCCCGCACTACCTATATAATTTTGGGGCACGTGCCCCCCCCACCGTATTAATCTTTGCCCTCCTAAAATTTTTGGTTTTGCCCCATGCACTTTTTAAAGGAAAAATAAATAAATAAACAAAAATTGTACACAATAATCTTATATAAATGCTGGTGTATGTGTATGTATAATATGAGATTTCTATAGGTTTTTATACAGAAGTACTTCATGCTTTTCAACAAAGTAATATAGGAAATAAATTTTTTGCAAATGTGTTTCTTTGCCTCATTTCAGCCCCCCTTGAAATTTAGCTTTAGCGCGGGCACTGGTTGCGGCCCCCAAGGCCAATATTGGTTTTACCCTTTGTTAAAAAATGTTGACAACCACTGATCTAAATTGCTCACTGAGAATCTTAAAAAATTAAAAACTGCCCATTTTGATGAAGTAAAAGAATGCCGAAAATCTTTCACTTCTTTACAAACTTTAATTTAAATTCTAAGTTTTCTTTTACAGATTCCATCTTACAAGAAAAAGGAGTCATCATCCATTCTTCTAATTAGAGCTCAAACAAATCCTCAATTCTTAACAATAAGTTATCCTTCGGCTGAGATTTATGATTCCAGAAAAAATGTTATTTTGATTGAAATTCTGACTTTATTGAATTCTTATGTAGAAAGAAAGTTTTGAAGAAAATATTAGAATGATTGTTTATCAATACTGTAATATTTTCTAAAAAAAAATGGCCACGGAATTCCATTTTCGCCCCAAAGTGGCCATTTGCCAATAGGTGAGAAACGCTGGTCTAAATGATCAAAACCTCTTTTTCTAAGTTCAGCTTCGCGAGTAGCGTGAAGCTGAGAGGAAATATTTCGTATTTCCACCCCTGCTAAGAAATACCTAAATGACCTGTAGGCTTCGAGCAAAGAAAGAAACGAAATAGGTAAGCGCCTAGTTATTTTGATTGCACACAATTTTTTCTATTTCACAAAGTTCAAACTCGTATTTTAGAAAGTCGGAATTTGTTTCTTGTTTCAAAATAAATCCCATTTTGAGCTAAAAGTTTCTCTATATTTTTATAATAGGCCAAATGTTTTCGGATTATATCGGCTGTGTAACAAAAGAAGATGTGCATTTTTGAAAGAATATTATCAAATAAAATTTTATATATTGATTTGATTAAAATTTCTTTTCAATTCGGTTTCACCCGGTTTTGACATCGCTTTTCAAAGCATTTCTGGGGGATTTGTAAGAATTGCGGTTTTTCATTCACTAATCTTATATGTCAAAAAAGGAGTTTAGAAAAATTTAGCTCTAAATGTGATTGTTTATCTCTTTTAGTACAAAAAATAAATCCTTAACATTAGGGCTAAAGTATTTTTTGTTCTTAACATTATTCAATGCCATTTTTGTCCTAATTTGATGCCAAAATCTGGTAACCCTATGTAGGCCACATCTTTATATAATAAAGATAAAGATATATTCATATTAAATGCCAAAACAGTATTTTGAAAATTGTTTTAAATTCTTCGTAAAAAATATCTTTCAAATTAATCTCATATGAAACTTGTTCCTAAATAAAACTGTTTTTTTAAACTTCATGATAATGATATATACTATGACGAGATAAGATAATGTTACCGAGTTAGAATATTTTAAAACCAGAGTGGGGCCAATTCTGATTATAATCAGAATTGGAAAAATTCTTAGAATCGTAATCAGAATCATTTTTTAAATCCCTAAAGTCAAAATGAGACTAGGAGAATCGCAAAAATCAATTTCCCTTAGTAATTGTATTTACTTTTCAACATTTTAAACAGTAGAGAAATCAATCTATCACAATGTATCGTACTTCTGCAATACTAGATTGGAGAAAATGATAATCTTTTATGACACATTTCATTAGTTATGTGAGTAAAATTAAGTATTTTAAGGATTGTGGGTAATCCGGCTTTCTCCAAAATTGAAAATCAATATAAACCAACAGCACAGAGGTAACAATGCTTAGGGCCGGCCCTAGTGTTCGCCGGGCCCTATGCAAAATGGATTGCGCGGGGCCCGGTGTGGGTAGGAAAAAAGATTAAAAGTGAGAAATAAGATTTTGATAAAAAGAAAAGGGATTTGTTTAATTACTTTTTCATTAACACAAAATGACGATCAAAGTAACTACTTTGCGAACCTTGGGTTAGCGAAATCATACAATATATTATCAAAATGAAAAATGAGAAGCGCAGGGCCCACTGCAGCTGCATAGGTTGCAGTGGCCTAAGACCAGCTCTGTCAATGCTGAAAGATTTAAAAGAAATATTAACATTTTTTGAGAAAGGCATTAAACTAGCAGAATGAGATTGTATTGCATCAAGTATTGAGATGTGTGTTGTTCGCGGTTTAGAGGCAGCAATGAAAAAACAAATATCAAAATTCACGTCCAAACAATTGAAAACGCTAGCTGTATATGTGGCAAATCGATTTGCTATTTATAACACCGACCCCTTACATCTTGCTGCTACACTAGACCCTCCATCAAAAACCGCTGGTGTACATCAAGAGAACCAACAGAGATTCGTCAAAAACTAAGAACTGAGATGCACACTAATTTCCATAACTAAGAACACAATTAGATGAAAATCCGCCTACAGAGAAGAAACACAGCTATTACAAATAATTAACTGGATATTTTGGCGAATCATGCATCAGAACTGATGAAGATCGATTAAACTACTGGAAACTAAAGCAATCCATCTTTGCAAAGCTATCTAAACACGCATGTAAACATCTAGCCTGCCTTTTCATCCAATAGAACGTGTTTTTCTATACCTGCAAAAGATATTCTGTCTTGAACGAGGTAACTTGTCAGATGAACGGTTTAAAGAATTGATGTTTATCGGTTGTAATCAAGAAAAATACTTCAAATAATCGAATATATTTGTTTTGCACAAACAGGCTTTTTGTGTTTAGAAACTTGTAATAAATATTAAATGAATCTAAATATTTACCAGCTAAAATTTAAAAGGGTATTTTAAATGAAATATTTTTTAATCCGAATCAGACAGTATCATTATTTAGAATAGGCCAAACCCTATTAAAACAAACTTGCAACGTTGATTACAGAGAGTGTTAGTATTATCCCTACCCCTCTTTCAATGAAATTAGTTTTCTATAGATGCTTTTAATATAAAACACCTATGGTTTTTTTAAAGATAGTGTCGAAATTTTATTCAGCATGTATTGGTTAGGCATAAATATGCATTTTTATAGGTAAAAAAATCATTATGCTTTAAAAATAGCATTAAGAGCACATTTAAGCATGACAAAGCATATTCTATTTAAAAATAACTTACAATATTAATTCAAAAATATTACTTCAAAAAACTTGTAGATCAAGAAATTAAATATTTAAAAAATTAGGTATTTTAGTATAAAAAGAGTAAAATTTCCATTAAAAAATAGGGTAGGATGAAAATTAAATGCAGTAGATTTCCTACATTCGTAAAACTGTTTTTCAGAAACCTTAAACTTTATTTATGGATTGATTTTGTTTTAGCTTTGTTTACTTTCTCTCTGTAAACATTTATTATAGGCAAATGTTTTGTGTTATGATCAAACATGGTCTTCTAGGCTCTCTTGTTTTATTATATATTATATATATAATCTAACAGTTATCTTTCAATTATTAGTTGTATGTAACTCACAAAGACTTTTCTTACCGCATATCCGCAGACATATCTATCGTCATTTAACTTTGCCTAGTACAAATTTTTTTCTTTATAATAATAACTAATTTGAATATAAATCCATTTAATGATTAATATTAAATTTTAATCAAAATACGCTTGCCATTTAGTCAAAGATATAATTTAATTTACTAGCAACTATCTCTTCAATTTTTTCCTAATCATCATCATTCAGCTTAAATCTTCAACTTTTTATACAATTAGATTTTACTGTACTCAGTTTTTAAACATTATACTCCAAGCAAATCTGATCTAAATTGAATAGTATTCTTAAGCCTGGAAAAATTTCGATATCTGAAATTTCATTGAATAGTTCCTCAATTTATGATTCACTTGAGACTAATGCTTTTAATGATCACTTTCGTTCTATCTCAATTTCTTCTATAGGTGATCACTTTTCCAGCTATGTCAGTGAAGCATCAAGTATGTTTAATTTTTGTAGATTTTCTCCTAATGATCTACTGAATGCAGTCATTTCTCTTGAAAACAGTGATTGTGAAGATTTTCTAGGGTTGTCCACTAACAAAATCAAATCTATATTGAATATTGTATGCTCTCCATTAGTTTCCCTCTAAGTCATTAGTCTAAATCCTCTAAGAAGTCCTTCAATTGGAAAGTTGCAAAACATTGGAATGCTAATATTAGTAGCTTAGCGCATCACATCCTCTTACTTCTTTCTTAAAACATGCCTGTACCACCGCAACTTACTACGTTCCGCTACAGCCAACATACTTACCTCTACGCCCGTCTTTATTCTAATCCCTTCTTTCTTATTTTATCTTTAAAAGTTGTTCTCAACATTTTTCTTAGCATCTTCATTTCTGTCATCATTAAATTTCTTTCTTCTTTTTTCCTTAAGCTCAAGCATTCGCATTCATAAGTCAGCACCGGTCGAACAATTGTAGTGTAAATCTTCACTTTTAGTTTCATCGGCATTCTTTATGGCTGAGATCGCTTTAACATCTTTTTATTTCAGCCAGCTGGCATTCACTCTTGCTTGAACGTTCTTTTCACAGCTTCGTCTATCCATAATTTGCGCTCCAAAGTATTTAAATTTTTTGCCTGCTTCAGCTCATTCCCGTACGTATCTTTCACATGCGTTACAATATCCTCATTTTTTCTACATACCATTGTTTCTGTCTTTCCAGAATTCAACTTCAATCCATATTTCTCTAAACTCTCTTGTTATTTTATGATTCTCTTCTGTAATTCTTCTTCGTTACCTGCTAATATTGCTAATTCATCAGCGAATAAAATTCCCAAAGTTCATCTTTTCTTAAATGTTTTGATAGCTCATCAATAACCAATGCAAAAAACAACGGACTCAATGTCAAAACTTAGTGCAACCCTATTTTCCCTTCAAGGTCACTCTAAATTCCTTCCGCCGTTTTAATAGATGTTATTGAGTTATACATTTCTTTAATCAATCTCACCAGTTTTTTGTATACTCCCTTCTTACGCAAGCACCAATAAACTACTTCCATAGGAATTGTATCATATACTTTCTCTAAATTCACAAATCCGTAAAAAAGTGATGAATTTCCTTCAATTTTCTTTTCTATTAATTGTCTCATGATAAAAATCGCGTCTATTGCGCTTTTTGCAGGAATAAATCCAAACTGTTTTTGGACTATTTTTTATCACCCAACGGATTTACTTGTCTATAATTCTTTCTAGAACTATCAGTCCATGCTCCAGTAACTTCATTCCACGATAACTACCACATTTTAAGATGTCTCCTTCTTTTTCCAAATGGGCACTAGCAGGCTATTCCTCAAGTCTTCAGGTATTTTTTCATTTATCCAAATTCTTTTCAGTAAGTCTCCCATTTATGATAAAGATGTATGTCCTCCTGTTTTAATCATATCATAACTAACCTCAGTAAGCCCAAGTGCTTTTTTGCTGCAATACTCCTTCTACTTCAAATATTATTTTTCCTTCTTTATCCTTAATAATATTGACATTTCCAATCTCCTCCACTTCTTTCTGCCTTGCTTTTGCAATTCTATATATCTGGTTTTCTCCTTCCTTTGTATTTAAATTATCATAGAGTTTTTTTGTCTCTTGATTTTTTGCAATCGCAATAAACCTTTTGGCTTCTTTCTTCTTTTCTACATACGCTTCCTTGTCTTCTTTCAAGTTTGTTTTCACCCCTTTTTAAAACCATTTTTTTCTCTTACTCGTTAACGACCAGAATAATCAGACGATATCTAATGTAGCGTGATTAGGTTGGTTAGGTACTGGGTTTCGATAACTCAAGGTCTTGTGTTCGATCCCGCATCAAGCCTACTTTCTCATAGTTCGATACAAGCGGCGCAATTGTGCCTTCTCGATGAAAATACCCACGGTACTTTTACGCTTAATGTAAAGCAGAAGATTTGTATTAAAGAGCTTTGCTAAACGCAGACGATTTTATTTTTGTAAATTCGACTATAGTCGATATTGGGAGTTAACGGGTTAATACCTTCTTCAAATCTTCTTTCCACCACCATGTTTCTTTTTGCTTGAATCCTCTAGACTTATTGCGTCCCCAAGATTTTTTCACTTACTAATATCAAACTCT
This sequence comes from Nectonema munidae, assembly GCA_030549495.1. Classification (NCBI taxonomy): domain Eukaryota; kingdom Metazoa; phylum Nematomorpha; class Nectonematoida; family Nectonematidae; genus Nectonema; species Nectonema munidae. The sequence goes on from JAUIRK010000683.1 coordinate 129,091, forward strand.
TCTTTATCTAGGTATAAATCTTAGTATTAGCTAATATAGATGATGAAATTATGTTTATCAAAAGAGTTAAACAAATATTTGGAACATCAAAATATGGATAAAAATGTTTAGTAAATTATTGAGATAATCATTAGTGAGTTAGTTAAATTATTAAATATTTACTTGCTTATATCAACTAGTATTTTTTTGCCAGGTAATGTGCGATTGCCTGTAAACTAGCATACAATTAGTATTTTTTATCATTTTTAGTCATTCTATAAGTAATCATTAAAATGTCTGTTTCTAATTTTTTATTAAAAAATACTAGTACATGTATGGGTATTTTAAATATAAATACAAAAAAAGATTTATAATTTACTAATTCTTACATTTATTATTCTTAGCTCATAATCATATTTTGTTTTCTATATTTTATTCTTGAAAAGGGGCGGATCTAGAAATTGGCATAATTTATTAATTTAAATCATATAAATTCAAGCTTTATCAAAATCTTTAAGCTATTTTTATCTTATTTTGGATAATAGTTTAATAAAAAGCGGAAATTGACTTTTTATCATAAAACTTAGAGTATCATAATAATATAACAAAAAATTATAAGTTTATTATAAGAAAGTAACTAGATTAAGAATTGAGAGGATTAAGAAGCCTCCTAGAATACTTTTTAGCATGCATATAAATAATGGTGTCAATCAGGGGCGCACATCCTTGGGGGGGGGGGGGGGGCGAAAATGACCTTTTTTCAATTTTGAGTAAAAGGTAAGGTGCAGTGAGTGTATTTTCATTGACAAGGGACTGATGTACCGCTTATGTCAAATTATGAACAAATTTATATAGATGAGGAATCGAATCCTGAGGCTTCCGTGCTGAGTCCATCATCTCAACCAACCTGCCATGCCACCCATAGAGTATGCTGTAGGGAATACGTCAAATTAGTTTTCAAAAAACTTGTGTTATGCTCTAAAATTTTTTAGTTTTTGTTAAAGCTCTAATTTTTTCTGATAGATTTTTTTCCTTAAAAGTTATTATAAAAGGCAAATCATTGCAAAATGTTAAAAGTTATCTTACTTTTTGTAGCTTGTATCAATTTAGCTTTTAAACTATTTTTGAATGATGCTAAGTAAAATGAAATAACGCGATCTTAATTTTTTGTTTGCACAATTATAATTTCATTTTATACCCTTGCCCCTGAATCAATCACATTTTTTCATATAAACATCGCAGGGTGTCTAATAGACTTATTGCCTTTAGACTAAATTCACTCATAAAACTACCTAAATTTCAGTTATTTGTTTTCTCTATGAATCAATTCCTGTAATGTGCCTGGTAGACTACTGCATTTTTCAAATGAAAAGCCTATTCCACCCCCTAACAATTTTAGATTTTTTAAAGTAGTCTATATTCTGCAAACTTAATTAAAATATTTTCGCTGGAAGTATAGTATTTAAATTCACCAATTTTGTTAAAAAAAGTAGTCTTATAAATTTAGGACTTTAGGTATGCGCTGAATACACTCTATTCTAAAGGATTGCTTGAATATTTTGTCTCCCGTGGTATTTCCAGACCACTAATTTTGAAAATTGCAACAAAAATATTTCGCCCCCCCCCCCCCCCAATAATTTTGAGGGTGTGCGCCCCTGATGTCAATATCTAATCGAATATCTCTGAACAAAAAGAAGAATGCGAGCATTAAAACGATCCTCATTCATTGAACTGCGAAGTGAATTGATGTGGTAAAACTTGATGTGTTTAAATAATAAATTTACAAAAAAAATTGGATAATATAAAAGTAATAAGTGTCACACTTAACTACGATTGAAACAAAAAACTTTTTAGGGCTTCTCACTTTAGACAAAGATTGAATCTAAAAAATAAGTTGCAGAAATCATCATAATATTTGAGTTCTACGAAAAGAATTAGATCAAGAAAAATTTTCAAACAATTGGCAATGCAATTTTGGGGGGGGGGGGCGTACCCCGGTTCCGCCCATTTAAATCTTCCAGTGCACCTGTATGATGGAGCTACCGAAATATAATGATCCATTTGATTCGATCCGAATTAAATTTCCTCTAATGTAATCAAGCGCTACCCAATTTTAGCTGAAAAGAGGAAGTAATGCTTATTGGCTTTACTATTATTTTTATTATAAGTAGATTTCATTTAAAAAACAAACGAATTTGAAAGTGATATTTCCATCTAAAATATTTATAATTTCCAAATAATTGTCAAATTGTGTAGCTGGTATTCAAAGACTTACCTATCGCAAAACATTTAATTTACAGTGTTTCTTAACCTTTTTATTACCCGTACCCCTTTGATCATTTGTCAAATATTATTGCCCCTCCCCATTTCTAAAATTATCTGCTTCAAAATCTTCATTTGGGAATTTTTATACTCAAAAATATTGATAATTTTTTATCTCTTCTGATCTATTATATTCTTTTTAATGAGCTTAAAATTTGATTTTCCTATGACCACACAAGATCTTTCTTCATTTTGTACTGTCTGTATAAAGACTTGTTTAAACATTACTCTCCTTAATATTCTGTCATATGCTAATATGAATTATATATCTTTTTTTGTACTATTTATTAGACTTGTTTGTCTTCTGAGTAAATTTTTGATAAAATCTTTTTTTTTCATTAAGGCCCACTTTGTTATACTAATGCAAAATTGAGCTCTTTCAATCTTTAAATTCACGGCTACACACCAACAATTTACTTTACTGACTGAATATGTGTGTAGGTAGAATATGAAGATTATATAAGATGATTCTTTGTTTTTCTGTGTTACTAATCAAGCGTGGTAACATTTCGGTGCTAAAAATTTTAAAATTTAATTTTAAGCAACAATGCATTCCAGTACAGAGTAATCAATCCACCTAACCAATTCATTTGATATGAACCAGGCTTGTTGACAATTAGTGAGATGAGAGGCTGAGAAATATCGCTTCACCTAATCAATGTTGCATTGAGTGGGGTTTTCGAATAATCTGCTATCGGATAAATGAGGTCTGACTGTATTACCAATGAGTCCTCTAATACGACCCTTTTCATATGATCTTTAGAAGATAGACATGTTTAGCCTTCGAACACCAAATATAAAATCGGTTCAACTAAAAATTTAGCTATCTATTAGCTATATGATTTTTTAGCTGAAAAATATCTTTTAGCTCCTAATCAATATTGCATCGGATAGTGGGGTTGTCTAATAACACTAATCTACAAAAAAATATTTTTTTTCTGAGGCAAGCATCATCTTATACTTTTTATACTATTTCGACCATGAAAAGTTCAAATCTTTTTACCGTTTTTCTCTATCTCATCTAGTTTTTGTGCTATTATCAATTAAATGGTATAAAGGAATCACTTTGAAAGATAAGAGAAAATTTATTATTTTTTGACAAAAACTAAAAAATGATTAAAAATATTTCCTCTTTGACGACTTCTTGAAACTTTTATCAGGGTTATCGCGATATAACATCCAACAGTAATCCCCCATCATACTTGGATTCCACCTTCCTTTGTAGCTTTACTCCATTTTGCTTATATCTTGGTGAAATCTTTCACCATGCTCGTCACTGACAGCACCCAAGTTTGGAGGAAAAAGTCAAGATGGGAGTGAAGAAAATGTATTTTTAGCGACATTCGATATTTCATGTCCTCATAGGAGGCAAGTAACTCATCAATGAGATTTTTGTAATTTGGAGAACGCGTGTTTCCCAAAAAACCACTGCAGACTGATTTAAATGCCTTCCAAGCCCTTAATTCATTATATTCCAGGAGCCCTTCAAAACATCCATCCTTAATAACTTCTCGAATCTGTGGCCCTACGAATATTCCTTCTTTCAGCTTTGCTGAGCTTAATTTTGGAAAAAGTTTTGCCAAGTGATCAAAAGCTGGGCTAGGCTTGTGAAGTGCTTTAACGAAGTTTTTCATCAGCCCCAACTTAATATGTAGGGGAGGTAAAAGAACTTTGTTCATATTAACAAGTGGAACTTCTTTTATACTGTAGTTTCCTGGTTGAAATGAAGTTCTTTTGCCCCAGTCCTTCTTTCTGTAGTGTTCAGAAACCGCCCTGCTGTCCCAATGACAGAGAAAGCAACAATATTTGGTGAAGCCTGCCTGCATTCCCATTAAAAAGCCTATAACTTTAAAATCACCGCATAAGCTCAACTGATGTTGAGAATATTTAACTGCTTCAAGTAAAAGCTCCATGTTGTCATAAGATTCTTTCAAGTGAGTTGAGTAAGCAAGTGGGACACTAGGATATTTATTACCGTTATGAAGTAATACAGCCTTCAGGCTTCTTTTGAAGGAGTCGATAAAAAGCCTCCATTCAGACGACTCATGCTGGAAACCCAAACAATCAAACAAGCCAGGAACATTTTTACAATAATATAAACGGTTTTCGCTTTCAAAAAAAGATGCAATTTCAAAATTTCTGCTTCTATATTTCATGATGAGAACTTCTTTCTCTACTAAATTATTCTGTTTGAGCCTTGAAACAAATAACTCCGAGAGATCTTTTGTGAGGTAAAGATCTCGAATCAAATCATTTACTTCCACCTGCGTAAAAGGCTTAGGTTGAGAATCAGATTCCCATAAACAAGGGGATTTACTTAATCTTCGAGAAGTTGAATCTTCAGATGTAATTTCCTCCTCCAATAAAAAATCATTTTTCTTTTCTGGTGGACAAAGTACAGGATAATCCTTAGAATGATTGACAGGCCTAATGGCTGATGGAATATCTGGATAATCAATTTTCCTCCTGGAGGCATGTTTGAAACCCTTTATTTTGGTCAAACAAAAATAGCAGTCGTCAGCATGATTCGTCGGAAGCCTCCATATCATTGGTATAGCGAACTTGAATGAAGATTTTCTACCATTGTACCAAGCAGTGAGGGCGTTATAACAAGACTTGCATGAAATATGTGGAGCCCACGATTTATCTTGATCACCAATTTTGCAATCAAAATAACTATGGTATGCTGCTTTTAGTAATGCGGTAATAGAACGGCGTTGTGAAACTTTTGTGAACTCGCCACAAATGTAACAAAAGGAGTTTACATCATTGATACCCTTTCTGTGATTTGAATTAGATGAAATCATTGAAATCACAAAAAATTATAAACAAATTCAAAATAATATAACATAATTAAAATATTAAAATAGTTTTTTCAACATACTCAGGAGTTTTGTAAGTTTATTTTGATTGGATTTAAAATAAATATAATATACTGTAGCAAATAAAGGCTAAAAATTGTATATAAAACTTTAATGTACGTTCAGACCTCTATCTCTGAATTCTGATGAGTACCGTCAAAATAAATATCATAAATGAAATCAGTGTATCAAATTTGATTATTTTCACTATTTTTCATGCTTGCCTCAAATTTTTTGTTTTTTAGTGTAATCTGGTATCGGATAAATGAGGTCTGACTGTATTACCAATGAGTCCTCTAATACAACCCTTTCAATATGGTCTTTAGAAGAAAGGCATGTTTAATTTACGAACACCAAATATTAAATCGGTATAACCAAAAATTCAGCTCCCTAAAGATTTACAAAGGAGGTTATTTTTAGTCATGTTATGAAACCTTCACTTGGTTAGAGTATATCATACCTAATAGACTATACAAATAGACTGTGCCAGCTTCTGTGTAACATTTTATCTTTGCATTGCAAGAAAGTGTTTAAAAAATGAGCAAATTGTAGCTGTAGCCCGTGGCGCAATAAATGAAGTTTTGATAGACCTCAAAATCAGAAATTAACTAATTACCTATTTTAGCTTGTTTTATTAATGTAAAATAATAGGAAATTGATTCCTAATTATTACCTATGAATGAGATTTTGGATAAGAAACATGCGCATTTTGCTTGATCACCTCATCAAACTTTGATATGAAGTACGGCTTCGACGTGAGTATCTTCTTAAAATTAATCCTCAAACACATACGAATCCGCGCTGTCCACTTTGCAATCACAACACATACACAACACACACCACCTCTTCAACTCCCCACACATCCATGCAACACTTAAACCCATTCCTTTATGGTCCAAGCCATATGAGGTAGGTAACTTACTTGGTAAGCGGGGAAGCTGCCTGGCTGAAGCTTGGATGTAAAACTTGTATATTTATATACAACAAAGCCATACGCAGAAGCCTACACATAAAGCCAGCAGTACCCTACGTTGACTAGTTTAGCTGAAAATACGCTTACTCATCACTACTGCTACCAAAGTGTAACAAAAATTCTATATTTTTCAGCGCAACTTTCTCAGTTCAAATAAAAAATAGAGAAAAGAGTAGAACAGCCCTTCTATGATGATAATCGTCGAAATGACAAAGATGCCCAGATGGAATGACGTCGTTCCTATCTTTTATTCTCGGGGTCGTTCACAATTGACGTCAACTAGAACTGAAGGGGGGGGGGGGTATTCAAAGTTGACATAAGTCGATTTTGTTAAGTGATGATATATCCAAAAGTTCACATGAGGGGGATTGAAATTTATCAAAAAAGGTTGACGTCAATTGTGAACGACCCCACAGTGAACTCTTTTTACCAATCATGCTATTGACGTAAAGAATACTGGAGACAGTTATGCTATGAAAAATATTTTTTAAATTTTCACCTGAAAATTGCATGAAGTCGTGCATAAATTCCAGCTTCTTGTAAAACCTATCTAGAAAAGAGTCTTATTTACTTAAATCAACTATGAACAAACATATATCTTTTGCTTCTAATCAAATCTAAAGTTGTAAAATGAGTGTAACCGATTATCGCCGACAGTCGACATATGTCAACTTTACAAAAATAAAATCGTCTGCGTTTATCAATGCTTTTTAATACAAATCTTCTGCTTTACATTAGATATCGTCTGATTATTGTGGCCGATAACGGGTTAAACATGAATTAAAAAAAAAGACTGAGACTTCTTACTTCTGACAATGTGCTTTTACCTACCTTGAAATTGTGAAATCGCATGTCTTGCTGTTCAAAAATCCCCTTTCTTATCCTAAAAATAAGCACTTTTCTAAAAACATCCATCTTTCTATTCTTCCTTAATTTGAAAATGGAAGCTAAAGATTCGCCCGACAACAAAATTTGATTTCATCGATAACCACAAAACTTGAAATTGTTAGGATCAGTGAGACGGGTCAATTCAAAAGACAAGTGAAATTGGAGCATCTATGTCGATAATCGTGACAAGTAAGTATCTTGTAAAATAAGGGAACCTACTTTGCCAACATCCGGTCTCTCATACTTTGTGATCACTTTGTTTTTATCCACTTAATATTGAATTTATTGCTTACCTATTTCCTTTTCTTTGGATAGGATATGTGGTGAGAATGTTCATTTTCACATGTCATTTAAGAGAAATCATTAAAATGTACAATTGAAATCATCATCATCGTTGTGCCATATCCATTTGGACGTGGGCAACCATGGAGCGACAAGTTGTTCGATGTTTTCTGATATGCCATTGTTATTCTTGGAATTAGTATGTGGTGAGGTCTCCAGTTCTCTTCCACGCTGCAGTTATAAGCTACATACCTAGCCTTTATCTAAGTGACTGAATTTTTGCGATATTAAATTTGCTAAAATCTGAAACTGCTGTAGAGAAGAATAAGTATAACATATGAAGATAATTTTGAAAATATAAGATTGCCCGCGAAAATAACACTATGCAAACTTTTTGTAACTCGCTAATCCCAAAAATTTACCCACCGCGAAAATTTCTTGATTTACAGTATTGGTTTGATATCGTCATTGACGGACGGAAGCATTTGTTCGACTTGTCCCATCGTCATCTTTATGAGCAGACTATTCTTGATTTTGAAGGCAGTCTTATATCAAATTAACTTTTTGTTGTCTGTCTTTTCAAGGATCAAATGGATTAAATTAAAATATGAACCGTTTGATGATCAATGTGATACTAGTGTCTCTAGAAATCAAAATCGTTAGTATAAAATTTTAGAGGGAGTGAGTAGGGTTGGTTAGATGCCGGATTCGATAACTCAAGGTCTTGGGTTCGATACCGCATCAAGCCTTCTTTCTTTATAGTTCGATACAAGCGGCACAATTGTGCTTTTTCGATGAAAACACCCCACGGTGTATCTACTTTTATTGAAAAAAGAGGCAAACAAATAATCCTTAACGTTCTGGTCCAAAAAGAATTATTAGCTGTTTTATTAGAGGTCAGTATAATTATTTGTTTAATGAATCATTTCTTTTATCTTAGATAACTTTTTCTATTTTTAGGGGGATTGATTAGACTTCAGAATGGTGCTAGTGAAGTCAATGCGTAGCCAGGTTTAACTGTTGGGTCTGATGGACACCTTTAAATATGGCGCTAGGAAATTTAATAAAAATGATTAGCTTATGAGATGCGACAACACTACATCGTACTATATATACATTGTATTTTCATTAATCTCGTAAAAACATTTTTTAAATTCTTAATCTATAAAAGTAGTAACAAGCAATATAAAGTACTAGCCGGTCCCGTGATCGTTTTTCGCTTTGCAGGATCATTGGTAGAGTGTTGGTAAATTAAAATGGAAACGACCACGCGACGGTAAGCTAGTTTTAAATATTATTGATAAAAAAAAATCAATTTTGAATTGTGTAGCTATTGATTGATTTTCAAACGAAATAAACACCAGAATTGAATATAAAATTGTTTAAAGTACAATTAAAATTCCGTTGTATGTGATTGGAAAATCCAAATATAGGATCATTGATAGAGTGTTTGCAAGCGAAGCGAGTCTTTTTATTCTTTATGGGACTTTATGAATAGAGCCTGATATTGATTTAGTTTTAATAACTTTTTGGCGAGTAGGGTGTTTTTCATTATAGGGTGTTTTTGATTGCATAGTTATTAGCAAGACATTCTGGAATACAAGTGCCCCCCCCCCTCATAAAAATCCACATTTATTTTTTATATACAGATATTTATAGTTATTAACCGCTAAAGAACGGGGGTGTCATTTGAGCCAGTAACCCACACTTATTGTTGCCTGTTTTATAAAGCTTTTAGAAAATGTAGTTGAAGAATAGATCTATTCGATTTCGGATTTTTCTACGATTAACACCAGTAAGAATTTGACAGCCAATTGCATTATGCATTAATTTACATATTTTAAGATCGATTCCCTTACAGAGACCATCTTTAAGGCTAAGATTTTGAAGAAGCTTTACGATACATCCTACTTCTAAAATGAGCTTATGGTGGTTAAGCATTTGTATACCGTATTTTGCAAAGAACTTTCACATATGAAAAATAAAAAAAGTTTATAAGTATTTAAATGTATTTGCTCATTAAAAATATATATACATGATGTATAATTTTTTTTATAAAAAACATCTTTTTAAATGATTTAATTACGTCTGCTAAATCAAAATGGCGATATATTGGATAGATGCATTCATTCAGAGAAATCGACTGATACTTTGCCTTCCTTCCACTTCACCACTGCGTGAAATTGATTAAAATAGCATACGACCTTTCTATTCGACTTTTTTACGATTTTTTTTAGTATTCCTTAACACCACTTCGACGCATTGATTTTTTTTAAAACTAATCATTTGCTTTTCTTTTTTGAAGGACTTTTCCTATATCTCAGGTTTTTATTTGTCGAGCTAGCGATCACTGATTTTTCTGCCTAAAAGGGTTTTTACAGAGCTAATTAATTACCTTATTTTAAACGTCCATTTCTTCACACTCGTTTTACAATGAACAATGGATCAACGCTGGATTTATATCAAATATGGGTGGAATAGGGCTGCGATATCTTCACACTGTGAAATCGCGACAGATTTATTTTGTCTTCAATACCAAAAAAATCTTTTAATCGTTAATTACTTTTCCAATTCAAAAGTATTTTTTGGCATCTCTTCTGCTTATTTTTGAAATAATTTTCATCTCTTTCTTCTCCATTTCCATATTCATCAAATAGCTTCAAGCTCATTTAAAAGTTTTTTTTTTTAGAATTTGAAAGTGTTTCCCAGAACAAGCGAATGCCATCTTCAATCGACGAATCCATGTCATCCATACCCGAAATGGAGGATAGCGTTTCGCGTCTCAGAAACACAGCAAAAAATAAGAAAGGAAGAGGCTTTTCGCGATTCGATCCCCCTCAAGATGAGAAATTCGAGGAGTACGAAGGTAAATAATATCACTTCTCGTTTTGGACGGGCCGTGCCTACTTGAAGGGGAGAGGCTTGCCTTCTAAGAACGCCTCATTTCAAATAAACACGGTATGGTGGCATTCCATTGCAGTGGTTCTAAAAGTGAGCTCTAGCGCCGTCAATTTGGTGTTTTAAAATTTTTGGGAGCGCTGCAATAATAATAATTTGCGAATGACAAATACCATATTAATTTTTTTCCTTGATTGACAAACCAAGAAATATTTTGAATAATTTGTATAATATAGTTATATTTTGGGATATGGAAAAAAATTTAAAATTCCCTGCCACTATTGACGACTATATTAGCCGAATTGGCTAAGATACTTTTATTCTTTTTCACAGATCGTATGTTGGAAGATATTTATACAGTGCTGTAAATAAAATTTAAAATTGTTGGGGAAAATGCTACTTTTTGTGTTTAAATAAACAGCCAGGATTAAAAAGAATTATCGATGAAGATTTTATATAAAATCTAATATTTCGCCTTCTCCAGGCTTCTTCAAAAATATATGAGTATATAAAAATATGTAATGAAGTATAAATATATGTATAACGGCGGTTCTCTCGCCTTTTACGAGATGCAGTCAATCACAACAGCTCTTTAAAGTTTTTTTTTCGCACACCTGCTCACTTGTTCGCTGCCAACTTTTTAATGGCTCTTCAGCACCACTTCCATTACTTTTTATATTTTCTATGAATTCTTTTACTCCAGGTGATTATTCTTATAAGCTGGCACATATGTGCTAGCGCCTGGTTGACAACCACTGAATTCGAGGATTACTGCAAAACAATTTTTTTATAAATAAACTTTTTGCTAATAAAGTTAGTTATTGATAAATTCGATTTTTATAGACAAAAAAAGATCTAATAAAATATATGCTTGTATATATATTTGTATATGCATGCATTTGCACGAGTATACATGTATATGAATGTAAGAATATATAAGTATAGTATTAGACAAATGAAGAAATTGTAAATATACAAAATATATAATGAAATATATATTTCAAATTCTTAATCTATAAAAGTCGTAAGTAAGATTGATGTTCATCAAAAATATTACAACTGTAGAATTAATCATTCTCCTTTTTGAATAATAATAAAAAGATGATGGAAGAGGAATACTAGGATGAACATTAACAAGGAAGAAGTAGATTTGAGACAGATTATTTAAACTTAGCTAAAGAAGAGAAATGGGGGTTAAGGTAGTAGCGGTTAATTGTTTGAATGGTATTGAATAGGATAAGTTGAAACGTAGTCTTAGAGTTATGGGAAACGAAATGAAGAAGATTGTGATTACGTGTGTTGTAAGAGTGCAACTGAGAATTGAGGTAAAACATGTTGAAAGTGAGTTTTCAGAATATAGGACTTATAGAAAAAAAAATATATATCAGCAATATATGCTAATTTGAAATAGATGATAGAACTTATGAGAGTCACAATTTAAATGAATGAATTGAAAAATTCAAGCCTAAAAAGAATAAAATATAATCATTTGATGCATCCAAATAATACAAAATTTCATTTAAGGGGCAAGTTTCCCAGTACATCCAGTACAGAATAGATTAAGTGTCAGTGTGGAAATAAAAAGTCTTATCAGAAAAAATTGTACACGGTCAATTGCTCACCATGATAATTCCCCGATATACTTAATAAATCTAATTATTAAAAAAAATGATTAATTTTAGAGTTAGTATTTCTGATGTAATTAATTATGATTAAACTGTACAGCTCAAAATTGTAATTATTGTTTAATATTTTTTTCAATAGTTAAAATATTTTTTCATTTTTTAAAAATAATCATATTTCAAATATATATATATATATTGGAGGCCTTTGTTCGGGGTGGGGGAATTATCCTGGGGCAATTGTCGGAGAACCAGAAAAAATATCGCGAAACTTTAATAGCGTTTGGCCTATTAGAATCAATAAGAAGATTTATTCAAAACTCATCAAATGAAGCAAGATCAGAGGCTGACAAAAAGTCCTTTTGGTTCTACTTGATTTTCGTGCAAAATCGGAATAAGCCAAATAATATAAGGAGAAAAAAGGAAAAGAGAAGAAAAATGTAACAGAGGAGGCCATATATTTATTATATGAGAAATTATTAAGCAGGTAAAGGATTAATACTGAAATTTCATTCCCCCACTTCTTTTATTGTAGGAATGTCAGTTGATGAGGAAGAGCATGATTATGGCATCGCACAAAGATCGATCGAAGGCTGGATCGTCTTTGTTACGGGAATCCATGAAGAAGCTCAAGAAGAGGATGTAGCGGATAAATTTGCGGAAGTTGGGCAGATCAAGAATCTGCACTTGAATCTGGATAGAAGAACCGGCTTCATCAAAGGATACGCGCTCATCGAGTACTCTTCCTATTCGGAAGCGCTAAACGCCATCAAAACTTTTGACGGGCAACGCCTTCTGGGCCTTACGATCGCTGTTTCTTGGGCCTTCGTCAAGCCACATGCAAAGAAGACACACCATCGAAGAAGTCATCGCTACTGATTTTCCATCTACATCATCACATTCATACCCAAACTAAACTTTTTATCCTTCCCTATAAATTTTAGCGTATTTATTTTCTGGCGCAACCTTTGACTTTGAACATTTTTAATGCGGATAGATGTTGCGCATGTCTGCTTACATTTTAACGTTTATAACGCTGCTCTAGTGCTTTTATGTGCACGAGATTTTGGCGCCGTTCCAGTTTCTTTCCCCAGTAATTTTTTCTGCTTAGTGGAGTTAGCAATTTCTTCTATTGAAAATTTTTAAAATAGGTATCAGTATTAGTGGTAGTGATTGCCTAAGTCCGCAAACCATATTGTGCGACTAGACTCTTTGGATGGACTCAATTATTGTTTTTTTTTAATTTTTGATACACAACGATATACTCAAGGTAAAGGTACCATGCGGTGTTTTCATTGATAAGGCACAATTGCGTCGCTTGTATCGAACTATGAGAAAAGTAGGCTTGATGCAGGATCGAACCCAAGACCTTGAGTTATCGAAACCTAGCCTCTAACCAACCCTACTCACGCCCATATATTCAAGGTATGTGTAAATCTTGCAAAATGAATTTATTCATGAAAAAAGCAAAAGATTTAATATTTTTCCTAATTAAAAAATATATCGTAAATTACCCAAATGGTCACATTGACCCGAAATAAAAATTCTAATTAAATTCAATGAAAACTAGTTTTATCTTTAAAGCATTACAGTGAAGCTATACTCCGATAATTTCATTACAAACGTCACTGTAACATGTATCACATTTGTCTCAATATTTTTCTCTAAGATATAACAAAGATTTTCATTTCTCCTACAGTGGTCCTCAAAGGATTAACATATCTAAGATATAAATCCTCTCGGAACTTTATATATATTTTTAACAATCTTAAGCGTAAATAGTTTTTAATTTTAGATAATTTTTTTAAACTTTTTCAACTTACTCTTGCTGACCTATTCATGACATGACTTCCTTAAAATTGCATTTATATTTAATATCATTTATGCCATGGCTTTATTTTGCGTAATTATGTTAAAGCTTATGCAGTTGTTTTACATGGTTCTAGGAAAATTTGCCGTAGGAAAACTCGCCTCAGGAATTTTCGCCTCGGGAAATTTCGCCTAATAGGAAAAATCGCCGTAAGACAATTTTGCCGTAAAACAAGTGTTTGTGATAAAAACAATTTGGTTTCTGAAGTACCATTTAATCTTTTCCAAACAACCAAGCTTGGCTTTCGAAGTTTCTGATAAGTAAACAACGAATAAGGAAATGGAGTATTTATTTTTTTATTTTATTTATTATCCATTTATTTTTTATTTTATTATTTATTTTATTTTATTATCCGTATGGAGTAATTATTTTTTATCCGTATATTCGATCTATTCGGTAAATATAGTTAAGATCGTCAACTAATTTCAGTCCTCCTCTACTAGTTTCCATTTGATAAACTATCGTTTGCCTATAAAAAACTATAGTCGAAAAAAAGTAAAGATAAAATAAAAATAAAGATAAAATAAAAATTACTTGGCCAAATTTGGTTGTTTGAAAGAGATAAAATGGTACTTTAAAAACGAAAGTGTTTTATCACAAATACTTGTTTTACGGCAAAATTGTCTTGCGGCGATTTTTCCTATTAGGCGAAATTTCCCTAGGCGAAAATTCCTGAGACGAGTTTTCCTACGGCAACTTGTTTACGACGAATTTTCCGGCCACTGTTTTACATATACATGCAAAGTGTTTTATCGAATACTAATTTTTAAATAATTCAGAATCTCGTTTTTTTTCTTTTATAACATATGTGTATTAGCTAGTTTTTTGTATACATTTTTATTCCTTCTCACATCCTAGTCATGTTTCAGTGGATGCCCACGCATATCCTGTATTTCTAGGGTAGCGCATGATGGTGAAAAAACTCAAATATTAAATTTATTTCTTAGAAAAAATATAAGGAGATATTTTAGTTTGTTTGAAGAGGGATAAGATGATAAAAAAGGAGCAGGAGATTCTTCAAAACTTTTGCTTTTCCTTCTTACTGATTTTGGGATATTTGATGAAGAAGGAGAAGATGAAGCCAATGAGGACGAGTATGCAAGAGACGATTGCTGTGGACAACTGCCCAAAATTGTCTTGTATCGAGCCGATGAAGGCTGAGAGTAGAAGCTGAGCTAAAAAGACCTGGCTTGTGATCAGTGAAATGTCCTTTCCCAAGCCTCTCTCACTATCCTTGTCTTCTTCCTATGTGCACAAAATAAATAAATTTTTAGTCCACTACACTCTGCCGCTGATTTTGACTATTCAAAGGTGTTCCTCAATTTGCATAACAGTTGATTGACAAGTGCTCAACCAATTTCAAAATAGGCCCCAATGTGTACAATTTTGGAAACGTATTGTCTCGGTTAGCATTAGAGTTAGTGTTAGGATTGAAGTTTAATGTTAGCGCAATCGTACATACATGTATACATTTATATACACATTTTTTGACATTCCTGATACAAACTCTCCTATTTATTTGTATTAAATTCACGTCTGACCGAAAAAACATCTAGACATACATGGAATATGAAGACGTGAGACATTTCATGTTTTTTCACTCTAATAATAATGATCGATTGCATATTACTACCATATGCCAAGATTTTGCTGTTTATTTAATTGGATACCTTTTTAAAATAAAGTTTCCTCATTTCATGATCTGATATAATAAAAATGGAGAGACAACGTTGTGAGAATCATTGTGTTTCCGAAGTGAGGAGCAGGAACCAAAAATGTTCAATTCTCAAAAAATGCATTGAAGTTTGATAAAGATAAAAAATATATATCTGTTTAAAAGATAACGAGTTTGTACGGTGGTTTAGGCATAAATGCATACTTGAAATTAAAATGGCGGACAAAAATGATTTTCTTACCTACTTTGCTTCTTAGAATCATAAAGAAATAAACATTTGAGAACAAAAATAATAATAGAAATTTAAGTTCAATTCAATTTTTACGCGTTTGAAATTTCAGCACTAAGTGTCCGCAAATGACATAATGGTAGAAGCATCGGATCTTGATCCTAAGATCCGGGTTTTGATTCCCCATCAGGATATCCCTATCATCTCTCCAGTTATAGAAGAATATTTTTCCCTCGGATGCGATACCGACAATTAAAAATGGATGTCAAAATTACGTTTTTGCTGTGATATTCCGCGACAATCATGATTGGAAAGCTAAGCAAACTGGAATACAACAAGCCAGAAGTGAACGCCACAACCCACGCACTCCAGTATTCCGAAAAGAAGAAGAAGAGTAGGGTGCCAATGGCTTGAATAACCATTGAGCTTTGATATGGAATTTTGATTCCTAGGAGTAGAAAAAAAATTATTAAAAAAATTAATACAGTGCGGAACTTTGCTTTGCGAAAACACTGAGACTTGTGAACTATTTTTGGAACGCAATTTTCACTCAGCTCACGTAATGTTCCTAGGATTTCCCTAGAAAAGTGGGTCTTTTTATGATTCTTTTGAAAGGTTGTTTCTTCATTTTCCATCGTACTAGTAAGATGTTGGGGAGTAAGTAAGATTAAAGTGTAAAGACGTATATTGGCTTCTCCATTACTCAAATCACACACGCATGCTATAATTTTATTGTATTGAATTGGCAATAGAATTTTTAATACATAGCATTGGGACTTTTTTATATCAGAGGTCTGGCAAGATGTCCGTCGAGATCTTATTAAAAATGGAAAACCACTGAAAAAACACTTAAAATAAAAATCTTCAAAAAATATTTAAATACATATTGAAGGCACCATTTAAAAATTCTACACCAAAGTTCAAAACATTCAACTCAATTGAGGTTTTATTTCATGGAAACAATTTGATTGGCTGAAATGTTTATCATATTATAAGACTATTTTTTGTTTATTTGTTTTGAACAAAAAAAAACTGTTATTCAATATTTCTTCTTGATGATATATATATATCGTTTGCTATATGCGCTAGGCTAGCTTATTTTTGCAAAAGCTAACTGGACTTTACTCCCGAAATTTTACTGGAAAAGAGTGACGATATATTTAAAAGGAATAAATATTTTTCGATTCTTTGATTACAGAATTTCAGTTTGATTATTTGTTTTTTTGACAAATGAAATCGTGCAAATTGCAAAAATATAGGTAATAACTTTTGTAACATCGTCTCCCCGAATGAAGTATATCAAATCCTACTTCTAGCAAAAAGTTGAACCTTGTCTATTTGATTTCTTACAGAATTTTGTTTGATTTATTCATAAATATATTATTCCACCGCAGTATACAGGTTGGGAATGACAAAAACAAGTTGTCTACCCGCGTTCAACTGTACAAGCTATGAGCAGAGCAAATCATCAGTAAGGTTGAAAAAGGATTTAATATAACAAAAGTAAGTTCACATTATCCTAAATTTTAAACCCTATTTTTATTTACTCCAAAATAATCTATTTTTTGTGTCTTTCCAAAGGAAATGGCTTTTTGTGGTATTCCATTAAATATAAATTTTCTGGAGATGATTGAGTAATTGTATAAAAGTGCACATAATGTTTACATTAGATGTGTTTTTTAACCCATTTACGGCCAATGTTCCTATTTTGGAACATAGGTAATTTCATCTCGTCTGCTTTTTTCAATGACTTTGAATATAAATCGTATGCGTTTTTTGATATCGTCTGCTTTGCTTGGCCTTAAATAATAAATGGGTAAGAGGGTTCAAAATTTTAAAAGAATTTTTGAAGGCGTCCGTCACTTGAAAGGTGTTCTTCGAAATCTCCTTTTCGCTCTTAAATAACATGTTTGTGATGCGAGTATATAAATTGCCTATCATAATTAAGTATATAATATATAATTATCATATTGCAATGATGATTATAAGACTTCAGTATTGCAATAACTACTACAATTTGTAGATGTCATATGCTATTGAAGTGCTTGTAAAATTGATTTTCTACGTAAATTATGAGTTTAGCTAAGAGATTTGAGTGCTGGGGATGCAAAATAAGTGGGAGTTGTAAAAAATTTGACTTAGAAATACTTTTAGTTTGATATAATATACAAAAGTTTCTGGGCTCGAAAGAAAGAGTTATACGAATGTGTAACTTTTGCGAAGTCGACTTAGACGGAGTTTACTGAAGAACTAAGAAGTAGCAAGTATGTCTTTGCATCGCTAACAAGAAAAGGTATTAAAATGGTTGCCCCAAATTCGGAGACGCCTCCACACCCTCGCTCTCAAATTTTACAAATACATCATACGGCTATAGATCAAACATAATCCCTCAAAAACTAAAACATGCATAGAGTGTATTTAAAGGTTGGAAGCGAAAAAGCCTTACATTTCCTTGTATTATTTCTATATTTCCACATCATTGGAATTGAATCCGTGATTTTTTTTAAATTAATAAAAACGAAAAGTTTTTTTGCAAAAATGAGAAATTATTTAATAAGTCAATTTTTTTGAAAAGTCAAAAATGAGGTTGTTGATGTCAAAAATATATTGCACGTGTGAATTATGTTCCATAAAAATTTTAGACAGCAGAAAAAAGATATATATTACCGATTTTTTGAACCACAAACTTTGTCAAGAAGGAGTAGATGGTGGTTGTGAGGGAATAAGCTGACATCGTTAACGAAGAAAAGCGAATTCCATGCTCGTATTGAATCAATTTGTAGCTCTTCTCACTCGCTGAAGGATCTCCCTTGAAGATGACTTGGGAAATGACGTCAGAAAAGTAGATGGCGTATGCAAGCACACTCATGTACGTGAACAAGTGCGTCGCCATGATGATCCAGAGGAAGGAGGGGACAGATAGCCAGGACTTGAAGTACTCCTTGAAGCTGAAGGAAGCCACTTCGTTGTCTCCGTCCAAGCTCGGCGGCGTTACGACGACAGTGACCGAAGCCGAGTCGTTTGCTTTCGCATTCTTATTCTCTTTCTCTCTCTTTTCCATCATTATTTTTGGCATATCTTTCTCTTAACAAATAACATAACATGAAACATATTTACTAACGCGTTAGATCCTATCTTTTCCTTTTTAACGTCTTCAGATATAATGAGTGACTAGTGACAGACGAGACAAAAATTGTTCGATTATTCAAAAGAAAAACAGGATTAATCTTCGAAACCTAATGTATGAACGTGTTAGCCCTTTGAGGACCAGTGTAACACCCTTGTTCGAAGAAGTAAAAATAAATTCAATCAAAAAAGAAGGGATTTCCTCGTTGAGTGGCCGTTAAAGAGTTAAAGGACGCAAACTATTATCGCCTGATTTAATCCTTTGAAGACCAGTGTCCGAAGAGATGGAAATCGTCGGATTTGAATATATAAAATTCCATTGAAAAAGAAAGCGGACGAATAGTCTTCAAAATTTTGGTCCTCAAGGGTTCAATGAAATGGAAATCATTCAAAAAGCAGAAGCTTAATTTTCGAAAGTCATTGCATCAAAGGGTTAAGTTCATATTTGGCTATGCGTGGTAAGACATTTCTCTAAATTACTCAGTTTTGCTTCATTATGGTGTTAATTATTATTGATGCTTACATTTTTTATGTACACTAGTGTAGGTAAATTCAATTTTAACTCTTTCTCCTGATAAATTTTGGATTCCTTTCATTTTCTGACGAAAACCTTCTGAACTCTTTCTAATCGAAATTTCACTCATAAAAGAATCAAACAAAACGTGTATATAACTAATCGGTATTTCAAGGGAATTTTTTTTCATAAAATGACTTACTTGAGTTATTTAAATAGGTAGCCTTTTTTGGCTCAGAAACTTTTAAAATCCCTCTTAAGCTTTGAAAACTTCAAAAAATTAGTCAAAATCAGGGCCAATTTTCTCAAAATCAAAAAAGATGGATCAGTATAATCTTAGGTCAAAGCAAAAAATTCATGCAATTCCCAAGAAGATTGGTAAAAAATGGACGTTTTACCTTTTTTTGGAATGTAGGCTTCTTCATTTAAAGGGATATTGGGATGACTTCCAAACCTAAAGGGCAAAAATAGAGAAATATCAGCGCGTTCTCAAAAAATAATATGCACATACATTGCATACATATATTGAAACAATGAAAAGTGAGGTAAGTAACGTAAAATAAGTTTCACAAATCCGTTGCTATAAGAGATAATGATAAAAAAAATGGAGTTAAAATCAAAGAGTAGAGAAAAACTACCATAGAGCTAATCAACTTCTAAGTGAGATAAATGTATAAAATATAGATGTGTATACATATTTTAAGGTTTGATGGATTCTTCCAAAAAGATATATTGTGGTCTTGAAAAACTACGTTTGCTTTCTGTACTATTCCTTAATTTTTTTCTTTTGCCACATGGTCTTGCGAAGAACAATAATATGGCTCCCACGTGACTAAATTTTAAAAGGCTATAACCTTGACATGTCATTTAAATTCTGGAATTGTGTAAATTTTAGAAGTTTCCTAGCTACAGCCCCTCGTGCCATCGGAAAAGAGAAAATCTTTTATTAGAAATGAAAAAGAAAGAGGGGGACACGTATATTAGGGAAAAATATAAGGGAGAAAAAGATCCTTTATACCCCATCTCCTTCTTTCTTCTTCGATAGTACGCAGTAGTTTGGATGGGTGGGTGCTTGAAGAGCGCGATAGAATGGAACGAAACTTCAGAAGAAAGAAAAGATTTTCCTTCTCGTCATTATGACTGTCTTGCCTTAAATTTCGTAGCTCCTCTGGTGCCATAGAGTAGTATATAAGATTTTTGGAGTCACTAGGAGCTACTTCATTCTTTCTTCCTTCTGCAGTTTCGTTCCATTTTTTCCTTTTTGTTAAATTTGTGCAAAAATACAAAATAATCAACAACCAATATTTTGAAGGTCAATAAGTTTTCAAGAATTTCGTAACTTTGACAATATCACATATGTTTTGTATGTCGCTTATACTTTATATACTGTTTTTTGGTTCAGGGACAATTCGGACTTAAGTCAATATTAATCAATATATTTAGAGGCTGAATTTTCTTGATGCCGAATTGACCTGCTTCCATTTTTTTGGGATAGAAGATAGACGGCTAACTTCTCTTTGAAATCTGGTTGCGTCTGTGGATTCAAATAATTTAAGAAGGGGTTGTTAACTTTCTATTTTTACAGGAAGTATTTTCCAAGCTTTTTACGTTGTAATCTGTGCGATGCAAAACACTGGTCAACAAGAATTTTGCTGATTTAGTAATTTTAGTTGATTTAGGGTAATTTGGGTCTGCTGAATTCAAATATCAAATTATTTTTGCCTAATCAGGTCAACTTTTTGAGATACGCTTTAATTTATTTTAAGTCTAGCCTCAAATATTTTTACGTAAATCAGTATATTCATTACTCTGATTTACTTTAAGTTTTATGGATGGTTATGAGTAATATTCAAGAAAAGTCTCATATTTATATAAAAATAATCTTCGAATACATTGAAGCTTTTGTTGTTTACCTCTGAAGCTTCAAGAAAGGAAGATGTTTATATATATATGTAATAAAGAAACGTTAAAATTTTGTATGAATAAATCTTTATTTAAATGAATTTCCTTTTATAAGATTTTCTAGAAAATTTAGCATTTATATCGTCTCTGTGAATACTCCAACAATAATCAACCATCATATTTTCATTCCATCGACCTTGATACCTTTCCTTCATGACTTTCAAACTTTGGTGGAAGCGCTCATGGTGCTCGTCACTTACAGCTCCAAGATTTTCAGGAAATTTCTCAAGGTGGCTATTAAGAAAATGTAGCTTCACACTCATATTACAGCCAAGATCACGATAGCTTTTTATTAAAGTTTCAACTAAATTTACATAATTTTCATCTTTTCTATTTCCCAAAAAACCATCAACAATAGCTACAAATGCCTTCCATGCTTTTTTTCATTCACATTCATTGTGTCTATAAACCCATTGCTTTTCAAAAGTTTTCTTATGTGCGTTCCATCAAAAACACCAGCTTTTACTTTTTCATAACTTAAATGGGGTAATGCCTTCAATATAAATGGAAAGCAACCCTCTTTTTTATCTAAAGCTTTTACAAATTGTTTTATAAGCCCAAGTTTTATATGAAGAGGAGGGAAAATAATTTTCTCTTTTTTAACAAGCGGTTTATTTATTATATTTTCTTTTCCAATTGTAACCTCTTCTCTTCCAGACCAATGTTTTTGAGTATAATGTTTTTCTTTGGCACGGCTATTCCATAAGCATAAAAAGCACGTGTACTTTGTATAACCGCTTTGTTGGCCTAATAAAAAATTTACCATTTTGAGGTTTACACATATTGACCATTGTTGTTCTTCATATTTCAACAGTTCTAAAATTTTTTTAATATTACCATAACTCTTTTCCATACTGGCTGAATAACCAATAGGTATTCCACTGAAAATATTTTTGTTATGAAGCAATACACATTTTAAACTTTTCCTGGAGCTATCAATAAAAAGTCTCCATTCATTTATGTCATAGCACTCCACACCCATACATTTCAATAAACCAAGAATATCAGAGCAAAATATGAATTCCTTGTCATTTTTAAAAAAATTGAGTAAGTTTTTTTCTCTATTACGGTAAAATGTTATTTTACCTAAATCTCTAATAAGATCATTCAATTCTGATTCATTGAATAGTTTATTTTGATCGGAAAAATAAACTTGCAATTCTTCATCGTTATCACTTGCACCAGAATCATCAATTTCATTATCTGATGATGGTAAGCCTCCGAAAGTAGGAACAGGAACTTCATCTGAATGTTTGATAGGACGAATTGCTGAAGGTAAGTTTGGATAAATAATGCCTTTTTTGTTTTTCTTATTGAAACCCAAAGTTTTTGTGAGACAAAAGTAACAATCTTGAATATGGTGCTTTTGTTCACGCCAAACCATTGGGATTCCAAAAGACAAACTTTTCCTTCTGCCTTTTGTCCATTGACGGAGATTTTCCACACAAGGTTTGCAAACACCACGAAAACTCTTGATCTCCTAATTTGATTTTAAAGTAGGCAAAATAAGCTTCTTTAATAAATTCATTAATTGCCATTCTTTGAGATGGGATTGTAAAACTTCCACATATATAACAAAATGAGTCAGGGGAATTCAAACACTTTCTTCTTAAGGCCATATTATAATAAAACAATAAAAATTAATCTTAAAAAATAGGTAAAAAATGTATATATTTATCATTATTTTTATTTTAGTTGACAAAATATACCAAACTGAATTTGGCTTTTAGAGAAAAAACTTGACGTGATATGAAAAAATGAATTCAATTTTTATATTCAGCATGTAAAAATTGTATAAAATCAAGTCTCAAAACAAAATCAGCAAAAAAAAAATTTCAAAATGTTGTCCTGTGAAATTGAATTAAAAAAAAATTTTGAATTGAAAAAAGACTAAATAAAACCAAAAATGATACAATATAGAGGGCGATTGAAGAGACGCAAAACATACGAAAAATTGATTTTCGAAGTAAACACCGATTTTACTTTTTGTTAATAACTTGCTTTGTAGCGCGTCTTTTGAATCACCCGTATGTTAAATAGTTTAATTGAAAATTGACCTTCTTTCTTGAGGAATTTGAATGGTATCTTTCTCCACCTTGCTTGAAATGGTAGAGCGAGATCTTTGCCTCAGAGATTGCGATTCTTTTTCAAAGACGTCCTGATACTCGGCCATGACGTAAGAACTCGTAACGATAAAGGAAGAGCGGCGCGAAGAAATGTTCATGAAAGGCAGTTCGCTCAACGGAATTTCTTTGAAACTGGAGATGGAGATCATGGATGAAATGAAGAAGACGAAGGCTGCTATGATGTAAACCAATTGAAATTGATCTTTGAAAGGACCAATCGAATTTTGTTCCCAATTTATCGCACCAATCAAAAAGCCGCAAAAACCTGATATAAAAAGTATTATGCTGTCAAACACATTCATTCTTAACTTTTTTGAGGCATCGTCACTTTCAACCCTTTGAAGACTAATCATCTGCTTTCTATTTGAATGGATATTTATATATTTTAAGCAGAAGATTTTTATTTCTTGGCACACCTGTGTCCACTATCCAGTGGGGACGTACGGTACGTTACGTTTCTAAATTAAAGTACGATACGATAGCTTTTTTTATTAAAAATACTATTTGAAATTTCGTAAGAAAAAAAATTAAACTACAAATAGAATCAAAGTTTGGTATGATTTTTAATTGAACCTATGATTATTAAGTTCAAACACATTCCAGTCAATAAGGTTTTGTGATTTATTTGTTCACGCCAAACTAATTAAACAAAAGATTGATTAGCGTATTATTTTATTTACTTAATTATGTAAATACGAGAAAAGTAATCATCCAAACTGTTTTTGCATTTTGAAAATATGAATTTTTCTAACCTGAACATCGAAGAAATCTTTTTGATCATGCTTAATTAATTAAGATATTACGTTTCAATTTTTTTTCAAAAGTTCGATACGTTTTTTAAATATCGTATTTTTGAAAAAAAAAGTGAAGTTTGAAAGTAAAAAATTTCTTTTCGAACCGTAACATAGGTCATCATCACTCCCTGTGGCACACTTATCCCCAAAGGGTTAAGTGTGGGATCAAGGCAAACAGCGTCTTCGATATTCAAAATACAAAGTTTTGTTTTGAATTGACAACAGAAATTCCAAATATATATTTTTAGATTTAGAACAAGTATATCAATAAATGCAGGGGTTGCTTCATTTTATGTAAAATAAGATACAATTTGGAACAAGATACGTACTAATAAAGAATTTGAATGTCACTTGTGTGTTGTTTTTTGGTGAAATGGGAACATTCTTTTCAATATTGATCAAGTGACAAGTGGCGAAATTACTTGAATAAAAGTTTCTTGTTTTCAAATTTATTCTTTATCAATAAATGTGTATTATTTCTATAAATCAAGTTCACCATTGCTGAATTATTGAGGGATCAAGGACGGACAGTGGTAAAGCAAAAAGGTTTATTCACAGGCAAACGAACACCTACAGATAAATTTTACATCGCAATGTTCATTAATGGATCTAACGAACGGTCTTGACCCGAACAAACAAAACAAATGAACGAAAAGATGTAGTGTCAAAGATAATAATCGCTTCGCAACTTATTACGTTTATGTTACGGAAAATTAGACGAAAGAACTCTTCCACCGTAAAGAGGTTTTGCCGTGATATAAAATTTGAAAAAGTAATCAAATTTTGTAAAACAGTTCGATATTTAGAACATGAGTCGGAGAAAATAATTTAAAAGTGGTATGCTGAGAGAACTGAATTTCTTCCATCAATCACTCGCCTCCTCATCATCCACCGCTTATATTTTTTCTAAATAAAGAAACTGAGCTTCTTCAAGTTTTCCAATAAATAAAGGTTTCTTCCCAATGTATCTTCTCGCAATTTTCATTTTTATTGCGTTCATCACCAGAATGTTCAAAAAGTTACCGGTATCTATGTTTTGTATTGCGAACAAACTCAAACTTCTAACTAATTTGGTTAAAATTATTCAAAACAAAAAAATTATGCAAATATTTATCCACCATTTAAAGCGTTGTCCTAAGTGGATTTTTTCTTGGGAGATTTTTTTCCAAAGGAATCTTCGACTAAGGCTATTTTTCTTATGTTATTTTTCCTAACGAGATGTTTTTCTCCTATGGATTTTTTTGAAAAGAGAAAATTGCGAATGACAAAAGGGTGGGACGCAACTAAAATGGAAGTGATGAAGCAAGCGTATATGAATGAGGATACCGCCAAGGCCGGTCATGGTGTTGCCGATGGTGATTGCTTTGCCATGCTGCTCTTTCTTCGTGATGTCAATCATGTAGGAGTAGGAGGGAGAGAAACAGGAGTCGATGCAGAAGTCCATTACGCAGATCGTCAAAATACTCACCACTATCTTAATGATGGACTTGTTTGAGCTTATGTCTTCATCGCCTAAAAATATGAAAAGAATCGGTCATCATGACATGACATGAAATGAGTGACGGCTGGCATTTCATGTCGAGACATTTCGCGAAGTGATTCTTAGCAGGTTATTTTATTATTTGCGTATATAAGCATCAAAGAATTAGAATTTTATAAAAAAAATCACATATGTGTATATAATGTGATCCAAATCATCTCAACATGTAACAATACAATCTTTGCGAAATATTTCACTTATATAGAAAAGTTGATGCTATCATGCCAGGTTCTGTTGCTTAAGTGCTAGGGTGTTTAGGTATTTCTGTGCACCCACGTCTCTGAGCTCAGTTCGATTCACAGAAACATCAACATTCATCCAACTGATGAGAGACAAAAAAAGAAAAGGTCGAAACAGTCTTGGATTGGCTTGCCTGTATTATTCAGATTGCTGCACTCGCATGCATCCGATAGATCTTCATAATCACAAAATTTTTTTACAATGATAAAATAAATTT
Organism: Nectonema munidae; assembly: GCA_030549495.1. Taxonomy (NCBI): domain Eukaryota; kingdom Metazoa; phylum Nematomorpha; class Nectonematoida; family Nectonematidae; genus Nectonema; species Nectonema munidae. The sequence continues at coordinate 155,209 of JAUIRK010000683.1, forward strand.
ATAAAAAATTATTTTTATAAACTTTAAATTTTTTAAAAATATATTTGTAAAAATGGTTAGTTATGAGTAGTTTAGCTAGATATTGGAGTCAATAACTGAAAAATAATTGGAAAGTCAATAACAAATATTCGAAAATCTATCTTGCGGCAAAATGTCAAGTGTCCCTAAAGCTGGTGTGGATGGAATTGCGGACTTGACAATATAATCCGCGCGCGGATGTATGGACTTCTATTCCATATGAGCAGGCATTTGTGAATTAGTAAGCATACGAATTCCTTTGAGAGTTATATTTGGCAGAATAATTTATGCAAGAAGCTATAAATCTTGGACATCAAAAAAAGTTTAAATTCTCTTTTCACTATTCGGAATTGACCAAAATAGTTTTATTCTTTCCCGTAGGTAGATTGGGTTTCTACTCAAAATCCCCTAAAACCAAAATACCTTCTACTAAAATCTCTGAAAATTTAAGCCACTGCTACTTTAGTTTCCAGGGATTTTGATAGCGGAGATTTTGGTTTTCGGAGATCTTGACTAGATACCGGTAGATTGTATGGTATAAACAAAACACTTAAATTTGGAATGTCAACATCAAACTTTAGGATTTCACATTTTGAAAGAAAAGATATTTTATAAGTAAGGAGCGTTTTCTTGGAAGTACTGCTTCAGACATATGCAACACTTTGATATACTTCACAAGGAATTAGAACTTAAAAAGAATACAAATATATATATTTAGCTAAGATAATCTTGTAGAAATGTCAAATTTAATCTGTCTCTCAAAATATAAAGGGCATGATGGAACAGAAGATTTATGATTCATGCTTTGTGATGAAAAATTGAGCTCTAGAGGCGATGTGTGAGAACTTCTTGTATTCTTTACATCTTATCAAAGATCCAGCAGTTGTTCCTGATAACATCTTGTTTATAAATCCCTCATCAAGTTCTGTCTTCAACTATATTGCTGACTATGTGGAGTACGACAAAACGCTGCTGGCCTTAGAAAATTTCTATGTTAAACCTATAAATGTTATTCTTGCACGACATCTTCTTCTGAAAAGATCCGAACAACCAGGTGAACGTTTAGACTCTTACTTATATGCACTTTAATATTTTAAGTAAGGATTGAGACTTTAAGGCTATTAGTGCTGAGCAATATCGCTTAGAAGCAGTTAGGGACGCCTTCATAACAGAACTCAATTCAGTATTTATTACAAAACAAGCATTTGAGAATAAGATAACAGACTTAGACGAAGTTTTTACCTCAGCTTGGTCTTTAGACATTGCACAAAAAATGACAACTTTATGAGTCTCATAGTACGTATATCAACTCTGTTCAAAAATATAGTAAAACAAGAGATAGAGAAACTGAAGGGTCAAAGAATCTTTGTCAAAGAAGGATCAATCAACTTGAATCGTAACTCAAAACACTAGCAGCGTCTCATCTTTCCACTGTTATACACTATTTCGGGAGTTCTAAGTCAAAAAGGCAGGCCGGTTGCATTTTTTTTAGTAAAAGAGCGCATTATATTGTAGAAAAGGAAGCGTAGCCCATTTTTAAATTTATTCGAAGATGGAAGCATTTACTGCAAGGAAAATAATTTACATTGATAACGGATCAAAAATCGGTCAAGTTTATGTCTGATAAGATCAGAGGTGTTCAAAAATAACGAACTTCTAGTTATAATCCCCAAGGAAATGGACAAGAAGAACGATATAATGCAATTCTTTGCAAAGCTAGGTGTGCCACCTAGATTCAGAAAAATTACCGATTTCCACTTGGGAACACACGATTCACGTAGCGTTGCTCAGCATACGTTCATTTCTTTCAACAGCTACAAATGAGACACCACATGAAATAATGTTCAAATTTCAACGCTATACTCTCAATGGATACCAACTCCCATCATGGTTGATATTTCAAAAAATAAAGAAAGATGTTAAACAAAGAGGCGTTCCATAGGCTTAGAAATATTGAACATATCCCTTTTTAAACTCTCGGACTCCACCGACTCCCAACCCTGATCCTGCCAACATGTAAGTTTTTGTGTGGAAATGCGATCAAAGAGAAAGAATTAAAGTTATCTCTTACCCAGAGACTCTGTTACAACGTGGCTCACATTGTTCCATACATCAGCATTTGGATACGGGCGAGTGTTATCTATCGCTTCAATGAGAGAGATGTTTGCGAGGACGATGAGTCCTAGCGTAACTCCAACCGTGTACATTAGGATGAAAGGCCTTCTTCTTCCCCACCTGTGCAAAGTAGGTAAAACCATTACAAATCATTTATACATAAGTTACGCATATATACACGAACACACAAATATATATACAGTACACCCACGCACACGCACTAGCCCACATCGTACTGAGACACTTTTTCGGGTGACACTTGAAAAATGCGCAAAATCGAGTGATAATTGATTGATCGAGTTTTAGAGTGATGTTAACTCTAAATGTACAATCGTACCCATACAAGCTTGGCCTAACTTGAGTAAATCATAATAAAAATGTACACCACCTATGCATGCTCAAAAAATGAAAAAAAAACTGAATTTAAAATAAGCAAAATCTTATTATTAATGTGCAAACCTATTAAGGAAATGAGTAAAAAATAAAAAGAAAAGAGAGGAAGGTCATTTTAAATAACTAATTCAAACCAATAAAAAGTGCTCTTTTAAACCAATCAAATGTTCTCCTTTAAGAATAATCATACACACATTTAAATAAAGAAATTTTTTTGATATGATATAAAGATGCCTTCTTTCAATGAAGGTCAATATAACTATATATATATTTTTATTATTATATTTATTGAACCATGGTAAAAAAACAGTCGGTCCGAAAAAATATACATTTCAGTTATTAGTTAAATGCAAAAAGAAACATCTTCACGACAAGTGAACAAATATGACTTGAATGAGGAAAGGTTGCTGAAGTTTGAAATACAGTTGGAAGGGTTTGATTGAGAGCAGGTGCAAACTTTTTGATTGAGGGCGGACACAGATTGTTGAGAAGCTTGAATGCAAGACAGCCGATTTTGATGGCGCGTCGAAATTTGAGCTTGTCCAAAGAAAGTAGTTGGTACGCGTTTTCAGGCAAAGGTACGCGTGCAGGGATTCGAAGGATAATGCGCATAGCTCTTCGCTGAAGTTTTTCAAGAGTTTCGGAGAGACACACCCCTATGCCTGCAAAGACAGTTGACCCGTATTCTCTGTGTTGTTAGATTATAGCTTTGTAAATCTTAGTTAACAAAGAAAAGTTTCAGTACAAAAATTTCTTTATTCACTCTTTTGCAGATGTAACTGATCTGATGATCAAATTTAATATTATCTGATAATACAATGCCCAAATATTTGAAGCTAGGTGAAAAGGGAATGAAATTGTTTAAAAAAGAAATTCCAGCGGGTTTCTGTTGATATTTTGAAGCGGAAATGAACATTGCGATTGTTTTTGTAGAATTAAATTTGATGTCCCAAATCTTTGACCAATTAACAACGTTTAGAAGAGACAGGTTCAAATAACGTGCAGCAAGAGATGGATTCTCATGAGAGATGGAAATCATGATATCGTCTGCATAAGCAGCAGAATAGACTGATATATTATGTTGTAGAAAACTTTTGACATCAGAAAAAAGTTTGTCAATTGTCACTAACAGACTATTGATGAACATGAGGAACAATGTTGGAGCGAGAATACTGCCTTGTGGGATTCCGGAGGTAATTTGCACCTTGTTAGAGAAGCACTGACCAACTCGTGTTTGTTGAGTCCTATTGTCGAGATAATCGGACAACCAATCAAAAAGAGAGCCACGAATGCCAAACGATGGTAGGAGACTGCGAATGGCTTCGTGTGGACGAGCCATTTTGTGAATATGCAAACAACCGCGAACTTTTACGAAATTAAATTCGCCGCCAACAAAAAAACATTGATAAACGAAGTATGGATAAAATTGATAAAAAGGTACTTCATTTTTTTTGTGTATTTTTATATATAGCAAATCATTTTATTTAATTTTTTTACAGACTTTCTTAAATCTTAGAACGTACTTTTGAGAAAAGGTGCGTTTTTTAATAAAACGTTATCATTTAACGTCGGAATTATTTTTGAGGGACATCCACTTTATTCAATTGAGTTAAATGAAGATCTTGGGTTCGATCCCGCATCAAGTCTTCTTTCCTCGTAGTTCGATACAAGCGGCGCAACTGTGCCTTCTCGATGAAAACACCCTACGCAGTACCTTTTTTTTAATTTAAAATTTCAAGAGTTTGTATGGCTCCCTATATTTTCTGAAAAGGCATCCTTAGTAAGTGACCAGTGTTTCCTATATGATACGCCACTTTTATATACGAAAAAGTAAGAATTTCACTTTAAAAAAGTGCCAAAAAATTATTTTTACATAAAAGGCAAAGATTTAATGATCATAAAAGGGTCAAAGTGATGTATCATACTTGAGAGAGCATACGTCGGAGTAAGAGCCAATCAAAGGGCCAAAAATGACTCCAATGATCGGAGGAAGGCACCAAACGATTGGTGCAAATTGTGTGGGAATGCCAATCTTAAGAAGGAGTGGTTGGGTGAAGCAGTTTTCAATCGCTCGCGCAAATTCGACGCCAAACATGATTGCCGAAATTAAGATGAAATGCCAAAGCTTTTTGTCAGAGTGCACGTGAGAATAACTTGAGGAGAACTGATGAAAAGTGACAACCTTTTTCTTCACGTTCTAAAAAAGAGGGCATCAATCAAAGAAAGAAGCCAATCATTGCTCCACCACGCAGCGTCAATTTAGAGAAAAGTTTTGTATAAAAGGAAATAGTTAATACAGAAAAACAGAGACAAAATTCGAGATTTATTGAAAAATTCACATCTTTTATTTAGTATACGCTTTCTTTATGTAAAAACAACAATAAATTGTCAATTTAAAAACCCATCAAAAATGAAAAGTTACGCAAACTTTCATATGTAGGAAGTGTTTCAATCAAATATAGCTACATCTGGAACAAAATTTTTTTTTACAACATAGCTTTTCAAGTTCAAAAAAGTTTTTTCAACTTTGATATCTGAGTGCGTCAAATCTCTATGTTCTATCAAAAGATGTTTTTGTTGCGAAGATAAACGAAACCTTTTCTCATTTTAAGTTCTTTTTGTTTAAACACATATTTTTGACAGTATTTTATATTCCATTTTGTTCAAATGGGTAGTAAGTAGTAACCTACGGTGTGTGAGAATATAAATATAAATTACGTTAAATTAAATTGATAAAAATTAAATTGATGGAACACAACCACGGGACTTACTAGTTTTAAATATCGTTGATAAAAAATTGTGAAGTGAGCAGTTATTTGTAATCATTTTTATTATCAAATTTGTTTGATTTTCATCAAAGAATATTACGACTATTAAATTAATGATTCTCCTTTTTGACAGGTTTTGATTGAAGGGAAAATAGTTGAAAGTGTTTAAAATAAAATTAAAATTCATTTCTATAGGAACATACTTTTATTTTAAATATCGTTGATAAAAAAAATTTAATTTTGATATTTTAAATCACATTTCACCATTGAATTCACAATATGAGAATTAGGTCTAGTTTGAAATTTATTGCAAAAAACATGAAATGTCACAACAAGGGCGGTTTATATAGCTTTTATGGGGCGTGAGTAAGGTTGTTTAGATGCTGGGTTTCGAAAACTCAAGGTCTTGAGTTCGATCCCGCATCAAGCCTACTTTCCTCATAATTCACTACAAGCGGCGCAATTGTGCCTTCTCGATGAAAACACGCGATGGTAAATTTAACTTTTAGCGTTATGTATAGGATGGCTTTAGAGTTAACCCTATATGTTACGTGTGTATTTTTTATATGGTGTGATGATAACTTATTCGTTTTTAGCATAGTCGTAACTTTTCTGTGTATTTTTGGGCTGTATGACGATCTCTCATCTGATTGGTCAATTCTATGTCATTGGAGAATTCTATTATGGTGTGATGATGAGTTAATTCTTTTTAGCATAGTTGTATATTTTCTGTGTATTTTTGGGCTGTATGACGATCTCTCATCTGATTGGTCAATTCTATGTCATTGGAGAATTCTATTATGGTGTGATGATGAGTTAATTCTTTTTAGCATAGTTGTATCTTTTCTGTGTATTTTTCTGTAATATGCCATACTCTAATCTGATTGGTCAAATTTATGTAAATTGTGAATTATGTTTCAACCAATCAAAATGTTTCCAACGACACACAGACGCTAGGCTATTACAAAATAATAATAAATATGAATCATTTGTATCAAAAGCACGACAATGAATTTCTCAAAAATTTTCTTGTATATTATTTTGTTTTTAATGGGCTTTGGCTCTCTGCCTTCAGGCGTTGAAAGCAAAGGTTATAGAAACAACATAAAAGTGAAAACAAATAACAACAATCACCGTTTTAGCAACAAAGAGGTGAAAAATTTTAGTAAGAATAAGATAAAAGAAGATCTCGAAAAATTTTCGGAAAATGGATATTTGAAAATAAATATCGAAAACAAAAATACAAATCAAAACGTAAATATTAACGACAAAACAAAAGAACCGAATAAAACAAGTCAAGATAAAAAACACAAAACAATCAAAAATAAAATTAAAGGTAATAGACCTTCAAAAAAAGTAAATAATCGACATAATAAAAAATATAAAAAATATCTTTACGGTAAATATATATGGAAAAATGACAAGAAGGAAAATAGGGGTATGTTTTGGCGAAATAGTGATTGGATTGTAGCTTATAATTGGGCCGTAAAGTTACGAACTTTAAGGGTTTTGAAAATAAATAATAAAATTTATAAAAAGTTGGAGGATGGAATTTGGTATAGAGTAACTTTAAGCAACAGTGTACATAGAATAAAGAATAAGGCCTTTATCAAGAGGCTTGAAAAGTTGGCCCCAAGAAAATTGGTAACTTATAAAACAATAAAGACCACCAGAGTAAAAGATCCAAAAAGAAAAAGAAAATATATTTATAGAAGAAGAATTTTTAAGGTAAAGTTACTAAATAGCAAGCATGGAGTATATTATAAAACTCATCGTAAGTATAAGAGAGATTTGGTTAAACCAGGTCGTAAGATATATATCAAGAGAATTGTAATAAAAAACAATAAAATATACCAAAAGATGCATAATGGTCTTTGGTATAGAAAAACATATCGGCCCTCCGGACACTATGTAGTAAGGAATAGAAAGTTCGTTAGAATGCTAGAAAACGAAAAACCAAAGACAATTTTAAGGTATAATATAAAAATATTGAAAAAAACGAAAAATTATAAAAAATATGTTTACATTAAATTTATATGGAAGAATGACAAAAAGAAGAATAGGTCTTTGTTTAAGCGACCAGGTAAATGGCTTGTAGCTTATAATTGGGCCGTAAAGTTGCGGACTTTAAGAGTTTTAAAAATAAATAATAAAATTTATAAAAAGTTGGAGGATGGAATTTGGTATAGAGTAAGTCCAAGAAACAGAATATATAGAATTAAGAATAATGCCTCTATCAAGAGGCTTGAAAAGTTGGCCCCAAGAAAATCGGTAACTTATAAAACAATAAAGATAACCAGAGTAAAAGATCGAAAAAGAAAAGGTAAATATATTTATAGAAGAAGAATTTTTAAGGTAAAGTTACTAAATAGCAAGCATGGAGTATATTATAAAACTCATCGTAAGTATAGGAGAGATTTGGTTAAACCAGGTCGTAAGATATATATCAAGAGAATTGTAATAAAAAACAATAGAATATACCAAAAGATGCATAATGGTCTTTGGTATAGAAAAACATATCGATCCCCGACTCACTATGTAGTAAGGAATAGAAAGTTATTTAGAATGCTAGAAAACGAAAAACCAAAGACAATTTTAAGGTTTAATATAAAAATGTTGGAAAAAGATAAATTTAGTATTCATGATAAAAGGGGATATCAAGTTAGTCAAAATGATATAGATAGCATAAAATGGTCTGATAATAATCCTAAACAAAAGGATGAAGTTAATAAAGATAAGCTGAAAAATTCAGATAATTCTAAAGAGGAGGGGTTAAACAAAAATAAAGTAAACACAGGTAGTATAAATAATTTGAAGAAAGTAAATAAACAAAGTCAAGCTGAGGTAAAAGATGAAATTAGGGATAATAATGATAATCAAATAAATGATGATGTTAATGAAGATGATAACTTATATGATGAGGATGATGAAGATTATGATGATAATGCTGACATTGATGAACTGGATATGGATGAAGATGATGATTATAATGCTTATGATGAAGAAGTAGATTTAGTTGATAATGATGATATGGATGATGATGATAATGATGATATGGATGATGATGATGATGATGATAATGATGATGATGGTGATGATAATAATGATGATGATGATAATAATGATGATGATAATAATAATGATGATGATAATGATGATGATAATAATGATGATGATGATATTGATGATAATGATGATGAGGGAGATGATGATGATGATAATGATGATGAGAGAGATGATAATGATGATGATAATGATGATGATGAGAGAGATGATGATGACAATGATGATAATAATGATGATGATGATAATGATGATGATGATGATGGTGATGATAATGATGATCAAGGAGATAATGATGAAGATGATGTTGATAATATGGATAATGATGAAGATGATGAAAATGATAAGGATGAAAATGATGATGAAGATGATAATCTTCATGATGATGAAATGGAAAATGATGATGACGATGTTGATGTTGAGGATAATGATGATGATGATGATGATAATGATAATAATGATGATGATGATGATAATGATGATGATGATGATGATGATGATGATGATGATGATGATGATGATGATGATGATGATGATGATGATGATAATGATGATGATGATGATGATGATGATGATGATGATGATAATAATGAACTGGATAATGAACTGGATAATGAACTGGATATGGATGAAGATGATGATTATAATGCTTATGATGAAGAAGTAGATTTAGTTGATAATGATGATATGGATGATGATGATAATGATGATAATGATGATATGGATGATGATGATGATAATGATGATGATGGTGATGATAATAATGATGATGATGATAATAATGATGATGATAATAATAATGATGATGATAATGATGATGATAATAATGATGATGATGATATTGATGATAATGATGATGAGGGAGATGATGATGATGATAATGATGATGAGAGAGATGATAATGATGATGATAATGATGATGATGAGAGAGATGATGATGACAATGATGATAATAATGATGATGATGATAATGATGATGATGATGATGGTGATGATAATGATGATCAAGGAGATAATGATGAAGATGATGTTGATAATATGGATAATGATGAAGATGATGAAAATGATAAGGATGAAAATGATGATGAAGATGATAATCTTCATGATGATGAAATGGAAAATGATGATGACGATGTTGATGTTGAGGATAATGATGATGATGATGATGATAATGATAATAATGATGATGATGATGATAATGATGATGATGATGATGATGATGATGATGATGATGATGATGATGATGATAATGATGATAATAATGATGATGATGATGATGATGATGATGTTGATGATAATAATGTTGATGATGATGATGATAATGCTGAAGGAGATAATAATGATGATGATGATATGGATAATGATGAAGATGATGATGATATGGATAATGATGAAGATGATGATGATGAAAATCATGATGAAGATAATAAAGATAACAATGATGATGAAGTTGATAACGATGATGAGAGTAATGATGAAGATGATAATGATGATGATGATAATGATGATAATAATGATGATATTAATAATGATAATGATGATAATGATGATGATGACAATGATGATAATAATGATGATGATGATGAGGATGATGATGATGATGATGATAATGATGATGAAGGAGATAATGATGAAGAAGAAGATGACGATGATATGAAAGAAGATGAGAAAGAAAATATGGAGGGTAGAAAGCGTCCCTGATTGTTAGAAATCAGGCGACAATGAGTGTGAGTATTCTGGCTCACATGATACCCCCGCCTTTGAGCGGTTAATACCTTTTTGTTAGGGGGGACCTGAGGACCAGAAATAGAAAATCTAACATTATACGCATGTTAATAATAAATAAACTAATATATTTTTCATTAATCTAGCAAGATCATGGTGAGACAACGAACTGTATAGAATATATATTTTAGGTTTGCCAGATTTCCCGTTTTTCCGAAACATGTCCCGATGATGATGATGATATGAATGAAAATAATGATGAAGTTGATAATAATGAAGATCATAATAATGATGAAGATGATGATAATGTTGATGATGATGATGAAGTTAATAATGATGATGATGAAGATAGTGATGATGGTGAAGTTAGTGATGATGATGGTAATGATAATGTTGATGAAAGTGAAAATGGTAATGATGATGTTCATGATGATAATGAAGGTGAAGATGATAATGGATAATGATGATGATGATGTTGAAAATTATAAGGATGATAATGTTAATGATGATGAGATGGATGTTAATGATGATGATGTTGATAAGGAACAAGAAAAAGATATTAATAATAAAGAAAAAAAAGAAGATGACGATGATATGAAAGAAGATGATAATAGAGATGAGAAAGAAAATATGGAGGGTAGAAAGCGTCCCTGAATGTTAGAAATCAGGCGACAATGAGTGTGAGTATTCTGGCTCACATGATACCCCCGCCTTTGAGCGGTTAATACCTTGTTAGGGGGGACCTGAGAACCAGAAATAGAAAATCTAACATTATACGCATGTTAATAATATATAAATTAATATATTTTTCGTTAATCTAGCAAGATCATGGCGAGACAACGAACTGTATAGAATATATATTTTAGGGTTGCCAGATTTCCCGTTTTTCCGAAACATGTCCCGATGATGATGATGATATGAATGAAAATAATGATGAAGTTGATAATAATGAAGATCATAATAATGATGAAGATGATGATAATGTTGATGATGATGATGAAGTTAATAATGATGATGATGAAGATAGTGATGATGATTATGATGGTGAAGTTAGTGATGATGATGGTGATGATAATGTTGATGAAAGTGAAAATGGTAATGATGATGTTCATGATGATAATGAAGGTGAAGATGATAATGGATAATGATGATGGTGATGTTGTTGAAAATTATAAGGATGATAATGTTAATGATGATGAGATGGATGTTAATGATGATGATGATGATAAGGGTTAAGAAAAAGATAATAATAAAGAAAAAAAAGAAGATATGAAAGAAGATGATAATAGAGATGAGAAAGAAAATATGGAGGGTAGAAAGCGTCCCTGAATGTTAGAAATCAGGCAACAATGAGTGTGAGTATTCTGGCTCACATGATACCCCCGCCTTTGAGCGGTTAATACCTTTTTGTTAGGGGGGACCTGAGAACCAGAAATAGAAAACCTAACATTATACGCATGTTAATAATAAATAAACTAATATATTTTTCATTAATCTAGCAAGATCATGGTGAGACAACGAACTGTATAGAATATATATTGCCAGATTTCCCGAAAAATGTCCCGAATTTCATCAATTTGTCCCGTCTCCTGCATTGACACTTTTGGGACACCCTTATTGTCCCAATTTAGGTTCTATATCCATTTTCTATATTATAAAACTCATCGTATGTATTGGAGAGATTTGGTTAAGCCAGGCGTAAAAGAGAATTGTAAGAAAAAACAATAAAATTTACAAAAAGATGCATAATGGTCTTTAGTATAGATAGATAAACATATTAGCCTTTCAGAAAATATGTGATAAAGGAATAGAAGGTTCATTAGAATGCTAGAAAACGAAAAACCAAAGACAATTTTAAGGTTTAATATAAAAATATTGAAAAATCATAAATTTAGTATTCATGATAAAGGGGGGATCAAGTTAGCCTAAATGATATAAATAGCATAAAAAAGTCTGATAATCCTAAACAAAAGAATGAAGTTAGGGAAGTTAATAAAGATAAGCTGAAAAATTCAGATAATTCTAAAGGTTAAACAAAAATAAAGTAAACACAGGTAGTATAAAAAATTTGAAGAAAGTAAATAAACAGAGTCAAGCTGAGGTAAAAGATAAATTAGGGATAACAATGATGATAATCAAATAAATGATGATGTTAATGAAGATGATAACTTAGATGATGATTATGAACAGGATGAGGATGATGAAGTTGTTGATGAAGATGATTATGATGGTGATTTTGATGAAGATGATAAGGATGATGATGATGATGTTAACCAAGATAATGATGATGATGACGTTGTAAAAATGATAATGATAGTCATTATGATGATGAAGTTGAAAATGAATGTTAAAATCATCAATCATGATGATGATGAGTCATATCAGGACCCGAAAATCTTTTTGACTAAAAGAACCCAAAAAAACACATATTTTAAAATCTAATCTTCTGAGAGCCATATATATTTTTAAATACTGATTACAACTAAATCGAAAATGAAGACCAACAATTTTATATTTTATAAAAAATATTTTATAATAAGACTCTGAATTTATTACAACATTGATTTATCAAAGTTATTTATTGATAAGCAAAGTCTAAATCATCATCAGCTTTATTTGTGTCGTCGTGATTCGTAATGATGACGAAATTAAGAGAGTGTAGAATTGGCAAGAAGGATATGCATTATCGCAATACCTCCCTTTATCCTGAGGGCCACTTAATTTATCTGAGAGCCAGATCAGATGCAGTCTTCAAAAAAGCCATGTCTGTCTCGCGAGCCGACATGTTAAAAATCAGGCGACAATGAGTGTGAGTCCCCCCGGACAAAATCCCCCTGGACCAAAGCCCTTCCGGACAAAATCCCCCTGGACCAAAGCCCTTCCGGACAAAATCCCCCCTTTTCTCAAAAGTGAAAATTTTAAATATGTACTAAAAAACAAAGTTATATAATATACACGCTCAATTATGCTACGATTTTGCGGGGAGGGAGGGGGGGGGGGGTTCCTCTATCTCATTCTGAAAGGAGGGATTTTGTCAGGTAGAGTTTTTTCTGTGCAGTCCTTTTTGTGTTTTGTTAACACTAATTCAAATATTTAAAGCAAGTTTTTGTATTACTCTAATATTAAAATCAAATTTATGGAGTGTGTTAACCCTATTAGTGCTAGGCTAAATTTGTCCGCTAAGTGTTGGGCTAAATTTGTCCGCTCAAGTGCTGGGCTAAATTTGTCCGCTCAAGTGCTGGGCTAAATTTGTCCGCTAAGTGCTGGGGTAGGCGTAAAGTGCCCCCTATTTTTCTCAGATATTTATAAATATTTTTAATGTTACATATATATTTCAGTTATGCTTAATTCAGTGGTGATACCCATTTTTTTTATATCAAAATCAATCAAACCTGTCAAAAATTGATCTAAATGTGACAGCTCATTTCAAAAAGAAACTTTTTATCTAAATAATTATATAAAGTTTTTTACACATGTATACCCATTTTCAAATATGCTAAATTCAGTGGTGATATTCATTTTTTATGAAAATCAATCAAACCTGTCCAAAAATTGATCTAAATATGACAGCTCATCTCAAAAAGGAACTTTTTATCTAAATAGGTACATAAAGTTTTTTACACATGTATACCAGAGAAGGACGGGGACCCCGAACTTCCCCTTTCCCCGCGGGGATACATGCTCCCCGTTCCCCTCGGGGTAAACTTTCCCCGAAGTCGGGGTAATAGTTTTTAAAATGATTCAACTCTTCGCATTGTTTACTTTAGATAATATTTAGTGTTGTTAAATATTTTTTCAGTTTAAGTACTTCTAAATATGCAAATTATAAAAAAAATTATATTTTCATTACTTTTTAGTGATTCTTCCAAAATTTTTTATTTTTTCAATTTCTGGCAATTTTATACTTTTTAATTTTTCGGATTCATCAAACACAAAAAAAAAATTGAAATTTCAAGCATCTCATTATTTTTCTTTCTTAACTTTTTCAGCCTTAACTTAGCGTGAGTAAGGTTGGTTAGATGCTGGATTCGATAACTCAAGGTCTTAGGTTCGATTCCCCATCAAGCCTGCTTTCCTCATAGTTCGATACAAGCCTTCTCGATATTTTTTTAAAACAAGAAGATTTTAAATAGAAGACTTAAATTCTTCCAATAACCAATTAAATATTTTTCTAAATTTTTAAGGTTCTTTGAGCTTCTCAAGTTTTTGTATTTAGACTATTATTTTTGATTAGATTTGTTTTATTTGTATCAAAATTTTATAGAAAGAACAGTGAGAAAAAAATGTTGAATATTGTTTTATTTATGTTTATATGAAATAAAAATTTCCATTATATAATTTTAATATTTTTATTTGACTTTTTTTCTTTTAGATTTAGAAATTTTGTTGAGAAAAATTGTGAATTCAAAAACTTTTATTAAATTTTTCTATTGAAATATAACGTTCATTACCTATTATAATTGACTTTCGAATTTAATGAGTCAAACAAGAAGTAAAATCTGGCTTTTTTTTGAGAAAATTGATTTGGAACAAGCCAAATGTACAGTTTGCAAAAAGATTTTAAAAACAAAAAAAGGCTCAACTAAAGGTTTGCAAGACCATTTGAAAAGACATCCATCATCCTATTTAAAACTTGAAAAAGCAAAATCCACAAAGCGAACTTACAAATATCTGAACGCAGCAACAAACACCAAACAAGTGATTATTGAATGTTTGAATAACAAAAAAGTCAAGTATGATCAAGATTTTAAAGAACAAAAAGATTTTGATGATGCAATGATTGATTTTTTTTGCTGCAATGTTAACTTCTTTCAGAGTTGCAGAAAGTAAAGAGTTTCTTAAGTTGTTTAATTTGGCAAATTCAAAATTGACAGTCAAAAGTCCAAAGACATATTCAAAAAAAATGTCGGAAAAAGTTATCCTTATCAGAGAAAAAATTAACAAATTTTTTATAGATGAAAGAGAATCATGCCAAAGCTTAGCTTTTACGTCTGATATAAGGTCAAGGACACTTAATATCTACATTTCACTTACTTGTCATATGATTGATTCTAAATTTTTTCTAAAAAATTTCACACTGGCTGTTAAACCTCTAACGGAAGAACATATTAGTGAAAACTTAGGAGATTTCTTTAAAAGAAACGCAGATATTAAAGAAATCGTTGATAAAACAAAAAAATTGGCAAAGTTAACACATAAATCAGAAAATTCGAGAAGGTTGCTTGAAAATAAGTGCAATATAAAAAATATTTCTTTTTTAACATCTAAAAATCCTAACGATACTCGGTGGAACTCTACACTTACTAACTTAAACTATATTTCCCATTTAAAAGATGCTATTGAGGCTCTAGCTGATGAGTCCATCGACTTTGAGAAAAGTTGTCCTGACAAATCTGAATGGAAATTCATGGAAGGATTGATTAAAGTAAATTAATTTATTCATTTTTATTTTTATAAATTATGTCACACTTTTTTAGGTACTTGAGCCTTTTGAAGTGACGACAAAAGTTTGGGAAGCTGAAGCAACTCCTACTATTAATTTAGTAATAGAACAGCTATTTTGTCTTGCCCAACATTTGATGGATTACATTAATGATAAAAACGAGAAAATTTCAAATGTTGCGGGACATCTTAAAGATTCATTGAAAAAAAGATTTCCTGAAAGTGGATGTTCTATTTTCGAAAACAGAATGGCCAACTATCTTGATCCTAGACTCAAGGGCATTCATTTGAAACACTTTGGTGTTTTGAATGATTTAAAGCTAAAAATCAATGAATTTTTTGAAAGTACAAGTTGGCCCAAGTTCATCTTCTAAAAATAAAGATGAAGAAAATGGATTATCGCCTACAAGCAAATTGAAGTTAGTCTACAGTGATAAAAATATCGACCAAGATCAGAGTGAAGTAACAGTCTGTACACATTTGACGCAACATTTGAGAATTCAGCGGGAGGCTCTTTATTTTATTCATAGATTTAATGACAGTACTGAGTGAATCGAAGAGGCGAGAGCTCACTACTTTAGTCACTAAATGCTGCCAATGAATCACACAATGAATTGTAAAAACATGTGGAACTGCTTTTTTCAAATAAGAAATAAAACCTCTATGTTTTCCCGTTAATGCGGGGGCGCCATCTGTAGCGCAGGCAATGATGTTTGCTAGTGGAATATCTTGAAGAACTTTTCTACTGCCAAAAATAGAGGTGCCTCGGGTATCCGTTTCCAACTCTTTAGCAAAGAGTAGTTCTTTAACTATTATATTATCTTTAATAAAACGTGCGTAAGCCAAAAGCAGGGCTTCATTGCTTGGTGACGTGGACTCATCCAGTTGCAAGCCAAATTTTTGCTTTTTAAGAATGTCACATACGGCTTCTTCAATGTCTTCGGCCATTTCGTCAATTTTTCTTCGAACAGTATCATCGCTGAGAGGAATTGATTTAATAACAGTATGAGGAGAAGTATGATGTACAACGGTGCGCAAAACTACTACAACTGGTAAAAGAAGCTGTTCTCCTATTGAATGTGATTTTCCTGATTTAGCGATTAGTTTGGATATATTATAAGAACAAACAAGCCCATCCTCAGCTTTTTGTGTTTGGCTTGTCATAAGAGAAGCGATGGATTTTCTTTTTTTTCAGTTTGTTTTTTAAAGCATGAAAGTATGAAACCTCTTTATTAACTTGGTTAGGATGCATTTTTTTGATATGCTCAGCCAACCTTGACGGCTTCATAGCTTCATTAGAGAATTCTTTCTCACAAATGAGACACATCGGCTTTTGTTCATTATGAGGTGTAGTGATGAAGCCGAATTTTAAGTATTCAACAGAGTACTGTCTGGACTTTTTCTTTGGTGGATTCTGGGACATAATGATGGTTGAGAAAAAGATGTATTTTGTTGTGAACTACAATTTTGTTCTTGAGATAAAAATAATTTCACATAAAAACTCTAAAAAGGCTAAAAAAAATTATTTGAATCAAAATTATTTTGATCTTAAATTATGTACAAAAATTATTTGAAAATTTCTAAAATTGCATGTAATAAGGAAAATTGGTTTTTCCTCCATGGTTTTTATGTAGTTTTACGCAAAGTAAGTTGTGAATTTATGGAGAAACTTTTAGATTTGTTGTACAACCAAGGAGGCAACGTATTCAATTTTTTCAAATATATTTTCAACGAAGTAAATTATGCTTACCATTTATCAAATTTTAAATTTACACAAATTAGTAGGCCTTTTTTAGTTTACATATTACTAAATTCCATCAACTTTAATTTAATTTTTTTTTTAGTAACGTGCGTGTCTTCCTTCTTATATTTGTCTTTTTTTCATTTATTTTTATTCTGTGCTAATTTAGGTTTATTCTTATCATTTTTTTTTTTACATGCTTAATTTCGATTCTTACTTTCACCTCTTTATATTGATTCATTATATTTTAATTAATGAGTGCTTGAGAATGATGTCTTTGTAACCTTTTTTATGTGTTTAATTTATTTTTTTTTTCCGCTCCTTATTTTCCTCATATACGTTATATAACTTTACATCACACAGCGGCTTTAGCCTTCGGTGCAATTGTTATATAAATATTTATTTATTCCTAATGGTTGCTCTTTATTACAAACAATATTCATTCATCGCTAATATTTTTTTTTTCCCGATTTCAAATAAATTCTTCTTCTTCTTCTTCTTATTTATTTTTCAATAAAGAAAATTCATGCTACTTTATACTATGTGCTAATTTTCAACATTATATAAATTGAACAAAATTTATGCGATTCTAAGTTTCATTTCTCTTTATGGCCCCCGTAAAATTTATATCATTTCTATTTATACACAAAATATATTTTGAGGAGAAAAACATCGAAATACCTCCAAAGAACTAACCACTATGTGGTTAGAATACCACTATGGAAATATGTAAGAAATTTAGAATTTTTGCAGACATATTTTTTGAAAACTACATAAATTTTAGACTGATATAAACGAACCAAAGTGCAAAAATCGATTTTTGGAAATCTATTTTAATTTGTAAACTATGCATGCCCAAAGATATAAAAAAGCTTAACTTTTTAAATAAAGACAAAAGTTACATTTTATACTTCCTATAAAGCGGAGATTATGAAAAACGCTTTTTTTCAGTAGCTGATACAAAAATAAAATTTTCAATTTAACACAAAAATAGTGTACACAGTAGTATAGTTCATGCAATAAGCTTTCATTGGGTCGATAAACTTGGTTAAAAAACGCGAAAGTTATAGGTCATAAAATAATTGACTGAAACTAAGTTTTGGCAACTAGAATTGTAGTGGGGTTAGTGCGTGCTTACACGGTTGGGTGAGACGCGCACGCATGCGAACAGAAGCATTTACACCTGCGCATGATGACTTACTTCTTCCACACAGCATGGATGCCTAAGTCAATCGAATTGATAAACAACGTGCATGAAAACAACCCATATACAGCGTGAGTGAGAAATCAATATTAGAAAGATATAAATTTAATGAACTTTACAACTTTTTTAGCAAAAATTAAATGTTGTGCTGCGCTAAAAAAGTTAAGTAAAAACTTTCGAAATTTTAACGTGAGGTTAATTTTTTGTCATAACACCTATGTAAAGTTTCAAAAAATTACGATCAAATTTGAGAAATCTACTTTCAAAGTTTTCCAACTTTAAATACTATATATAGTTGGCTATTGCTTCTCGGCATAGGAAATGCCTCATAGCTTGGCAAAGCTTCGGAGGCATTTCCTATGCTTGTTTTTTAGCCCCCTTTTTACGTTCAGCGCCCCCATTCACAACCAACCCTCATAACGCCCCCTTTTACTCACTCAACGCCCCAAGTGGGAGATAGGGATCACTTTGAGAAACACTGGACTAAATAAAGAGTGCGAAGTAGTACGAAAGAAAAATTAGAGCGACAGTTAAACCGCGGTATATGAAGTTTGTCTCTTTGTCGAGTTTGATAAGTGTGTATGTGAAAATTATTTTTAAATAAATAGATAAACGATCCTAATTGCAAAAATTTTTTGTAATAAAACATGAAACACGCTTGAAAGTTTATTTGATCTAAATTAAAATCACTTCCACGTGTTCTCATGCCACAAAAATTGTGAAATTTTGAAACAAATTTATTTAGTCTTTTTAAAGAACTTGAAAACTTTGAACCCCACCATATTAGGTTGCAATATTTGATATGAGGATGGGCAAAAGTATAATACACTGTTTTTCTCGAGTTGTAAGGTAAGAAAGATTTAATCTTATTAAAAAAACCAAAAAGACGGGCTAATTTTATGATAACATTTTTTATGTGTATTTTCCACGAAAAATTTTCACATAGTGTTATTCCTAAATAATGTTTGTTAGATGCTTTGTTTACTTTTTGATTATTGAGAAAAATTCAGTGCATGAAAAAATTTGAATCTTTTAGAAAAAACGATGTACTTTGATTTGTCCATGTTCAAGCTCATTTTGTTCACGACGCACTATTGATCAATACAATTAAGAGTGTTTGAAATAAAATCAAAATTATTGTTCATATTTGTGTTAAAGATAAGTGTTACATCATCGGCAAAAAAACAGCTTTTCTGAGATAATCAAGCAATTTTGAATGGATAATTTTTTCAAAGATTTTGGAGAAATTGGATATCATTGAGATGGGTCTGTAAGAAGTATAACAGTTAAATGGTTTATTTGCTTTCAAGACAGGAATTATCTTCGTTTCTATCAGGAAAAATAGATTTTTTATAAATAAGTTGAATAATTGAACCAAAATTTGACCAATTATTATTAGTAAGCTGAAAGTTATCAATTTGAGACTAAAACCATCACAAGCTAGAGATTTCCTATTTTTCAAAGAATTTATAGAAATGTAGATATCCTCAATTGTAATGTTAGGAAGGTAGAAATAGTGTAAAGCTGAATCAAGAAACATATCTATAGGAGCAGAAGAAAAACTATTCATGTACTGAGTATCATTATTTAAAAAAGTTTTTAGGAAACCATTGGGGCGTCAAGATTTGTATTCAACTGATAAGTTTTGTTTTTGATAATAGTATTTATTAAAGTCTTCCATATTGTTTTAGAATTTGTGCTAGTTAGTTCTTTCATGTAATACTTTCCTTTTTCAATCTTGATTTTTGCTTTATAAAGTTTTTAAATTTGTATTCTACTTTAACCCTATTAGTGCTAGGGGGTGTAAAACGCCCCCTTCACTAAAAAATTAATTGTAGAAAATTGACTGAATCATATCCCTTCAAATTTTGTGACTTTTCCTAAAATCGATAGCTGCATCTTTTGAAACCATTTTCATGGTAGTTGAATGACCCTTTCATGTCCAAAACTGTCAATCAATATCAAAAATTAAAATTTTTCAGCAAAATTTTGAAATTATCTGTACTTAACCTTATAACTTAGGATCTATATTATATAATACCCCAAAAATTTATAATTATATACAATTTGGAATGCATAACACTTTATATATTTAATTTTTTCAATAATCATGGCTACTTTTTGGAAAATGTCAATCAAAATTTTGATTGATCAAAAATATATCTAATAAAATATACCTTCAAATTTTACCCAAAATATATGTTTTTATACTAAATCAGTCATGCTGTTTTCATTTCTGGACTCATTTTTTATATTTAGGATGTGAAAATACCCATAAGTGTTAATCAAATTTGAGGTTTACTTCTGAAAATTGCCTCCAAAAACATTCCTTCACATTTTACATAAAATATTTGTGTTATACTAAATCGGCAATGCTGGTTTCATTTCTTGACTCATTTTTTACGTGTAGGATCTGAAAATACCTATAAGTGTTAACAAAATTTGCGGTTTACTTCTAAAAATTACCTCCAAAAACATTCATTCAAATTTTACATAAAATATATGTGTTATGCTAAATCTGCCATGCTAGTTTCATTTCTGAACTCATTTTTTACGTTTAGGATATGAAAATACCTATAAGTGTTAATTAAATTTGCGGTTTACTTCTAAAAATTACCTCCAAAAAATTCATTCAAATTTTACAATGAAATATATGTGTTATACTAAATCGGCCATGCTGGTTTCATTTCTGGACTCATTTTTTACGTTTAGGGTATAAAAATACCTATAAGTGTTAATTAAATTTGCGGTTTACTTCTAAAAATTGTCTCGAAAAACATTGATTCAAATTTTACATGAAATATATGTTTTTATAGCAAATAGATCATGATGATTTCATTTCTGAACACAGTTTTCGCATTTAGAGGTTATACTGCTAGTGTCAATCAAATTTGCGGTTTATGTCTGAAAACTATATCCCAAAATATTCTCTCTAATTTTACATGAAATATATGTTTTTATACCAATTCGACCATGATAATTTTTATTTCTGAAATCATTTTTTGCATTTAGAGGTTTTAAATGTCTGAAAGTGTCAATCAAATGTTCGATTTACGTCTAATGTCTACAAAAATATTTTTGAAATTTAAATAAAATATCTGTTTTTATGCCAAATAGAAGATGCTGGTTTCATTTTTGGACTCAGGTTTGGCATTTATGGTTAAAAAATATCTGAAAGCTTCAATCAGATTTGCAGTTTACTTCTAGATACTGTCTTCAAAAATATTTTCACAAAAATAAAATATCTGTTTTATACCAAATCGACTATGTTTATTTTATTTCTGTACTGGATTTTCAATAATGGTAATGGTACCGTAGGGTGTTTTCATCAAAAAGGCACAATTGCGCCACTTGTATCGAACTATGAGGAAAGTAAGCTTGATGTAGGATCGAACCCAAGACCTTGAGTTATCGAAACCGGCATCTAACCAACCATACTCACGCCCCTAATAATACGGTTAAAAATATCTCGAAGTGGTAATTGAATTAGTAATGTATGACTGAAAATCAGTTCTGTAAAAATTTTTCAAAAAATGTCTGCATATTAGGTATATAGTAAAAATATACTTTTTTTTGTATATTTTGGCTTATAATACTTTCTACAATCATCTTGAGTATTAAATATTTATTTAAGAAAAACAAAACGTATTATAAAATCTTTTGAAAATTTGTATGAGAAAAGCAACCAAGTTGAAAACTAATTGAAAAGAGAACATGTGATCAAAACAAATAATTAAAAAAAATGTATCTTGACTAAATGGAAGATCTACCATGTTCTAATGAAGTAGAAAGTGGTTTAATCATATAATATTAGGTGCTTCAAAAAAGATTTTGACTGTGAAAAAGAAGTTCCTCTTTTACAAATGAAAAATATTTAAATCTATAACTTATCATCTAGGATTACAATTAACATTTAGCAAAGATGGATAGGAAATCTGAAAATTTAGAATAGGTCAGATTTATCAAAAATGGCATAGATGCCAATATGTAAGAATTTAGTCACTATCAAGATATTTTTAATTTAAATTGAATTTGTCAATCTTTTCCCTTTTGCGTCAAAAAGATAATTTATAGATGAAGAATTGAAAAATGAACATCACAAATGATTCGTCAGAAAAAAACCTTTGAAATGAGATTGATGATAATAAAATAAACGATACTGATCAAGAAGATTCTTTAATCAGAATGCTTTGAGAAAGGAAAAAAGTAATTAATCCTTATAAAAAATTTTCGAACACACATAGAAGAATAAAAATTTCTAATGAAAAAAGAGCTACCAAGAAAGGATCATCATAGAATGAATAGCAAAATTACATACTGTAGAATGAAATATTTTGAGCGAATTAAACACCTAAAGTTGGTTTATTATAAATTAAGAAAATAATTACCTGAGAAATACTACAAGTAGAAGTTATTTTCATGTTTATATATTTGACATTGATTTAGAGGTTTAATCGATTTTTTGACAGCTTTTATTGATTTCATAAAAAATGAACATCACCATTAAATTCTACATACTTGAAATGTAAAAAAAACTTTTTATAAGAATAAAAATTTTAATTTTGAAATGGGCTGTCATATTTAAATTATTTTTATCAGGTTTGACTGATTTTTATAAAAAAAAAAGAATACCAGTAAACACAGCGTAATTGAAAATGGGTATATGTGTGTAAAATACTTTATATAATTATTCAGATAAAATGTTTCTTTTTGAGATAAATCACTTTTTTGACAGGTTTGAATGATTTTCATAAAAAATGAATATCACCACTGAATTCAGTATGCTTGAAAAGGGGAATATATGTGTAAAAACATTATACAATTATTTAGATAAAAAGCTTCTTTTTGAGATGAGCTGTTACATTTATATCAATTTTTTGACGGGTTTGATTGATTTTCATAAAAAATTAATATCACCACTGAATTCAGCATATTTGAAAATGGATATACATGTGTAAAAAACTTTATATACTTATTTAGATAAAAAGTTTCTTTTTGAGATGAGCTGTCACATTTAGATCAATTTTTTGACAGGTTTGATTGATTTTCATAAAAAATTAATATCACCACTGAATTCAGCATATTTGAAAGTGGGTATACATGTGTAAAAAACTTTATATAATTATTTAAATAAAAAGTTTCTTTTTGAGATGATCTGTTACAATTAGATGAATTTTTTGACCGGTTTGATTGATTTTCATAAAAAATTAATATCACCACTGAATTCAGCATATTTGAAAGTGAGTATACATGTGTAAAAAACTTTATATAATTATTTAAATAAAAAGTTTCTTTTTGAGATGATCTGTCACAATTAGATCAATTTTTTGACCGGTTTGATTGATTTTCATAAAAAATGAATATCACCACTGAATTCAGCATATTTGAAAATGGGTATACATGTGTAAAAAACTTTATATAATTATTTAAATAAAAAGTTACTCCTTTTTGAGATGAGCTGTCAAATATAAATCAATTTTTTGACAGGTTTGATTGATTTTCATAAAAAATGGACATCACTACTGAATTCAGCATAGTTGAAATATATATGTAACATTAAAAATATTTATAAAAACTTATTAATATCTGAGAAAAATAAAGAGGGCACTTTACGCCCCCAGCACTTGAGCGAACAAATTTAGCCCAGCACTAATAGGGTTAACAAGGGTATCTTTACTAGCTTTATATTTTCTGTATAATTTAATATTTCTATAATTCAACTTTTTTAATTCATCCGTCAGTAAACCAAGGCAAAGATTTCTTTTCCTTTATTTTGTTAAAAGGAAAAGTTTCAAGTTACTTCAAAAATGGACATAAACCTTTCATATGCTAGGTTAGGATTAGAGCTTCTGATTTCTCGATAAAATTTAATTCTCGAGAAACGAGAAAAAAAATATATGATTCTCGAGACTCGAGAAAAGTTTCGAGAAGTTAAAAAATATTAAAAATATTTTACGAAAAAAATATTTTGTTTCATAAAAGAATTTTTTAACAATTGCATCGATTCTGATAAATCAAAATTTTTGTTTTGTTTGAACATCTGTAGTTCTTCTTCTATTGTACTAACTTTTTCTTCTTTTTTATCATACATGAATTCTCTAATTTCTCTATTTAAACTTTGAATTAGAGATTCTTCTTCAAACTCATTAATAGATTCGACTTGAATGTGGCTTTCTTGTATAACAGTTCCATGCTCCGAATAATGAGAAAAAATTTTATCAAAAATATTTTTTGCACATCCTAAAATTTCTTCAAAATTTGAATATTCAAAAGTTAATCGTGCATTACACATAATTATTTATTTTTTATTAATATTTATTGAAAATTTAACATGTTTTAAGTAATAAAAAAATTTTTAAATTCTTGAGTCTCGATAAAAATTTCTCGAGAATCAAGAAATAAAAAAATTCTAAAATTCTCGAGAAATCTCGAGACAGAAGCTCTAGTTAGGATCTAGACTCCCAACCTTTTTTAGTTTGCGGCACCCTTGGCGAGCCTTTTAAAAATTCCTGGCACCCTTAGAGGAAAAACTTATCTAAAATTTCCATAGTTTTTATTATAATTTTTTTATTTCTACATCTGCATTGATGCAACAATGATCAGAGATACTAAAAAACTCTTTTTTTTAAAAATATAAGTAACCTTCAATAAGCATCTTCAAATGAAACTGAAATCATAGAAAAAAAATAAAAAATATGTAATGTTAAGCAATAAAGTAGTTGCAGGGGAAAGGGGGGGGGGGGGGCGTTGGGGCGGGGGGGGGATGAAAATAATGATAGTGAGGTATAGTAAAACATGTGTGGTAGTGAAGTGATGAGGAAAATAAATGCTTCTTTTATTAGTAGCAAACCATATGCTTCAAATGCGGCAAAATCAAAAAAAAGAAAAATGTTCAGTTCAGACACTTAAAAATTGTCTGCCATTTCCCCTTCCACACTAATATATTTTGTGAGATAAGTGGTGGAAAATGTTGATGTGAGAAGTGATTATGCGATGTGTGGCAGTGAAGTGATGAGAAAAGTGATTATGCGATGTGTGGCAGTGAAGTGATGAGAAAAGTGATTATGCGATGTGTGGCAGTGAAGTGATGAGGAAAATAAATGCTTCTTGCGTAGAAAGCAAACCATATGCATCAAATGCGGCAAGATCAAAAAAAAGAAAAATGTTCAATTCTTCTCCACATTCAATGCTTCTCCTAGAACCTCCTGTGCGTAGCTTACTCACTCGATCATAGCAAAGCTACTAATTTTTTTTCTTCATCACTTCACTATCCTGCGCATATGTTTCGCTTAATCGATCATAGCAAAGCTGCAATTTATTATCTTCATCACCTCACTACCATATGTTTAGCATTATAATAACTTTACTCACTTTTTGCGCATACCTTTACTACCATTATCCTTTGCATTGTTTTCTAAATACTGGGATCATATGAAGAATAACCACCCCAAGACAATATTTTAGTAGCGAGTGAAGAACAACCACCCTGCATGACCCTTTTGAAGAACCACCACCCCAAATAGTTTTCGAAAAACACTTTGTTTTCAAAAGTTTTTGAGTTTTCATCCAAGTAATAACATAAAGAATTTTTATTTAGTAAAGGCAAATTAAAATCTTCAAAATTCATTTTGTGAGAAGAATTAAAAAAATAAACAATAAGTACACATCTATAATATTATATAGCTGACTTGCAAAACAGGATATTGTTTCAAGATTATACAGTGTTATAAGATTAAATATATACTAGTGATTATATATAGTATGTTTTCAGGAAATCAGTATCAGTGCAATCCGATTAAAACACTTTGTTTAGTATACGCTCGAATTTAATTATACAAATACAAATTTCAAAGTTTAAATAAATATAAAACTCAACTGAAGAATCGCCACCCTAAAAATTTCTCTTCTGAAGAATAACCACCCCAAAATTGTTGGGGTGGTTGTTCTTCATATGATTCCAATACTGATTCTTGTTGATATTTTAACTTAATTTTTATAAAAGTTTTATAGACATCATGGTATTATTTTTACAATAAACAAGTGTCACATTGAGTCTTTTTATAAAATAAAGCAAGTACTTAAAGTTTTTAATTTTGATCATAATTAAATTCTGAATTTAATAGATTTACTATTTAAAAAAGTTAATTATAATGTTTTTGTATTCAATAAAATATAAACTTAGTTAGAAAAGCTTATTTTACACCTAAATTTATATTTATGTACGTATAGTTAAGAAATTGGGAATTAAAAAATTTATTTAGTAAAAACTAATATATTAAAATTTACATTTACTTTTTTACAGGAAATTGTTGAGATATGTGTTCACATAAACTAAAAAAATGCATTATTGGAAAATCTTTCTCGCCACAAAAATTCTTGAAGATTAGAAAATTTCTTTTACATCCGTTGATTTTTTATATTTGCTTTTTGTTTATTCCCATATGATTCTATGTTTTGAGTGTGGACGCCATTTTCTTTATTTACAAAATTTAAAGTATGATTTACTATCATGTGCAAATCCTAATCTTTCTACATTAGCATATGCTCGCCATTCATCACTATGTATAACGGATGCAGGTTGAACCACTTTCTCAATTACAGGAAGTAATGTCTTTGCACTTCTATCTTGAACAATTTCCATATATCCGTGTTCAGGAGAAACATTTTGTTAGTATACTTTGTTTAGTATACGCTCGAATTTAATTATACAATACATATTTCAAAGTTTAAATAAATATAAAACTCAACTGAAGAATAGCCACCCTAAAAATTTCTCTACTGAAGAATAGCCACCCCAGAATGGTTGGGGTGGTTGTTCTTCATATGATCCAGGAATTGTTATTTAAAAACTGGAAAAAACATACTAATGCAAAAACCTAAAGTTATCTTTCCATTCATAATAAAGATGATTGTATAAACTGGGAAAAAAATAAATGATAAAATTATTAAACAGTTTAGCATAAATTTAGTTTAAAACTAATTAAAACATTATAAACATCTGTAAAAGCTGAATACTTCATTCTTCTACTAAATGCATTATTTTCTTTTGAGTGTTTTAAAATTACTACTAATTGTAAAAGTGGTGTGATGAATGAATGATATACTACTACGCATTTGCAATAAAAAATGCAAGCGATAGAAGATATGGTAGTGGAGTTGCATGCAACAATAAATATTTGTGCAGAAACGTGAAGTGATGAAGAAAATAAATTCTCTAAGAAATAGTGGCAAAGCTTTATGATCTGAAATGATAGAGTAAGGTTCCAGGCGGATCGTCGCACATCAAAGAACAAAAAATGTGCCGTTTTTCTTCGTGTTCAGTGTTTCTCTTACAACCAAACTGTCAACTATGAGAGAAAAACGATGCCAAAAAACAAGTTTCCGCCAGGAGTCGTACTTCATGTACAAGAAAAAGGATGGATGGACGATAGTGGACGTATCAAATGGATTAACGAAGTGTGGGCCCGTCAGCCAGGCGCTATGCTTAAACCAAAATCATTGTTAGTGTGGGACATGCTTAAGTCACATTTAACGGATACTACAAAAAAAAAGCATTAAAATCGAAAAAAACAGATATGGCGGTGATTCCAGATGGATTAACACCTGTACTGCAACCTTTGGATGTATCGTTAAACAAACCATTTAAAGATTCTATGCGCATTAAGTTGAATCAGTGGATCGTATCTGGGTCAAAAAACCTACACTTCCGCCGGAAATATGCGTGCTGCATCTTTGCCTACACTGTGTCATTGAGTAAAAGATTCCTGGGACTCTATTGATTCAAAAATCATTGTCAAGTCATTCAAAAAAATGCTCAATTTCTAATGCGATGGACGGAACGGAGGATGATATGTTATGGTAAGAGGATGACGATATTCCTTCATCATCAGTAGAGCATGACATTATTCCAGAAGAGGATCCTTACGATGACCATTTGAATGGTGAGGAATGGGACTTTGTGATTGATCAATCTCATGTTGAGAAGGAATACTATTATTTTACTATTTTATAAATAAATACTCATATGGCATGTCATATTTTTTTGATTTGCGAATCGAATCTCAATTTACTTGAATTCATGTCATAATAAACGTCACCGCCGTATAAGTCGAAGCTAAATTTTTGGACTTCAAATTTGGTGTCAAATTTTCGACTCATACACGAAATTTATGATATATATTTTTTTTGGGGTAAAATTTGAAATTTTTGTCATTTTATCAAGTTCTAAGGCAAAAAAGTATTTTAAAAATATTTATACATTTTCGTAATCAGTATAATATTACCTTTAAAATGAGATATTGAAATTGAAAATTGGATAAATTTAAAATTTTTTGAAAAATTTGTGGGGCCCTTAGAATTTTTTAAAAAATTAAAAAAAACATCAAATTTTTTCAACTTATTATGTTTAAATATTAGATATATTTTATGAATATGCAAAAAAATAGAAAAAATATGTAATTATTCATTTTACATGCTAAAATATAGTAAAAAATAGCAAAATTGTCCATATTATTCCAAGGCTTATAAAAAATTTTTCAAAAATGAAACGACAAGATAGGAATGGTTTAAAATGTTTTAAAAAAATTCTTGCTTTACGTTTTTTTTCAAAATTAAAATTTGTAAATTTTAACAAAAATTTTTTTAAAAATATTGTTAAAATTAAAAATTATATATTAAAAATAAATATTTTTCAAATTTTAATGTAAAAATTAGAAAAAAATCGCCTTAAAATGTCAACTTTTTTTGGACAAAAACTTTTTAAAAAAAAATGGAATGAAATTTTTTCAATTTTTTTAAGAAAATATTTTATTTATGAGTGTACTATCCAATGGAAAAATTTTAAGAAATTATTTTAAAAACTCGTGGAAAAAAATTGTTGGGTCAAATTTTGAGTTCAAGTACGCGTCTATGAACTTAATTTGAAGTCAAATATTTTATATCCTAAAAATCTTACTATGGAATAGAAACCATTGTAGTAAACAGATTGGAGGTGACAATTAAGTCATATATTCACGTTCAACCCCGTACAGGGTATGATAATAAAGAAGAGTTTCTTAAAACTTCATACAGAAAAATATTTCTTCAATAATTGTGTGCGCGCGTGTGAGAACCGAAAATTAAAATTATTTTATAAAAATCTACAAATAAATGTAGGTTATTTTAGAAGAGTGGTTTATAATGAAAAAAAGTATAAAAATTTATGAGGTTATTATTGAGAAAATTTTAGTAAAGCATATCTTTTGATCTTTTTCTATTCTCAGGTTAATTTATAAAAAAAACCAAAAATTAAAATTATTTTATAAAAATCTATAAATAAATTTAGGTTCTGAAAGTAGAGTGGTTTTATAATTGTGTTGGAAATAGTTGGAGATAAAAGGTGAAAATTTCTCAAAATGTAACAAGCGTTAAAGTTCAAAATAAGCAAATATAAAAAATATGCACCTCTCATCTGTTAATTACGAAGAAAACTGAAAAATACAAATTTATAAAAGAATTCAAATTTTGTTTGTAATTACCATGGCCCATGGAATATGCACCCCTTTCAAAAAAATAAACTAACAGGCTGCTTTATGATACACACATGTTCACATATATATGTCGATTGTCGAACTATAAAAATGAACTATTATATGGTATTTGAAAATGGCCCCCGGGGTACAACTTTAAAATTTTAATTAAGATATGAGATAGCATTGGTGTGTGATTTCTTAATCGCAAATTGTCGATATAAGTATAACAAATACTCTTCATTAAAAAACAGTAAAATGCTATTTCTCAACTATTTATAATATAAGCAATGTATTCTGAAAGCCCATAAAATATGTTCTAATTTGGTATGTAGCCTGATACATTTGGTTGAGAAACGCGAAAGTTAAATGTGTTTAATATAGGACTAAAATTTCAGATACGATCACTACAAATAAACTAAGCGTACACTAGCCGATAAAATAGAACACACACACGTGCTCAAAGATGTGGTGAAGCGTATGCGAGATAAGAAATCACTGCGTTCACAAACGCGTAGAGATAAACATGTGTTCATCTTTTTTCGCATGCGCTAGAATCGATAACAAGCGTGATAGTAGAGTAATGTGATTTATTCTTCGCACACTGTCGGTATAAATTTAACGAATGCCCTTCGTAGAAAATCGGAAAAGCGGGATCTAAACTAAATAAAAATTGTTTCGAAATAAAAGTAGGCTACGATTAATCAACACAACTTTTAGATTCGATCGGCATTTTTTACTTCAAAAAGTAATTTAACATGTATTAGAAAAACATTATACTGACCCCTGGAAGTAAAAAATATATAATTATTTTCGATAGTGTTTTTTAACTATGAAATTTTATAATAGAAAAAACTATATTCTACCTTTGTTCTGAAATATTGAAAAAAAGTATATAAACTGATCACGTTAGTTATTGGTATTTTTTGGAACTAGATAAAAGGGTATCTGGTCAAAACGGCCGAAAACCAAAACAACCGAAACCAAAACGGCCAAAACCAAAACGGCCGAAACCAAAACGGCAAAAAACCAAAACGGCCGAAAACAAAACGACCAAAAACAAAAACGACCTAAAACCAGAACGCGCAAAAACCTAAAAAGTGTTTAACTAAAAAGTTGGATAATTTTATGGAATTGAAAAGTGATATATATTATTTTGTTACCAGAAAAACTCACTACTTTTTTCAAAACATGCCTGTTTCAATTTTGCCCCTTTTTTACGTTAATAAAATTTTTTTTGTTTTTATTTCTCTGTTGAGCAAAAAAATCTACTGGGTATAATTTATTGACTAAATTTTTATCTTTACTTATGGAATTTATAATGAAATAAGTTTTTAAAAAAAAACATAAATCATTCACTTTCTTATTAAATGAGTAAAAATCATTCTTAGTAAGAAACAACTTAAAATGTGTATAAATCTTGCTGAATAAATGAATACGAAAAGTCTTAAAACAAATCAAAAACGTCATTGCTACAAAACGTCCAAAACCCATTGAATATGTTTATGGCAAACTAAACTTCTACACCGTCAGTTTTTTATTTGGCAAGTTATTGCCTTAATAATGCTTGTTTTTATTGAAATACAAAATGCGAATGATGGCATAAAAGCAGTTATTTTTGAGACAAAACATATGTGATCTATCGATGACAAATGAAAGAAAAAACAGGTCATTTAATCAAACAAATCAATCACTCAGACAAAAGAAAATTTTGTTTCATTGTTTTCTTTAAGAAAAAACTTTCCGTTATAACTCTGATTCAGCTGACCTAGATATACTAGTTATGGTTGGGTATTGTTTATCCAAATATCACTTTCATCTTAAATGTATTCTTTGAATCTAATGTTAGAAGTCAAATAAAATAAATTAACAACATCTTTGAACAAATACCATAAATTACGTATTTCAAGACCCTCAGAAGTAAACATAGTACATTAATGGAAAGATAAAAAATGACCAATTTGTTATGTACTAAACAATTAGTTTTCATATTCTTGTAAGAAATAAAGGAAAAAACTTAAAATCTTTTTCTTTTAGCAGATAAACCAGAACAAAATAATTGAAAGTGGGTTGTAATAACAACGAAGAGATAAAAACAAAGTCAAAAAACTCAACAAAATTTTGAAAGCTTAAACTAAAAAATCTTGATCAGCTGAAGCAGAAAGATGGGGTATAGAAAAAAGTGTAGACCGAGTTACGTGGTATGTGAATAAGTTTCAAATCAAGTATTCTAAACTAAAAAGAAGTTTATGTATGTATTTCTTTTATACACAGGAGGTGGCGCTATATTCAGATTAACATGAACATGTTATATATATTGTAAAGAGGAAAAAAAAGAAAATTGAAAGATCTTAAATTAAAAGGATTAAAATACTTGCAAACTTATTTGTTAAAAAATAAGTCAAAACTGATTTTAAGTTAAAATATTTCAGATTTTGTTATTGGCCATTTTGGTTTTCGGCCGTTTTGGTTTCAGTTGTTTTGGTTTTCGGCCGTTTTGACTAGGAACCGATAAAAGTTGGCTGACCTCAGATAAAAACAGATTTTGCAAAAGGGAAATACTATTTTTTGTAAAACCTAGCCTGTGTTAAGCACAAAGAGTATAGCTTTCCAATGATACCATTTTTAAATGAAAGAACTTTATGAAAAGGGTCACTGATTTAGTATGTACTTTAGAAAAAAACTGATACAATTTCACGTGGAAAAAATTTATAGTAGTGATTTAGCATTTTTGCAAAGATATCATTGGCGCATTCGTGATCAGCCAACGTGATCATTGGTAGAATGTTGTTTCTCGCTTCGCACGAAGCATAGGATTTTTGGTAGTGTTTGTTTCTCGCTGCGCTCGAAACATAGGACATTAGTAGAGTGTTGGCAAATTAAGATGGAACAACCACGGCTAGTTTTAAATATCATTGATAAAAAAATTGTGAAGTAAGCAGCTATTTCAAATCATTTTTTATTAACAACTTTGTTTGATTTTCATCAAAGAATATTACGACTATTGAATTAATATAATTCTCCTTTTTGACAGGTTTTGATTGATATTCGAACGAAATAAACACCAGAATTGAAGGGAAAATACTTGAAAGTGTTTAAAATAAAATTAAAATTCATTTCTATAGGAACATACTTTTATTTTAAATATCGTTGATAAAAAAAATTCAATTTTGAAAGGAGCAAATATTTTAAATCACATTTTTTCTCAACCATGATTGATTTTAATCAAAAAATATGATCACCATTGAATTCACAATATGAGAATTAGGTTTAGTTTGAAATTGATTGCAAAAAACATGAAATGTCACAACAAGGGCGGTTTATATAGC
Source organism: Nectonema munidae (assembly GCA_030549495.1). Classification (NCBI taxonomy): domain Eukaryota; kingdom Metazoa; phylum Nematomorpha; class Nectonematoida; family Nectonematidae; genus Nectonema; species Nectonema munidae. The sequence continues at coordinate 188,514 of JAUIRK010000683.1, forward strand.
TTTTATGGGGCGTGAGTAAGGTTGTTTAGATGCTGGGTTTTGATAACTCAAGGTCTTGAGTTCGATCCCGCATCAAGCCTACTTTCCTCATAATTCACTACAAGCGGCGCAATTGTGCCTTCTCGATGAAAACACGCGATGGTAAATTTACCTTTTAGCGTTATGTATAGGATGGCTTTAGAGTTAACCCTATATGTTACGTGTGTATTTTTTTATATGGTGTGATGTGATAACTTATTCGTTTTTAGCATAGTCGTAACTTTTCTGTGTATTTTTGGGCTGTATGACGATCTCTCATCTGATTGGTCAATTCTATGTCATTGGAGAATTCTATTATGGTGTGATGATGAGTTAATTCTTTTTAGCATAGTTGTATCTTTTCTGTGTATTTTTCTGCCATATGCCATACTCTAATCTGATTGGTCAAATTTATGTAAAGTGTGAATTATGTTTCAACCAATCAAAATGTTTCCAACGACACACTGACGCTAGGCTATTACAAAATAATAATAAATATGAATCATTTGTATCAAAAGCAAGACAATGAATTTCTCAAAAATTTTCTTGTATATTATTTTGTTTTTAATGGGCTTTGGCTCTCTGCCTTCAGGCGTTGAAAGCAAAAGTTATAGAAACAACATAAAAGTGAAAACAAATAACAACATTCACCGTTTTAGCAACAAAGAGGTGAGAAATTTTAGTAAGAATAAGATAAAAGAAGATCTCGAAAAATTTTCGGAAAATGGATATTTGAAAATAAATATCGAAAACAAAAATACAAATCAAAACGTAAATATTAACGACAAAACAAAAGACTCGAATAAAACAAGTCAAGATAAAAAACACAAAACAATCAAAAATAAAATTAAAGGTAATAGACCTTCAAAAAAAGTAAATAATCGACATAATAAAAATTATAAAAAATATCTTTACGGTAAATATATATGGAAAAATGACAAGAAGAAAAATAGGGGTATGTTTTGGCGAAATAGTAAATGGATTGTAGCTTATAATTGGGCCGTAAAGTTACGAACTTTAAGGGTTTTGAAAATAAATAATAAAATTTATAAAAAGTTAGAGGATGGAATTTGGTATAAAGTAAGTCCAAGAAACAGAATATATAGAATTAAGAATAATGCCTCTATCAAGAGGCTTGAAAAGTTGGCCCCAAGAAAATCGGTAACTTATAAAACAATAAAGGTCATCAGAGTAAAAGATCCAAAAAGAAAAGGAAAATATATTTATAGAAGAAGAATTTTTAAAGTAAAGTTACTAAATAGCAAGCATGGAGTATATTATAAAACTCATCGTAAGTATAGGAGAGATTTGGTTAAACCAGGTCGTAAGATATATATCAAGAGAATTGTAATAAAAAACAATAAAATATACCAAAAGATGCATAATGGTCTTTGGTATAGAAAAACATATCGGCCCTCCGGACACTATGTAGTAAGGAATAGAAAGTTCGTTAGAATGCTAGAAAACGAAAAACCAAAGACAATTTTAAGGTATAATATAAAAATATTGAAAAAAATGAAAAATTATAAAAAATACGTTTACACTAAATTTATATGGAAGAATGACAAAAAGAAGAATAGGTCTTTGTTTAAGAGAAGAGGTAAATGGATTGTAGCTTATAATTGGGCCGTAAAGTTGCGGACTTTAAGAGTTTTAAAAATAAATAATAAAATTTATAAAAAGTTGGAGGATGGAATTTGGTATAGAGTAAGTCCAAGAAACAGAATATATAGAATTAAGAATAATGCCTCTATCAAGAGGCTTGAAAAGTTGGCCCCAAGAAAATCGGTAACTTATAAAACAATAAAGGTCATCAGAGTAAAAGATCCAAAAAGAAAAGGAAAATATATTCATAGAAGAAGAATTTTTAAGGTAAAGTTACTAAATAGCAAGCATGGAGTATATTATAAAACTCATCGTAAGTATAAGAGAGATTTGGTTAAACCAGGTCGTAAGATATATATCAAGAGAATTGTAATAAAAAACAATAAAATATACCAAAAGATGCATAATGGTCTTTGGTATAGAAAAACATATCGGCCCTCTGGACACTATGTAGTAAGGAATAGAAAGTTATTTAGAATGCTAGAAAACGAAAAACCAAAGACAATTTTAAGGTATACTATAAAAATATTGAATAAAACGAAAAATTATAAAAAATATGTTTACACTAAATTTATATGGAAGAATGACAAAAAGAAGAATAGGTCTTTGTTTAAGCGAACAGGTAAATGGGTTGTAGCTTATAATTGGGCCGTAAAGTTGCGGACTTTAAGAGTTTTAAAAATAAATAATAAAATTTATAAAAAGTTGGAGGATGGAATTTGGTATAGAGTAAGTCTAAGAAACAGAATGTATAGAATTAAGAATAATGCCTCTATCAAGAGGCTTGAAAAGTTGCCCCCAAGAAAATCGGTAACTTATAAAACAATAAAGGTCATCAGAATAAAAGATCCAAAAAGAAAAGGAAAATATATTTATAGAAGAAGAATTTTTAAGGTAAAGTTACTAAATAGCAAGCATGGAGTATATTATAAAACTCATCGTAAGTATAGGAGAGATTTGGTTAAACCAGGTCGTAAGATATATATCAAGAGAATTGTAATAAAAAACAATAGAATATACCAAAAGATGCATAATGGTCTTTGGTATAGAAAAACATATCGATCCCCCACTCACTATGTAGTAAGGAATAGAAAGTTCGTTAGAATGCTAGAAAACGAAAAACCAAAGACAATTTTAAGGTTTAATATAAAAATGTTGGAAAAAGATAAATTTAGTATTCATGATAAAAGGGGATATCAAGTTAGTCAAAATGATATAGATAGCATAAAAGAGTCTGATAATAATCCTAAACAAAACGATGAAGTTAATAAAGATAAGCTGAAAAATTCGGATAATTCTAAAGAGGAGGGGTTAAACAAAAATAAAGTAAACACAGGTAGTATAAATAATTTGAAGAAAGTAAATAAACAAAGTCAAGCTGAGTTAAAAGATGAAATTAGGGATAATAATGATAATAATCAAATAAATGATGATGTTAATGAAGATGATAACTTAGATGATGAACAGGATGAGGATGATGAAGATTATGATAATGATGTTAATCAAGATAATGATGATAATGCTGACATTGATGAACTGGATATGGATGAAGATGATGATTATGATTATAATGCTGATGATGAAGAAGTAGATTTAGTTGATAATGATGATATGGATGATGATGATAATGATGATAATGATGATATGGATGATGATGATGATGATGATAATGATGATGATGGTGATGACAATAATGATGATGATAATGATGATGATGATGATGATGATGATGATGATGATGATGATGATGATGATGATGATGATGATGATGATGATGATGATGATGATGATGATGATGATGATGATAATGATGTTAATCAAGATAATGATGATAATGCTGACATTGATGAACTGGATATGGATGAAGATGATGATTATGATTATAATGCTGATGATGAAGAAGTAGATTTAGTTGATAATGATGATATGGATGATGATGATAATGATGATATGGATGATGATGATGATGATGATAATGATGATGATGGTGATGACAATAATGATGATGATAATGATGATGATGATGATGATAATGATGATGAGTTTGATGATGATGATAATGATAATAATGTTGATGATGATGATGATGATGATGATGATGATGATAATAATGATAATGATAATAATGATGATGATAATGATGATGATGTTGATGATGATGATGAGAGAGATGATGATGAGGAGGATGATGATGAGAGAGATAATGATGATAATGATGACAATGATGATGATAATAATAATAATGATGTTGATGATGATGATAATGATGATGGTGATAATGATGATGATGATGATGATGATAATGATGATAATAATGATGATGATAATGATGATGATAATGATGATGATGGTGATGATAATGATGATGAAGGAGATAATGATGAAGATGATGTTGATAATATGGATAATGATGAAGATGATGAAAATGATAAGGATGAAAATGATGATGAAGATGATAATCTTCATGATGATGAAATGGAAAATGATGATGACGATGTTGATGTTGAGGATAATGATGATAATAATGATGATGATGATAATAATGATAATAATGATGATGATGATGATAATGATGATAATATTGATGATGATGATGATAATGATGATGATGATGATGATGATAATGATGAAGATGATAATGATGAAAATCATGATGAAGATAATAAAGATAACAATGATGATGAAGTTGATAACGATGATGAGGGTAATGATGAAGATGATAATGATGATGATGATAATGATGATAATAATGAGGATATTAATAATGATAATGATGATGTTGTTGATGATAATGATGATGATGATGATGATGATGATAATGATGATGATGACAATGATGATAATAATGATGATGATGATGTTGATGATGATGATGATAATGATGATGAAGGAGATAATGATGAAGAAGAAGATGACGATGATATGAAAGAAGATGAGAAAGAAAATATGGAGGGTAGAAAGCGTCCCTGATTGTTAGAAATCAGGCGACAATGAGTGTGAGTATTCTGGCTCACATGATACCCCCGCCTTTGAGCGGTTAATACCTTTTTGTTAGGGGGGACCTGAGGACCAGAAATAGAAAATCTAACATTATACGCATGTTAATAATAAATAAACTAATATATTTTTCATTAATCTAGCAAGATCATGGTGAGACAACGAACTGTATAGAATATATATTTTAGGTTTGCCAGATTTCCCGTTTTTCCGAAACATGTCCCGATGATGATGATGATATGAATGAAAATAATGATGAAGTTGATAATAATGAAGATCATAATAATGATGATGATGATAATGTTGATGATGATGATGAAGTTAATAATGATGATGATGAAGATAGTGATGATGGTGAAGTTAGTGATGATGATGGTAATGATAATGTTGATGAAAGTGAAAATGGTAATAATGATGTTCATGATGATAATGAAGGTGAAGATGATAATGGATAATGATGATGGTGATGTTGAAAATTATAAGGATGATAATGTTAATGATGATGAGATGGATGTTAATGATGATGATGTTGATAAGGAACAAGAAAAAGATATTAATAATAAAGAAAAAAAAGAAGATGACGATGATATGAAAGAAGATGATAATAGAGATGAGAAAGAAAATATGGAGGGTAGAAAGCGTCCCTGAATGTTAGAAATCAGGCGACAATGAGTGTGAGTATTCTGGCTCACATGATACCCCCGCCTTTGAGCGGTTAATACCTTGTTAGGGGGGACCTGAGAACCAGAATTAGAAAATCTAACATTATACGCATGTTAATAATATATAAATTAATATATTTTTCGTTAATCTAGCAAGATCATGGCGAGACAACGAACTGTATAGAATATATATTTTAGGGTTGCCAGATTTCCCGTTTTTCCGAAACATGTCCCGATGATGATGATGATATGAATGAAAATAATGATGAAGTTGATAATAATGAAGATCATAATAATGATGAAGATGATGATAATGTTGATGATGATGATGAAGTTAATAATGATGATGATGAAGATAGTGATGATGATTATGATGGTGAAGTTAGTGATGATGATGGTGATGATAATGTTGATGAAAGTGAAAATGGTAATGATGATGTTCATGATGATAATGAAGGTGAAGATGATAATGGATAATGATGATGGTGATGTTGTTGAAAATTATAAGGATGATAATGTTAATGATGATGAGATAGATGTTAATGATGATGATGATAAGGAATAAGAAAAAGATAATAATAAAGAAAAAAAAAGAAGATGACGATGATATAAAAGAAGATGATAATAGAGATGAGAAAGAAAATATGGAGGGTAGAAAGCGTCCCTGAATGTTAGAAATCAGGCAACAATGAGTGTGAGTATTCTGGCTCACATGATACCCCTGCCTTTGAGCGGTTAATACCTTGTTAGGGGGGACCTGAGAACCAGAATTAGAAAATCTAACATTATACGCATGTTAATAATAGATAAATTAATATATTTATCATTGACCTAGCAAGATCATGGCGAGACAACGAACTGTATATATTTTAGGGTTCCCAGATTTCCCGTTTTTCCGAAACATGCCCGATGATGATGATGATATGAATGAAAATAATGATGAAGTTGATAATAATGAAGATCATAATAATGTTGATGATGATGATGAAGTTAATAATGATGATGATGATGAAGATAGTGATGATGATGATGATGAAGTTAGTGATGATGATGTTGATGAAAGTGAAAATGGTAATGATGATGTTCATGATGATAATGAAGGTGAAGATGATATGAAGTTGATAATGATGTTGTTGAAAATGATAAGGATGATACTGTTAATGGTGATGAGATGGATGTTAATGATGATGATGATAAGGAATAAGAAAAAGATAATAATAATAATAATAATAATAAAGAAAAAAAAGAAGATGACGATGATATGAAAGAAGATGATAATAGAGATGAAAAAGAAAATATGGAGGGTAGAAAGCGTCCCTGAATGTTAGAAATCAGGCGACAATGAGTGTGAGTATTCTGGCTCACATGATACCCCCGCCTTTGAGCGGTTAATACCTTTTTGTTAGGGGGGACCTGAGAACCAGAAATAGAAAATCTAACATTATACGCATGTTAATAATAAATAAATTAATATATTTTTCATTAATCTAGCAAGATCATGGTGAGACAACGAACTGTATAGAATATATATTTTAGGGTTGCCAGATTTCCCGTTTTGCCGAAAAATGTCCCGAATTTCATCAATTTGTCCCTTCTCCTGCATTGACACTTTTGGGACACCCTTAATATTCCAATTTAGGTTCTATATCCATTTTATATTATATTATAAAACTCATCGTATGTAATGGAGAGATTTGGTTAAGCCAGTTCGTAAAAGAGAATTGTAAGAAAAAAACAATAAAATTTACAAAAAGATGCATAATGGTCTTTGGTATAGACAAATATATTTTGATTTTTTTGATGTTTGGCCTTTCAGAAACTATGTAGTTTCATTAGAATGCTAGAAAACGAAAAACCGAAGACACATTTAACTTATAATGTAAAAATATTGAAAAATCATAAATTTAGTATTCATGATAAAATAGGAGATCAAGTTAGTCTAAATGATATAGATAGCATAAAAGAGTCTGCTAATCCTAAACAAAAGAATGAAGTTTGGGAAGTTAATAAAGATGAGCTGAAAAATTCAGATAATTCTAAAGAGGAAGGGTTAAACAAAAATAAAGTAAACACAGGTAATATAAATAATTTGAAGGAAGTAAATAAACAGTCAAGCTGAGGTAAAAGATGAAATTAGGGATAATAATGATCATAATCAAATATATGATGATGTGGGAAATGATGATAATAATTTAGATGATAACGTAGATGATGATGAACAGGATGAGAATGATGAAGATTATGATGATGAACAGGATGAGAATGATGAAGATTATGATGATGAACAGGATGAGAATGATGAAGATTATGATGATGAACAGGATGAGAATGATGAAGATTATGATGATGGGTGAGAATGATGAAGATTATGATGATGATGTTAATCAAGATGATGATGAAGATGATAATGATGACATTGATGAACATGATATGGATAATAATGATGATGATGAAGTGGATTTAGTTGATAAGTATGATAATGATGATGAAGTTGTTTATTATGATGCTGATGATGATGAAGTAGATTTAGTTGATAATGCTGATGAAGATGATTATGATTATGATTATAATGCTGATGATGATGAAGTAGATTTAGTTGATAATGATGATGAAGTGGATTTAGTTGATAATGATGATGAAGTGGATTTAGTTGATAATGATGATGAAGTAGATTTAGTTGATAATGATGATGAAGTAGATTTAGTTGATAATGATGATGAAGTAGATTTAGTTGATAATGATGATGAAGTAGATTTAGTTGATAATGATGATGAAGTAGATTTAGTTGATAATGATGATGAAGATGATAATGCTTATTATGATAACGTTCATGATGATGATGAATTTGATAATGATGATGTTGATAATAAGGATAAGGGGTCGTTCACAATTGACGTCAACCAATTTTTGTCAAATTTTGCCCCCCCCCCCCCTATTGTCAACCAATGTTAACTTCACTTTACCCCCCCCCCCCCCCCCCCCCCCCTTACACTTTTAGTTGACATCAACTTTTAAGAAAAAATAGAAGATGAAAAATTTTTATTTTGTAGAAAATATTTGGTCAATTCTATCAAAAATATTCAGCCTAAAACTATTTTCATCTTCATATTTAACTTCTTCTACTTCTTCTTCGTACCTTTCATTTTCTAAAATTATTTGAGCTTGTGTAGCTAAGATGCATAATGATAAGTTCTTGTTTTTTTCTTTAATTGAACAAAAGTTCTTTGAACACTTCAAGCTACTGCGGCGTTTTATTAAGTTCTTCCTTTGGCATTCAATTTTTGCAAAGAAGGGCAGAACTCATCGAAATATCTACTTAATCCAAGAGTTTTCATAAACTGAGCTTGAAATAGTGAACCAAAATGACCGTTTATCATGTCTATAGTTAAGCCTTCTGTTGTTGAACTAATTGGAACAGAAGGTGGTAAAAACCTAAAAACAGAATTAACAAAAATGCAGGTAACAACTTTCGCTTGAAAATCTAAGCTTAATCTCACACCAAATAAGCAAGAATGTGTTTTCAATACTCGCTCTCGTTGCCTTCTTGGTTGTTTAATAGAAAATGGACAAATAAGACTTGATCCTGAAAGAACCAGGTCCCTTCGAGTGCTAAGGTTCACGAAACATCTATTGAATTAGAAAGAGTTAAAGTTTGCTCAGTTATTATTCCAAATGGATTAATAAATTTTCTGAATTAATAAACCTGCTAATTTGTGCTAGTTTTCCTCTTGGTAAAGAACAAATTGATGCTTTCAATGAAATAAAAAACAAGATTTTGAATTCTGTAATTTGGGCTATAGATGGTAAGACTACTTTTGAAGTTAAAACAGACGCAAGAATTAAACCGTATCAGCGGTTCTCCAACAAGAAGGAGGACCTGACGCCTTCTTTTCAAAGACTCTTTTAGGCAGTGAGAAGAAATATTCCATCATAGAGAAAGAAGATCTCGCAATCATTGAGACCCTGAAGCACTGGCGGCATTACCTACTAGATAAATTTTAATTTTGTCTCTTTTATGCTCAACCTATGCTCAACCAAAAACAAAGTAACAAAATCAAAAACGAGAAGATTTTATGATGGAGACTCGAACTTTCCAGTTATTACTTTGACATAGAACATAAATTCGGTAAGTTGAACGTTGCTGCAGACGCTCTCTCTAGACTTTGTTCAAGCCAATCATCCTGCCATCCAATTGAAAACCTCCGTTTCCTTAATTCAAAATTAGCTCATCCTGAAGTCACGCGGTTGCCGAACTAAGAATTTATCTTTTTTTGTTGCAGAAGTTCATATGTTCCAAATGTCCTGTGTGCTGTTGGATCAAGCCAAAGTTCGCAAAAGTTGAAGAAACAATGATAAAGGCTACAAAGCCATGGGAGTGACTCAATTTGAACTTTAAGGACCACTACCTAGTGCTAAGCATAATAAATGTGTCCTGTGGTTGTCGACGAGTTTTCGCAATCCTCTTTTGCCTTGCCTTGACATATCGTCTACGACTTTCATAAAGCAGTTAACAGGTTTGTTTTCCGTTTGTGGACTGCCAAATTACGTTCATTCTGATCGTGGAAGTGGATACATGAGTGCACAGTTTTGAATCTTTTTGAAATCTCATAATGTTGTACCTAGTAGAACGACTCCTTACAACTAGGCTGGAAATGGTCAGTCTGAGAGATTTATGGAAACGATATGGAAATCTATCCAACTAATTCTGAAATCTAGGAATTAAAATGCAGTCCACTGGGAAGAGGCTATCCCCGAAGCGTTACATTCGATCAGGACTTTAATTAATACTTCAACAAATGTTTCACCGCATGATTTAATCTTTAAATTTTCTAAAAACTTCAATGGGAGCAGCTGTACCACAATGGCTCTTATCTCCATGCAAAGGATTACGGAAAATTGGTAAAAACGCAAACGACTTATTTGAGGTAGATGTACTGGATGCAAATCATTTGTATGCACACATAAGGTATGGACAAAAAAGAGATGATCCAAAAAGAGCTCGAACCTGTTCTAAAAGATCATCCCGTGAAAGAAAACCTGTTGAACGTTATAAGCCCCCTTGTTGATTTCCTACATGCGGTGAATGTTATATTAGTACAACTACAAGGTATGAAAGTTTAATTTGTTTTTTTAAAAAAATATTTATATATATTTTTTTTAATAATTCCATTGTGGGTAGTCCTTTAGAGCCATTTCATTGATTTTTCCTCAAAATTTTACTTTGTATATAATATAAAAATGATATAAAAACTATTTCGAGGCCTTAAAGTTAGTGTATTTTTCAAAATTAATTACATTTTTCATTTCATTGTCTCATTTTTATACAATTTTTTCTTTTGGTTTTGTTTTATAAGTTAAAATGAGATTCTGTTTTATGTAAAAAGATAAAATGACATAAATTTAACGAAACATCATGGCTGTTGTTTTTTGAGAAATGATGTGAATTTTTTAAAAAGAGATACTAGTTTTATAAAAAAATATCATCGCAAAAACTGTAATACATACGCTGTTATTTTGCACCAGTTGCCTCGTTCGTTGTATTTGAGATACGATGGTTTTATTTTTTTAATGTTTTTTTAATTCAAACTTTTAATATAAGTTAAAGTTTTTATATCTTGACAGCTATGTAAAGTTTTATGAGTTTTCAAATACCCCAAAGAAAGCTATAAGCAATATAATAATATGCAATGCCTCCGAAGCTTTGCCAAGGTATAGATAAAATATATAAATATTTTATGATTTGCAGAAGATACTGTGAAATCTATAGATCTGAGAAAAATAGAAATCTATATATAATGTTGATGTCAACTTTTCCAAACTAAATCTGTAATTATAATTACATAAAATTTATATTATAATAAAGAATTTGCAACATTATTATAGGTTTATTAAAAATACCACTTGGAATTTTATTATTGCGCACTTTATTTTTCCATTTTATCGTTTTATACGCAATTCACGCAAAAAATGTTTGAAGTATAGCGTTGGATTACACTATTAATCTTTTAATTTTATGTTATAAAAATTAAGATTATTTCAATAAATTTTAATTTTTTTTTAACATCAGCATATTTTACTAGCGCACACTAGAAGTGTACATTGTTTTTTGTAAAACTTTAAACTTAAAATAGTAAATTTTTACACTAAAACTTTCTGTTAACTAAAATAACATAGAAAAATTATTCTATATAATTAAAAATATTTATTTATAGGTAGTTTATTTTTTTATAGTCGGTACTTCCAACAAATTTTAATATGTCAGAGCAATAATAGTACGTTAATTTGCGAGAATCGGTATACGTTTCTTTTCCCTTACTATGTTAGAATGTGAAACCTAAACAGTTTTGAGTTCTAGGAGAAACACACTCTCATTTGAAGTATTTTGTACATTCTCCAATGAAATATGTTTTTGTTTTTTTTATTCTTTATCTTTATAATTATAATTGCTGTTATAATTGCGTATGTGTTCATACCTGTGTGAGAAAAGTTTTTAAAAACTTGAAACCGATTTGACTATTTCAGAGCTTCTATCAGTGTTTTAAACTTCAAAAATCTTGCTATTTTGTTTATGAAAAAGAAACTGACAGATGGAATTATTTTTGATATTTTTATTAGAGTTAACTTGTCATGAGGTTTAGAAATCAACATAATTTTTCAATTTGTGCATTGTTTTTTATTTTTAAACAGGAATTTTACTTTTCAATTTTGTTTTTTTGTGCTTCAAAATTAAAGATTCAACTTATGAATATAATGAGTACTAAAACTTGTTAGCAAAGCATAGTTTGTTTAAAAAAATAAGTACGACAGACTCATGAACCGCCCAGGTGCATTTTTCATAGTTAGCCACTGTCACTGTTACTTGTTTTAGTTTATTATAGCAGGTTTTTTTAGATTAGATGTGAAATGTGCCCTTTTTACATCTCATTTCTAGGCATCGTTTTGATAAAAGTTTTCAAGTGAAGTGTTCAGTTGAAAGCTGTAATTCTTCTTTTAAGTCATAGTCATTTAAAAGCACTGTCAACGCAAGCATTTTGATGTAACTCATAGGTCTGATTTAGATTGTGATCAAACTCATCGATAGATACTTCCTCATCTCCCTATTTGGAACATTTAGAACATGAAAAAGTAGACTGTGCAAAATTTATTTTATCGGGCAACAATTTTGCAACAATTACAAAACTTGTTATATTCAGCTAAAAACATGGTGTTCTATGATGAAAAAAAATTGAATTTGAATTTAAAAGAAAAGCGTCTTTTCTTTTCTCTTTATCATGATGATTTTGAAATAGCTAATCTTATTGGCTCTCATAAAAAAAACATATACTTTCAGCATTCTATTGGGCCCTCCTGAAATTAGATACAAAAAAAGCTCAACACAACTTTTATGTATTGTTAAAAGTGTCAACAATGAGGGATGGCAACTCAACAAACATGATGGGGTGACAAAAGTCAACGGAACTTTATTATTCGTTATGGGATATACTTTAGCAAACCAGTACTTAGGCGGTTTTAAAAAGAAGGTGTTGCTTTCGTTGAAAAACTCTGTCGAACATGTGAAATAGATCATGTTAACTTACAACTCGCCCTCTTACAAAGGTTTCCTTTACGTAACAATATAGAACATAAATTCAGATGTATTGAGATTTTCTAATTCAAAAAACCGTGCCTGATCCTTATAAGGAAAAAAAATTTGGTCAAAAAAATATGGCATAATTGGAACGAGCTCGTTAATTAGCTACATTACTACATATATGAAAAAAAATATTTCACTTTAGGTGAACTAAACAAACGTATTTTACAATTTGCATATATAGTGCTCATCATAGAAATGATAAACCCCAGAAAATAGAAAATAATTACTTATTTATCCCATCAAATGAAACATGTGATGATCTCTATTTACTTATTCATCCATTTATTTACAATTTGTCTCGACTTTCAGAAGCAAAAAAACTCTAGAAATGGAAATAGAAAAAGAAGAACTTTTTCAAGATTTCCAACATCGAAGAAAAGAAATCAATGATATGAAAAAGGCCTCGATGAAGGATATAATTGATAAATTTGTGTAAGAGAACAGAATTTGTATGATTTTTACAATATTTTGTTATTTGTAATTGTTAATTTAATTTAAAATTGAAAAAAAAATTTTTATGCTTACAAAACTTGGATTCAACCAAGATTGAAGAGAATTGGATTGATTTTCTAACAAAAATTGACAAAACACCTAAAATGCACTATATGACTCACTTACTTGATCTAATCAATAATTTTTGTCCCGGCCGAAATCATTGGTGTCTTCGATTAGAAGCAAAACACAACATAATTAAAAATAAAAAATGGAAAAATTTCAAGCTAATTGAAAAATCAATAGCTGATTATTATCATCACATATAGATGTGCTTGAATCACTCATACTTTTTTGATGAGCCATCGCAATCATATTTATCTGAAGAGAATTTCACTTCTCTGTATGTAGGTATAAACATTAGAAATTTAGATGCTGAATTGAGGAACTATTATCTAATCTTTTCAAATGAACTTCTTGATACTTTCTTCCAAACTCAATTTGTTATCAAGGACGGAATCCATTACTATTGCTCTGATTTTTTGCTAGTTTGGAAAACCTAGGTTTGCAACATTATCCATTTGAGGAACATTTAAATTCTTTTTGTATTAAAAAAAGTACATCCAAATTTTACATTTTTTGATGAGTTATGCTATAAATGGCTTGAGTTTTCTACCAATATCAATTATTCACAATATGTGATGCTGACTAATATTGATTTCTGTTGGAATTAAATACAAATACTAATTGCCGCTAAACTATTTAAAAATATATTTTCCACTTATTTAAACAAACAGTTATAACCGTATCAATTATAGTTTAAAATCATTTTTTTACTTAAAAACTTTTTTTATAAAAACTGGTATGTAATAAAAATTGATCAAAATTGTTTATATTACTTGATCTGAGAAAAAATATCGAATGAAAGGAAGAAAAACTCAACAAGAGCAATTTCAGTGAAAATTGATCACTATCATGATTACCAAATTAGAGAAGCTAAATTAAATTATTTAGTTAATAAAGATAGAAAAAGCTGCTAATGACTTCAAAGAATAAATGTCATCAGAATCTATAATGGAGCTAATGTTGGAGAAGTCACAATTTCCAAACACTATTGTAAAAGTGATTGAAGGTAAAATTATGTTCAAAATTTTCAATTGTTTTAATTATTATTTTATTTTTTTCAAGAAAACGAAATTGACGTGTTTGCACTCAAAAGATTGAGCCCAAATGACATTTGTTTGATGCTCGATAATAAAATTGACCTAGTGAAAAGTCTATCCACTTTTGTGGAGTTGTTACAAAAACGAGAACCTCTTTCGGTAAGAATGTTGATTCTCGACAAGTTACATACATCACTTTCTTTAATCTCTGATGACTCTACAATCTCGCAAAAGTGTGCTTCTAGTGTAACTTTTATTTTGAATTCAATTTATTTATTTTCACTAAGTTCTCATTCAGTGACTTCATAACTTCTTTTCATTAAAATAAAAGAATAGTATTGTTCTTCATTTGTTTTGAGAAAATATATGTTAATGAAAAGTGGAAGTTTGTTTGACTGCGATATAATTGTTTTTTCCAAACTCTATGTTTAGAACACAATTCAAAATTCATTTTACTTCCCAAAATATTCAGAAAAAATAAAAGTTGGTAAAAGTGATTCAAAAAATTGTTTATATTCAAAATTGAACTTGTATTTCATTCTGATTTCACAAAAAAACTTTCGCAAAAAATTAGAAATATTAGATGGTGATGGGCTAAAAAAGAACAACTTCATCATCATGTAATCGTTCCAGAAAGTCTAGAAGTTTCTTTGATGTTACCCAACAACGTAAAATAATTTTTGAATAGCATTTCTTTATATGGCTTTTATTTTTAGAAACTTGTATCTCACATGAGAAAATTTCAGAAGCAAAAAAAAAAGGATATAATTGATAAATTTGTGTAAGAGAACAGAATTTGTATGATTTTTGCAATATTTTGTTATTTGTAATTGTTAATTTTAATTTAACCCATTAAGTCCCAATGCTCCCATTTGGGAACATAAGTAATTTCATCTTAGTCTGCTTTTTTCAATGACTTTGAATATAAATCGTCTGCGTTTTTTAGATATCGTCTGATTTCTATGGTACGTAATCGGTTAAGAGTGAAAAAGAATTTTTTATGCTCAAACAAAACTTGGATTCAACCAAGATTGAAGAGAATTGGATTGATTTTCTAACAAAAGTTGACAAAGTTCTGCAAATAAATAAATATGAGATAAACATTTTTTTTCAAAGATAGAAATTTATTCCTAATTCAGATCTTTTCAGGAAATATTGTATAAGTTTACGAGACATTGAGGAAAAATATTTATAGTATAAATGTAAAAGGGAGCAGCTTTTTCTGGAATGAAGTAAACTTCTATAAATTTAAAGACAATTTTTTTCATTTAGAAGTCAATAGAAAATGCCATCAGCGTAAATACTAATCTAATGAATAACTAATCTGCTTATACAAATATCATTGCTCATGGTTAGTGTCTTCAAGCAGGTGTGTGGCCTTTGATGTTGACCTTCAAAAGTTCCTTCTTTCTATTTTTTCCCCCTTGACTCCTGGACTACACTCATTAAAGTTTCTTCTAAATGTCACTTTTCAATTTATTATTCGTACTTTTGTTAATAAAGTTATTAAAATCCCAAATCACGTCAAAAAATTGCAAAAAACTACAGATATTTCTAAAGCACTACAAAAAAGATCCTAAAAACTCCTTAAAACTTTCGAATTTTTTTTGGGGTTTTTAGTCTAATCATCTTTTTTATAATGCTTTAGAATTATTTGGCGTGTTTTGGGGTGTTTATGGTGTTTAGCCTGACAGTGAAAATAGGACAAATTCAATGTGAAAAAAGGACGAATTCACTGTGAAAATGGTATATATAGTAAAGGGTACAAACGCAAATGTTATACGGATAATGAATAATCTTTTTTCTTTTTTTAGAAAAACAACAACAGCCAAAGATGACTTGGAAATATGAAAATTAAAATAAAAGAGTTGCATACCGAAGGAATTTTCATAACTTTTTTTGCCACTTTTTTCATCTTTCTGATTTCAACTTTTTCACTCTTTTTATCCACTTAATAAAAATATAATTATTATCATTATTCAAGCGTTTGATTAACGTTTCTCTGAAGGACCATTTAATAGTTACAAAGAAAAATGATTTAGAATCTCTTAAAGACAAAAAGTTCAGAATTAAGGCTATCTTGGCATTGATAAAAGCACAAGGCCCTTTTTCAGTAGAAGGCCTGCCTATAGAAACTGTGAGCCAAAGAGTAAAATTTGGTAAACTAAATTATCATCATATTGACCATAATATTACAAAATCCAGAGAAAACTTCTTAAAGGGAAATTTGTCAATATGGGAAAAATGGGAAACTATTTTGTCTTGATTTTCAAAAATTTTATGCTTCATATACGAAAAAATCCTATTTTGAATTTTGAAACTACCTATAGATTTAGAATATATTTCGCAAAATTACTCAAAATCAGAGCTGCGATTACAAAAATTTAGCGTTCGTATTTATTTCAAGATTACAAATCCGGTTAACTTCATAATTAAATCCTTTTTTTTAAGTTGAATCCACACAAAGCATCATACGATATTTGAAGGTTAGTTTTTATCATTATTGGAAATAAGTTAGCTGTAAGGATGGTGTCCAAGTGGATTGAAATAGATTTAAATAAAGAACCACAAAATTGCCTTTAAAACTTAAAAAACAAGATACTTCATCACGACAAATGCACATCAAAAATCGGGATTAGAGTGAAGGATAAATGTGGACTCAACTCAAAAAATGATGCTTCGGGGACTCAACAAAAAAGTTGGATTGAAAAGTTGTACATGATACAAAACATATGTTAGGATGATATATAGATTTTTACTTGAAAAAAAGTTTTTGCGATTTCATATTTTGCTTCAAGATTGTTTACGATCAATAAAGTGACGAGAAAATAATGATTAGAAAAAGTGGTATGACATTCGATGCGCTTGCATCGAAATACGTAAACAAAATGCAAGGTACCACATATGTTGCAATTCTAAAAATGTTTGTGTATGCACGTCATGTGGAAATGATTAGATTTCAACTTTTTGAAATTTTTATAAGATAATTCCGTATCTTCAAGTCAATTGTTACCGTTTTTATTTCATCTATATCCTATCTTCTATGATGTATTTATTGGAATTCTTCCGGTAACAAGCAAATATTTTGTTTGAAATTTCATTTTAAAAGAAGACACTTTTTCTATCCAATCAATAAATTTAATTATTTTTGAACATATGTCTGTTGATATAATGTCATTTGATATTTGTCAGTTCACAGGGTATTCGCATCATATATAGTATGTGTTCTATATTTTTAGTCCTCGGTAACGCAGGGAAGCATTTTCTTTCCTAACAGGGTAGATGAGAGGTATGTCACGATCGGAAGTCGGATCCAAGATCCCAGATCGATAGCAAATGCTTCCACCACTAGTGCCACCAGGCTACAAAATGATAGAGCATCGAATTTAGGTATATGCAATATATATTCTTTTGGGTCTAATTTCAGAGTTTCAGAAGAGAAGGGAGATCTATGACCACAGACGACCAGGCTCTATAACTGTGAAGCTTGGAAGCAGTCTAACGATCAATTATTATTAGACAAAGTAAATTTTTTAGTATTGATTAGGTTTTTTTCTTTTCTTCTTTAATATTTGACATGATTAGGTATATTATTATAAATAAAAAATATATGATTTACTTTTTAATTTTTGGCAATTTTTTACTTCTTTCGTTAAAATTTTTAAAACATTATATTTTCGGATATCAATCCTTGAATTTATCAATGCCAATATTCCTCACTGCCAATCTTCGGAATGCTAATTTTCCTCTGACTATTCCCTATCAAGAGAATTCAAACTTTTGGATAGTTATTTTAATTTTTTATGTTGTTGTTGTTGTTCCTTTTCACCAAACTTTTGCACTTCTTCCTCCCAATGTAATATAGTTTTTTTATGGAAAAATAATTTTAGCTTGTATAAAAAGGTAAAATGAAGGCTTTCATGATAAATATAGTGAATTTTAGGTTGATTAGTTAGTTAGTGAAATGAAGTTTAATAATGATTTAATAGAGTTAAATATGTTAACTTAGCTTTCTATTTTAATTAAAACTTGGAACTAAATTTTAACTAACACAATTTAGTAGATTTAACTAACTGATTAGTGAGTGCTCTTATGGACGACAAGCTTACTTACCAGTGTTGCCATTTTTAATTTTAGAAAAGCTCAAGAATACATTAAAAATAAAACTTATACTTAGTAAATAAAACCCAAGATTAATGAAATGTTTTGGGAAATAAGGAAATTAGGGTATTTCATTTACTTAAAATACCAAGATTGCTCATCTTTTTTTTCAATTGACTTATGTTTTGCTCTTTTTTGTAAATCTGACAGTAGTCCTTTTTTGGTTTCCAAGTAACACATGCAGCATTATTTTTCGTCATGTGTTGTTTTGCCAGAACATGTAATGTTGATTTGAGAAAAATATCGTTCATCAGAATGAGATAGTATTTTCATGAATTTATTTTAAGATAAAAATCTGGTACTGAAGGTTAGTTATTATAAATATATAAATTTTTGTGTCAAAAATGACAAATTTTACCCATTAAATTAGTGATAAAATAAAGAGGATAAAAATAAATTATTTATTTTAGCGTGCACCTCTTTAATTTAGATTAACTTAAATACGCGGAACAATTTATTAAACTGTCTGTAATTTCACGTAATCTATATCAACATTATTCTGGTATTTTTAAATTTTCAGCATAAATAAAATTCGTTTTTTTAAAGATTTTACTTTAAAATTTCCGCGTGCCACTTTTTTTACGACCTATTTTTAAAACTTGAATATCTTTTAGAGTTAAAAAGATTTTTGCATAGTGTAAAATTTTAATCTACATGATTTTTTTAGTACTTTCATGTTGTATAGGTGACATGACCTCAAGTTAAGTTCGTTGACCCGCACTTGAACTCAAAATTTGACCTTAAATTTTTTTCCACGAGATTTTAAAATAGTTTTTTAATTTTATTCAATAGGATTAAAGAACACTTATAACTAATATATTTTATGAAAAACAATTTCAAAAAAAAAAACCTTTTTTTTTTTTAGATTTTTGTCCAAAAAAAGTTGTCATTTTTGACCTAAATTTTTTAAAACAAAATTAAATTATTTTTTTACAAATTTTACATCAACTTATACATAATCGCTTATATTTTATTTTAGAAATTTAAAATTTTGAAAAAAAATTATTTTTGATATATTTTTTTTGATTTTAACAAATTTTCTAAAATTTTTGCGTCAAAAATGACAAATTTTACCCATTAAATTAGTGATAAAATAAAGAGGTGCACGCTAAAATTGCCCTCTAAAAAATAAAAATTATAAAACTAAATTATTTATTTTAGCGTGCACCTCTTTAATTTAGAATAAATACGCGGAACAATTTATTAAACCGTCTGTAATTTCACGTAATCTATATCAACATTATTCTGGTATTTTTAAATTTTCAGCATAAATAAAATTCGTTTTTTTAAAGATTTTACTTTAAAAAATAAAAGAAAAGTTTAAAGATTAATAACAAAGCATTTAGTTTAGATAAGTAAAGTTTAGGTTCTCCAGTTTAAGTCTCTTGAAAAAGTTTCGTACAAATTGATTTAAACTTACGGAAATAGGAAATCTAGGCACCATATGATTTTACCCACGAAGAAAGTAAAGAAATTAAAAAAAATATAAAATAGAAATCTTTTTAAATCATTAAACTACATTTTATCCATATTCTGAAGGATTAAAAACTATTAGTAAATATTTGAAGAAACCCAAAATTAAAACATAAGAAATCTAGAAACCAAACATTGTATCAAGAAACGAAGAATATTGGTTTTAAAAAGAAGAAATGGTATCCCTGTAATTTACTAGTTTACTTAAAAAATGCCGGTACTTATGGGTTATCTCTCCCCCCCCCCCACCCACTCTAAAAAATTTTTATTTGAATTTAAATGATGAGGAAAAATAATAAATTACTTGTTTAAACAGGAGTCCAATACAAACTAATAAAAAAAAGGCTAAAATATTCTACTATTTTAGTTGGCAAAATATCGTCTGCTTACTCAAAAAATATTATATAGTGTAACTAATGAAAATCATACAGCAAAAAAGTAATAATTTGTTTAATTTATTTTCATAAATTAAATATATATATTTAATTATATACTTAAAATTATTAATTAATTAGTATTTTAAAATTATAATTAAATATATATATTTAATTTATGAAAATAAATTAAACAAATTATTACTTTTTTGCTGTATGATTTTCATTAGTTACACTATATAATATTTTTTGAGTAAGCAGACGATATTTTGCCAACTAAAATAGTAGAATATTTTAGACTTTTTTTATTAGTTTGTATTGGACTCCTGTTTAAACAAGTAATTTATTATTTTTACTCATCATTTAAATTCAAATAAAATTTTTTAAAAATTTTTTTAGAGTGGGTGGGGGGTGGGAGATAACCCATAAGTACCAAAATGCCTTTTCTTCCTCTCTAAAGAGGTGTAAGATATAAATTCAAAGTTGTGCTGAAAAAAATTAGTTTGTTTAATTTTAAGAATATTGTCTGAAAAATTAAACCCTTTTTCAACGACATACATATTTGGAAAAAATGATTTCCAACACTTTTTGCGAAAAAAATAAATCAGTAAAATTGATTGGAAGTTCAAAGTGATTTAACATAACACTATTAAATAAAAAAAATTGTAATTTCAAACTTACACCTAATAAATCTTTAAATAGTATCACAAAAATGATATATAGATAAAAAATGAAAAAAATGAAAAAGTGAGCTTTTTAATTAGTAGTTCTTTTACTTAACTTTTTAAAGTAGTATATATTTATTTGATAGAGTTTATAAAAATTGTAAAAAAAGTAGAAATCGTGAAATATTTTAACAAGAATATGTGTAAAAAGCTAGCTGTCAATAACTATCAATGGAAATCAAAAAATAAAATTTTAATTTTATCTGTAGTTTAACCTAATAACTCAATGCATATATTAGATACACCCTTGATCATTTATAATCACGTTACTTTTTAGAAAATGTCAATCAAAATGTTGGTTGATGATAAATATATCTAATAAAATATTCATTCAAATTTTACATAAAATGTATGTTTAAATACCAAATCGGCCATGTTGCTTTTTTTTTCTGGACTCATTTTTCGCTATGAAAATATATTAAAGTTTTCTTACTTTTTAGTTTGTAGTTGCCTGATATCCTAGTTTTTGGCATTTTTCAAAGTTTACACGACACGTTAAAAAACCAAAAGATATCAAATAAGCGCGAATTTTATTGTTCTAAAAATGGACGGTGAAAAAATTTATATCCAAATATAAACCTTTTTTAAATATATAAATAATCATCTTTTACCTTATGTATTTTTCATATTGATTATTTGTGTATTGAAACTAAACTTTAGATTCATGACTTTTTTCAAGACAATATTTCTTTGGATTTTCGGATTTCAAAATCGTGCATCCTTATTTAAACTCTAACAAAAACTGAAAGCAAAAATAAAACTTGTCCAAATTTAGTTTCTGTCTTAAGACTGTGGATGTGGATACAGAAAAACTTTTTTAGGCAAATTCATTTTAACCCTTTCGTGACCAGGAAAAGCAGACGATATTTATTAAAAAGCAGAAGATATTTATTAATAAGCAGACGATATTTATTAAATAGCAGAAGATTCATATATAAAATCTATTTGAAAAGGCAGACGAAAGTAAAATTATTTATGTATCATATATGATACACTCGTCACGAAAGGGTTATTAAAATACCTAAAAAATAATTGGAATATTGAAAATGAGAATTTACCGACAAAAAAGAGTGATGAGAAAATGAAGATAAATTTGCTAGGATTTTGACAATTTAATTATTGTGTGGATTGATCAAAAGCACTAACAAAAAAGGATCATTAAAAGAAATAAATTGAACTAATTTTTTGTCTGTCAAAAAATAAAAAAAATTTTGCAGCACAAAAATCTATAAAATTGAATTTTATCAGAAAGAAGCTGTCTCGAATCGAATGCTGAGGATGGTAAATAATAATTGATCTTAAATTTAAAATCAATTACATAGTCTGTGTGCTCAATTTTTTAAAGTGAAGAAAAACATTTTGTCTTTCTTAAATGCCACAATATGACCAGTTCTTCTGAAAGTTCAAACTTTTCAACTAAAGAACTTTTCCACGATATCAACTTTTAACTTGTTAAATGAATAAGTGTTTTTCAATTCTTTGATCTTTCAAAAAAATTTTTTGGTTTGCCAATGCAGTGTAGGCCCTAATTTTCTTTAACTTTATGGATACTCACTCAAGCATAAAAATTTAAGATTTGGGTCATCTTATTAAAGACATAAAATGTGGTAAAAGTATAAGTGGAACAAATACCCATGTCCTTGCTAGTTTATTCAGAGAATGTTTTTCTTTAATAACCATGAAAAGAGTCGTAATTTCTGAATGCACTAAGACATCCAAACTGATAGCAATAAAATGAATACGCAGAAGCATTCTCACAAAAGGCAGGAGAATGACAAAGCGAGAGTTGTGTTTTCAAGAAACTTTTTTTCAAATTCTAACTTGAATCCTCTTAATTTGTTCTGGACCCTTGAAAAACACTGGTTTAGGGTTATATTTTATGCTAGCCGCAAATTTCAAAACTTTGATTTTTGAAAATTCTCCCGTCTTGATCTCTAAGTGAATTTCTTTTCTAAATGAAATATCTAATTAATTAATTTTAACTAACTAATTCTGGAAATGTTTTTTGTTGAATATTCATTCGAGAATTTATTTAGAGATCAAAGAGAGGAGAATTTTTAAAAATCAAAGTTTTGAAATTTGAGGTTAGCATAAAATATAAACCTTATGTTTTTTAAAAATATAAAAAAAAATTTCATTCGTTGAAATATCTTGGCTCAAATGATTCAATCGAGAGAAAACGATTCGCATATATGTTTGAATATGTTTCAACTACCAAACAAACAATATTTTTGCAGCAAAGAAGTGAAGTTTCAAAATTTTTCCCCAAAGTATTGAAGATTCCCTACTAGGAAGCGTTTTCGAGATCTCTACCACTCTTCAAGAAAAGTTATCAAGGCTGGCGGAAACAAGAGCTTGAAATAATAGAAATGCATGCCTCTAATTTGGCATAAGTGAAAACCCCATTTTTAGCATACAAAAGAAGAGTTTATATTGTAAGCATAATACACACATTTACTTCAAATCACAATATCCAATGTAGAGAATCACCCACGGCCAGGATGAAATTATCAGGGATGGTCCCTTTCTCTCAAATCCCTAACACATTGTAAATTTGAAAAAACATACTTAAAACTTGCAGCTATTATTCATTATTTTACTTAATTAATACAAAACAATTTTAATTAAAAAAAAATTAAAAATTTTAGGAAACCTCTTAGTTTAGATCAAGTTAAAGAGAAAAGAAAAGCTGAATCTCGTCAATACCGAATCTTTGAAAGAAATAATGAAAGAAGCAATAAAATTGATAAAGAAAATGATTTCAAAAATATTATTTACACATGCTTCACAATTTTTATCCTTAACTTTTACAGGTGAAGCAGAAAAATGAAACAGGTAGGAAAAGCAAAATATTTTTAAAATAAATGTTTCCATAATAATTACAATAATGTGGAAGATAAAAGCAAAAATTAAATAAAAAAGACAAAATTGAAGTAAAAAAAGACGTTTATTCAAGATGAAAGAAGGAGAATTCAAAATGGGAAATTAAGAAATAAAAAAAAACAATCTAACTGCTAGTGTTGAAACTAGTACCGTTTTTTCAAAACCGCTTTCGGTTCTCATTAGAACTGGGAATCGCAAATTTTTATATAAAAAAAGTTATTCTTGAATTTTGGAAAGCAACTAAAAATTTCAAAATAAATACAAATTATACAACTCTATTCATATGGTAACTTTTTAAAAAGACTAAAGCATTCAACGTTTTATTTGGAGAGTTTTCTTTGTTTTTTGAGAGAAATGGTGAAGCCATTGAAAAAGCCTTTCTGCTTCTGTGCCTGTTGACTGTATTGTTGCTGCGCTTGACATCTTTATAGTTTTTCAACTTCGAAGTGAAACTGGTTCAAAAGATCTTTATACGGATATTTTGATGTCGTTGACCTTGTTGAACGCTTTTCAATATTTTCTTTCTTCAATTTCAGAGAAGGAAAACAGTGTTTGATACAAATTTTCGGCAAAGTTTTTGCTGTTTTTATTGTCCAATTCAGATTCTTAGTTATTTAAATATTACATTCAGTCATGTACTTGACTTTTTCTACGACTGAAGTGTGTATAATGAATAATTTCCAGCAATTTATTGCTATAACATTCTTTTTGTTTTTACTGATTTTCAATAATGTTATAAAAGGATTCACAGCTTCAAATAAGGTTGCTTCTTTAATTCAATTTGATTCCATTCTTCATCTTTTATTGCCTTGAGATTTTTTTAATGCTAACTTCCACAAATAAAAAACGTTCTAACATTTGAAGACTGTTCCACCTTGTTCTATTTTTGAAAAGGATCATTCATAACTGAGCATTTTCTAAAAATTCTGCATATAATTCTGACTTTTTTAATTAAAGAGTGGTAATAGTTTTTTGAATCTTTGGAATAAAATTTTCATAATGATCATCGGCCAACATTATTATCATTCCCAGAATCACCATCATCATTCTCATCTTCAGCATCATTATCATTATTTGTATTTCCTATTATTAGAACATAGCTGCTGAATAGGGTTTATAAGATTTCCAGATTTTAACATTACTGATGCTCCATCAGGTTTGTACAAGCAAATATATCTTGTTTTAAATCGAATGCTAAGGTTTTTATAAACAAAGAAACAATTTTAACCATGCAGA
Source organism: Nectonema munidae (assembly GCA_030549495.1). Lineage (NCBI taxonomy): Eukaryota > Metazoa > Nematomorpha > Nectonematoida > Nectonematidae > Nectonema > Nectonema munidae. The sequence goes on from JAUIRK010000683.1 coordinate 213,876, forward strand.
AAATTGTCAAACGAGTTTTAATTTTTAAAAGCCATGAATTCCAAAATTTTGATGTCGTCTGTTGTTTGGAGATTGAAATTCAAAAAATATTTCATCCCGTTTTTAACTAGAATCTTTAAAATAATCAACTCAATTATTTTTAATTATGTCATAAATGCGTATCTTACACATCTTTACACCCGAATGTGAAGAAGGTTTGGGTTTATCATTCTTGTTTTTCCAAGCTTCTTTGAATGAACTGACTCTTACCTATTTTACCCTTGAATGAGAAAATTTTTTTGCATGTTAGCTTTGCTATTTCTTCATTAATTGATAAAAAAAATTGAAATATCTTCGATATAAAACTTGTTTCAATTTGATTGATATTTTAATTGTGAACTGTTCGATAACATTTTATAAGTTCTGATGTCAAGCCAGCAGAACATTTTAAAGTAGCTTTGCATTTTAAGCACTCCACTATATCTTTTGCAACTATGTGGAAAAAGCATTCCAAACATTTGACTTATTCGACATTTTATGTAAGTTTTATAAAAATTAAAGTTTTTGAAAAAAATCCAAAATATATATAAAAAAAGTAATACGATTTGTGTTAAACTTTTTTTAATAGAATATCTTTTTCAGAGATTTTTTAGTTGATTTCTACAAAAAGTTATTAATTTAAAATTTTACAAAAAAAATTTCCTCCTTTTTTGTTCAAAATTTTGTAAAAAATGGTGCCATTTTTCTGAAACTTTTTCACCCTACTCCTCTGTGCCCAGGTGAGTGTAAAAATGTGATTATTAATTTTAGTAAAAAAAAAATAAAAGATACTCACTTTTCCCCTTTGTTGATCTTGGAGTAAGTTTGAAAGGAAAAGACTTTAAAGTTTGAAAAGTAAGAAGTATTATATTATCGCTGTGCTGTATCGCCGCGTTTGTAATTCGATTCGATTACAACACACACACACGAAGAATGACACACACACGCTCTCTCCCTCCCTCTCTCTCTCACTCAAAAATTCAGCCTCCTTGTTGCATAACACACTCAGCTAAACACGCATTCTCCTATTCCCCAAACCAAAAAACACTTTTCATGTCGCAACGAAAATCACGTATATTTTAAGTGAAATGGCCCGAAGCGATCGCTGAGAATTCTTTTAACGCAGAGATAGAGAGAGAGAGAGAATGTTGCGCTTTCGCGATGAAGCTCACTTAATATTCCGAAGACTAGACTTTAAAGGGATCTCGTGAAGTATATACTCTTCTTTTTGTACTCAACTTTTACAACGAAAAAATGTTCTCCACTTTTCTTTCTATACCTCATGATAAGTGCATTAATCAATCAAATTGTTTGTGGAGAACTCACTCTGGTTATGCTTTTAAATATTTTCCTTATTTACTCATTGAAAGAAAGAGAGAAAAGGGGTATTGTTTCACTTTAATAAGGTTAACACAGTTTCGGAAGCAACGTCACGAAAGCTCATTTCAAGAGAAAAAAAAATAAAAAATGGGAAAAAGTGGAAAAAAAAATCAAAGAGATCAACAATAGGTAAAAAATATTTCACCATAACTAAATATTGATGCTTCTTATATAAATTCATAAAAAATGTAAATTTTTTGTTTCTCCTTTTCCAAGATGACAACTGCAACATATTTTTGAGCTAAAAACCCTTTTTTCGAACACTATAATAAAAAATTAGAAATTTTTGCATTTAAATATGGAGAAATTTCTTTATTCTACAAAAAATATCATTTCTATGCTTATTTAGTAATTGCATTTCTCTAGTTTTAAAAAGATTGAAAAATGGCTAGACTTTTCTTTTTGTGTTTAAGGATTTCAGTGTATGGGTGCCTATTGTCAAAATGTATTTATTCGTATGCATCTATGTCTAGATGTTTTTTGTGTCAAATAAATAGGAAATTTTGTGTCAGGAATGACAAAAATGGAATGTATGTAAATGTATGTATACACGATTGCGCTAACACCAAACCTAACCCCAACCCTAACTCTAATACTAACACTAATGCTAATTCTACACTAACCCTAACCCCGAAAATAGCTTTCCAAAATGTTAGACATTAAGGCCCATTTATTGAAATTGGTAGGGCAATTGTCAATCAACTATCATGCAAATTGAGGAACTAATTTGAATTGGCCAAATCAGCGGCAGAGTTGCTAATTTAAAATAAAAAAAAAAACTTAATTGTATGAGTAAACTATTTCATCAAACAGTCGCGTTATAATATTTTATCACCATATAGTATATGATAATGCTATTTGAAATATGAAAAATTCAATCTTTGCATAGAAAAATTAGACATTGAAGATAATCTTTCAACATACGTGCTTGAAGTTTCTCGGCAATTTTGTCCGCAACTGAAAAAATTTTGTATTCTGATATTTGAAAAAAAAATTCAAGTTTAAGGATTAGAATTTGATATTTTATTATTATTTTTTTCAAGAATAATTTTTTTGCGAAGTTTCAAAATGGCGGTCTTTTAAATAGTTTTTATATTACTCTAAATACAAGCTAAAAGTTTTTAAATTACTTTTTTGTAAATTTTTGAACAAAACAAAGTTGTGAGTCTTGGAGTTGCTCTGGTTGTGAAATAAATTTAAGTGCACGACATGGTTTGTTGTTTTGTTTGGGAAAATTCGTTCTGTTATGTTTGTTCCAAATTACCTGAAGGTTTTAATGATTTATTTGATAAAAATTACGATGTTAGGTTAAGTAGAGTTTGTGTTGAATGTAGGAAAATTTCATTCTCAAAAGTAAAATCGTCGAAAAGCAACAAAAATTGTTTTGAAATTACAAACGAAAATCAGTCTTATAAAAGCGATAAGGATGTGAAGGAAGTATTCGAAGGTATGAAAGATGAATTTAAAATATTAAAATCTCAGATTAATGTCTTGAGACAAAATTTTGTTTCAAATTGTAAATGCGAAACCCAGCCTGTTCCTGCTACAAAAGTAATCTCTTATGTCGATGCAGTAAAGTCCAATCAAAATGTTTTAATATTCAATTCTGAAGAAGTAAATAAAGACTTAGTGAAAGATTAGAATTTGATGATTCTAATCTTTATCTAATTTTTATAAATTAGTTATATTAATTTATTAATATAACATTTAAATTATTCAGGCACGAAAAAGTCAATAAAGGCAGAAATATTCATTATTCTTTTTTTAGGAAATCTTTTAAAGAAGCTAATGCAATCAAACTTTTGGCTAAGTAAAATTTTGCTTTAGTATCATTTTTTAATTTCTCTAATATGCTGATTTTTCACAAGAGAAGCAATCAAAGAACTTAAAATGTAAAATTTTTCAAAAGAACACAATTCATTGAAATAATAATATGTACAGGATAACTTGCAGAAAGAAACAGAGTTATTGAAAACTAATAACACTACACCTTGATTCAAATGAAATATATCCTCCTACTAATATAGTGGATTTTTGGAGAGAAGCTATCTTACTAACGAAAAGTAAAATGTCCACATACCCTTAAATTTCAATAAATTCCCTATAAACACCAATTTTAGAACAATTGACCATAGATGTATAATGTTAATAGATATTTCTGAACAATCTTTTTTTCCTTCTCCATAATATTTTCAACAGTTGAGCGATGCCTTTGCGAAAACCTTAATCCTCATCCAATAAAACTTACACTGAAAATAAGCCCAAATCAAGATGAACTGAGATTATAGTATTGGGCTTGGCTTATAGCTACCTACAGGGTCCCCTAGAGCTAATCTTAGATGCTGTAAAGTGACAGATAAAACGCGGAGTTATTTAGAACTTAGTTGTACTGCAACACTAAGTTTGTTAGATTTTTACATAATCAAACCTATAGATAAAAATGGTATTGAAAAAATTCAAGAATAAAATTTTATATTTTTAACAAAAATATAATCAATAGGAAAAATACTTTGAAAGTAAAAGATGAGTTTTTATAGCAAAAAAAAGATATAAACAATCACATTTCCAGCTACATTTTTGTGAACTCCATTTTTTAACATATAAGATTAGAGAATGAAAAACGCCGATAGTGATAAATACTCGGGCATTCCGTTGTTTAACGACAACAAAATTGAAACACTAAACCGGAACATCTGGCAACCCTAACTGCAATTAAAACGTATTTTAGTATTCATTTTTATAGAATTCATGCAGCCTCCAGGCTATAAGCATGGAAGACTTAAAGAGTAGGTTATTCTGGCTTATGAAGATGTTTTTGGTTTTAAAAATTTTTTTTTAGCTTTTCTAAGATGTTTCTGTGTGATCACAATAAATGTATTAAATTTTGTACAAATTTTTGCATGTTTCTGCAACAACAAATGGAATATTCGTGGCATACAATTTTTGCATGATTCTGGAACATCGACATCTGATTCCAGGTTCTGTTTTTCAGGCTACACTGTCATCACTATCACGATGAATTGTTTTTAGTTTGGGGCAAATCACAATAGCTCTCTTCGCATCATGCTAGTCTCTTAATTTTTGGAACTGTTCTAGCAATTTTACTGATATCAAAATTGGGGCAACTTACACTATTTCAACTTTGGATGGAAGCAGGAGATATTTTTTGCAAAGTTCCTCCCTCATGAGATCAAGCCTGCTTGTTTAACTGCATCCACAATTACATCACAACACGAAACATAAAAGTGTCATTTGTTGTTGATGATCTGAAACTCGTTTTTGCAAAGCTATTTATCACAGAAGGGTTACCCTTTGAGGAATTTTTGATCGGTTCGATCGATAAAACTATTTGTAATTTCAGCAATACCAATCACATTCAATTTTGTTAAAAACTTGCACCCACAGCATACACTAAATTTGTATGACTTTCAGGCCTAACTTCTGAAGATAATCTGATATTTCTGTTGTTACAATCGTCATTTAAATTTACGAAGATTTTCACGAAATCCTAGTGCTTCGTAGCGAACTGACATAGGTAGTTTACTGGCATGATCAGAAAGCTTGAACATTTTTCGATGAAGCATCACTGCGACAGCTAAATAATTTTCTGACTGGTGCATTTCTCCTTTGGCCATCTAATTTGATCGATTTGTTTTAGTCTGGAGTGTTTCCGTTTCGCTGTTTTCCTTTTTTAACTGGTATTTCCAGATCTTCATCCTTTCAAAAGATCCTTTGGAGAAGTAGTTCGGTAAGGAGACGAAGAAACTCGAAGATGAAACACAAACTTGACTGACTGCAAGAATAAATTCCCATCATAGTGGAAGTTCGTTCAAATAAGCGTTGATTAGTTCTACACACTTATTACACCAACTAGTCTTGTGCATCTCGACAACCTTTTCTTTCTTTTCACTTCTGCGCAACCCTTTAATAAAGTTTCCATTTTCTTACACTCGCAGACATATTGAATAAGAAAATAAGGATTCAAAAAAAATTTACCCTAAATAAACATTTAATAAGTATTTTTGTGTGTTTTATCGAGTTAAAATTTTGGGGTCCTTTCAACTTCAGGCCCTAAGGAAGAGCTCGACTGACTCTAATACTTATAAATAAAGGTGAAAGGCTCAGCTTATTTATGGACTCTCGTTATTGCGCTAATCTTAAGGTAGACTTTGGCTTCTTTATTACAACAATTCTGTTCCTCAAACGGTTAACGAGAGCTCTATTGGCTGTTATGAGTGGTTGGAAGTGTTTATACATCAAGCGACTTCGTAGCAAAAAAGGTGTTCAACGTGAAGACGATATTATGCGGAGTGAATAAGTTGGCCTCTTGTGAATGAATATGAAAATTTAATGCTATATTTGTCTGTGCATAAATGCTAGATTTTTATGATAGTTTTTTAATTTTTTGCATTGAACAAAAATCTCACCTCTAAAATTAGTTCTATTGGTAATAATTTATTAAATAAGATCCTGTCTATTTTATGAGAAATCGCGTAGTGATGGACAATTTCCGTGCATCTAATCTTTTTTCCTTCTTTCTTTCAATATCCAACTTTGATCATCATATATGTACACTGTACAATCGCTGAACCAGCTTTAAGAACGTATATTATGTTTTCTCCTCTGTTCGCTTTAAGTTGCCTTTCTTTCAAGAAAAAGACAGAACATATTCTCCTCTCATGTAACATCAGCACAAAGTGTCAAGATAAGAATAAAATAATCTTCCTAAAATAATAGAATAATAATTGTCTACTGGCCGAATTTTCTTGAAGCGAAATTTGTCAAAGGCAGAATTGTATCGAGGCCTAAATGTCTTGACGACAAAGTTTCAAGCGGTTGAATCTTATTGAGGCGGTTTGAAACTTAAATATTTGCTTCAACAGTCATCTTTAAATGTCAGCAAGGCTTTCTTGATTTTAGGGTAGTTTTAGATCAAATTGTTAATGCTGTTTGATTTTTGCGGATTAAAGGCCATAAAATCGAGAAAGCATCTACGCCATTTAAAGATGAGGTTTGGACAAAATAGGTGTAAAAAATTTTTTAAATAAAAAAATTAAAATGAAAGCAAATGGATTATAAATTTCAGAAATAGCCATATATAGTAAGATAATTTAGACAAATGGTGGTGAACGATAATTGAAATATTTAGAAATGGAATCGAAAAAGTATTAAAAAAAATAATAACGCACAAAAATATATTGTGACTATTATTTGAACAGGATAAATATGAACAAAATAAATGTAAACATTGACCAAAAAATGGTTTGATCAAGAACGAAAAATCGAAGAACAAAAAAAGAGGGTGAAAAGTTCTACGGTTAAACAGGAATTGAAAGATAAATCTAACTTACCTTTTAATTTTTCCTTTGCAATTAAATATAATTGTATATGTGATGAAACAATAATATAACCGATATCTCCTATGCCTCAAAAGTGTGAAACATTTTGTTATGCTGCAAAAATTCAATATCTCAGCTATGCTTATATTAAGCAAAAATTGCAAAAATTCTCACTATCTAACACCAAAAGCCAATAATATTTACTTCTGCAATTTGTTAAGTCGTGTGAATTTGTCAATTTTCCAAAAATACTTTCTTCAATCGAATAATGAATGCTATTTCTAATCTTCATGGAATGAGCAACTCCTCTCTGCTTTGAAGAGTGAGTGCTGTATTTATGGTAAAATTCATTACCGTCAAGCTTGCTCTTGTTGCATATATGATTTTTCATCCTTGCTTATTTCATCACGAAAGAGATTAATTCCACGCTTCAAACTCTTCTAATTAAGGTCAAAATTTTGAAACTTAATCTCAAACATGATCCATAAAACCCAACAAAATCATTCAAATTGGGAAGAGATGGATCTCTTGGTATTGATTTTTTATCTGGCACATCCTTTCAAATTTAGGCCAAAATAAAATGTTAGCAGTATATCTGAAAAGAAAAACGAGAATATTTCGGCTTAAGTGGTCAAGGCATAAAAGATGAAGGTTTGCAGATGTGGAAACCTTCCTATTTTTCATTTTGCTATATGTTTCAACATAATAGAATTCGTGACCGATAAATTTATGTGAAATAACTTTTCACAATTTTATGCGTCTTGCCATTTCCAGAGCCTTTATTATTGGCCAAATATATTGCATGTATTTAAACTTGGCCTATATATACAAATCACACCCCCTCTCTTTTACAAAAGTTTTGTAATTGAATAATTATAACTATAATAATTAAAATTTATATAAAAATAAATTTTCCAAAATGAATTTTAAATTCTTTGAATATAAAAAGCATAAGAAGAAGAAGAAGAGTTATTAATTATATTTGTCATTTAAATTAATAATGCAATAAAAAAATAGTATGAGAAAAAAAATAAAAACTAAGATTTAACAGTGGAATATAAATCAATTAATTAATTAATTAAATTAATAAAAAGCATAATAATTAAATATAATTTTATTTTTATAAATTTATAAAAATTATGTAAGTCATTTGACAACCCACTTATATGATAATAACGCTTTAAAAGCGATATATATATATATATATATTATACCCATTTTAATAATTATTTTAAGCTCTTATCTCATGATTTCTGATCTGCAATGGTATAAATTAAGGCATCAATTTTTTTTTAATTAACCCTTAGGTGACCAGAAAAATCAGAAGATATTTATTAAAAAGCAGAAGATTCATATACAAAACTATTTGAAAAAGCAGACGAAGGTAAAATTGTTTATGTATCATATACGATACACTGGTCACGAAAGGGTAGGAATTGAAACTGAAAAAAAACAAAAAATATGTGAAAAACAAACAGTAATATAAAAATACCTAAAGCATATAAACTGCATTAGTCAAATAAAATATGGGTAAATAGGCAAAATTTATAAAAAAATAAATTAGTTTATTTGAAGCGATCATGTCAATAAAGTATTTTCGGCTTCCGCTTATATTTGAAAAAATGGTCAAATTTGCAATTTTTGAAATTTTGAAGGAATTAACGCTATTATGGAAATATTTAAAATAAATGAGTAGTATTTTTTATATCAATATCCTTTTAAGATAATATTTTATATAAAATCTAACTAGATTATTTAATTGGTTTTTTTGTTAGCAAGAAAGATAGAAAATAAAAATGTTGTTTTTCATGAAAAGTTTTTTTCAAATAGAAAAAAGTTGCTACAAAGTGAGATTTGTTATAAGATTTTTTTAGTTTCACCCAGAGCCCACGCTACCTATTAAATTTTGGGAACAAGCCCCTCCCCCTCCCAACTATTTCTCAAGCCCTCAGCTAATTTTCAAGCTCTCCTAAAAAAATTTCATTACCCTAAAAAATATGACAAACATCTAACTTTTATGATAATTTCTTTCATGAAAATGTAATCTGTATAGATATGGCTTGACAAATACATCATATGTTTTCTTTTCGCCTTGAAGCCCCCCCCCACTAAAATTTTTGCTTAGCACGGGCACTGGTTTCACCATAGAAGGGGCAACTTTTAGAGGGGAGTGAGTAAGGTTGGTTAGATACTGGGTTTCGATAACTCAAGGTCTTGGGTTCGATCCCGCATCAAGCCTAATTTCTTTATAGTTCGATAGAAGCGGCGTCATTGTGCCTTCTTGATGGAAACACCCGACTGTACCTTTGCCATAGTGTTCTTAAAACCTTATAATTAAAAACTTATAATTTATATAAAATTTTACATCCGTGAACACATTTCAACATTTTTTGCCACGTATATTTTTGTTTTTAAAGAAATTTTCTTTCGAAAGCGCTTGAAAAATGAAAGATGACTTTTTTATTGTGTTCCCATATAAACTTATTAAAATTATGAAGATTCTTTGAGTGAGAAAATAGTCATTTTGATGCTCCTTTTCTAAAATAGCGGGCATAGCTTCTCAATGCCTTATTCGAAATTCTTTGCAATGCTTCGTAACCGGTTAACCGCCAGAGTCGACTTTACAAAAATAAAATCGTCTGCGTTTATCAATGCTCTTTAATACAAATCTTCTGCTTTACATTAGATATCGTCTGATTTTTTTGGTCGTTAATGGGTTAAGCAAAATAGAGGTGCACGTGTTATAGCGCTGTTTTTGAGATTGATGTCAATTTGGATGTATATTCGTATGTAATGTAAGTATGCATTCGTATGTGTACGCATGTCTAGATATTTTTTTGTGTCAGACGTGTATTTAATACAAATAAATAGGAAAGTTTGTGTCAAGGATGTCAAAAAATGTATATGTAAATGTATGTATGTATGTATGACACATTAATGATCATTTAAGAATTGGTCAAGCACTTGTTAATCAACTATTATGCAAAATGAGTAATAAATTTGCATTCTCCAAATCAAGGGTAGAGTGGGTGCATGTGGACGCTAGATCAGATTAACATTCAAAGGTGGAATGTGAGTAAAGGTTCTTTTCTTTTTTTCTACCAATTAAAAAATATTTGCGCATAAATTTAAGTTGTTTCAATGAAAAATGTGTTCAAAATAATAAAAAATATTTGGATACAAAATGTTTTACGCTAACTCAATTTTATCTAAACAAGGTTTCAAAGATATGATGAGTTGATTTAAATCCATTTTTTCAATTTCTCTAATTTGCTTATATGCGAAAAAGGAAGGATCAATCTCATAAAATAATTCTGTTCTTCTTTATATAATGATATAAAATGGTATTTATAATCCCATTAGTTTTTCAAACTTTTTAAACGAATGAAAGTGCTATCGTATCAACGGCACTTAGAGTCTTGATTAATGGATGTATTCTATCCAATCATTGACCGCTGACTAGATCAATAGGTGCTGGAATCGTTTTCTACAATCATAATTTAAATTAAAAAAATCTATCGTTTCCGCTTACAATGATGATTGCTTAAAAATGCGTAGAATTTTTGGCCATCATGAAAAGTGTACAACAATTCGAATACGCTCCTCCACGCACATAGACATGTAAGAAAAAGGTTTCCTTTTTGCGAGGGTTAAAAAAACTTACTAGGAAATAATTATGATGTTTTAAACAAGTTATCATCCTTTCTCTCTCTCTCTATCCCTCTCCTTGGGTGCATGAGTGATGTTTTCATAATAGATAAAATTTGATGGCGTGAAAACACTTCCTGAAATAAACGCAAACGACATTTAATTGAAAATTTTCGCTTGAAGCGCTTGTATAGCAACATTCCTTGCGTTCCTTCTCTGAAATGATGCTCGTTTGCTGTTTGCAAGATTTGCAACTTTGAATCTCTAATGTTATTTCTGGCTTCTTCAAATATTGAGCATTAAAATAGCTTTATGAACGTAAAACCTTTTTATGCGCGTTTACATTCTTCCAAATTGTCATGTGCAAAATTGTGGCTATATTTTATTCTCCTGCCTCTCAAGTGTAAAGATCACTTTCAAATCGAAGAAAATTGTAGCGAGGGAACAGGATACAAATATTTTACTTGTTCTTAACGTTTTAAAAAAGAGAAATCCATCTCCTCATATTTTAGTGCAAAATATAAAGAAGTAAGACGATTATAAATTCCTGACCAAGTTAGCTACAAAGATTGCAAAATTATGAAGGGTGATTATGATGATGATGATGATGATGATGATGATGATGATGATGATGATGATGATGATGATGATGATGATGATGATGATGATGATGATGATGATGATGATGATGATGATGATGATGATGATGATGATGATGATGATGATGATGATGATGATGATGATGATGATGATGATGATGATGATGATGATGATGATGATGATGATGATGATGATGATGATGATGATGATGATGATGATGATGATGATGATGATGATGATGATGATGATGATGATGATGATGATGATGATGATGATGATGATGATGATGATGATGATGATGATGATGATGATGATGATGATGATGATGATGATGATGATGATGATGATGATGATGATGATGATGATGATGATGATGATGATGATGATGATGATGATGATGATGATGATGATGATGATGATGATGATGATGATGATGATGATGATGATGATGATGATGATGATGATGATGATGATGATGATGATGATGATGATGATGATGATGATGATGATGATGATGATGATGATGATGATGATGATGATGATGATGATGATGATGATGATGATGATGATGATGATGATGATGATGATGATGATGATGATGATGATGATGATGATGATGATGATGATGATGATGATGATGATGATGATGATGATGATGATGATGATGATGATGATGATGATGATGATGATGATGATGATGATGATGATGATGATGATGATGATGATGATGATGATGATGATGATGATGATGATGATGATGATGATGATGATGATGATGATGATGATGATGATGATGATGATGATGATGATGATGATGATGATGATGATGATGATGATGATGATGATGATGATGATGATGATGATGATGATGATGATGATGATGATGATGATGATGATGATGATGATGATGATGATGATGATGATGATGATGATGATGATGATGATGATGATGATGATGATGATGATGATGATGATGATGATGATGATGATGATGATGATGATGATGATGATGATGATGATGATGATGATGATGATGATGATGATGATGATGATGATGATGATGATGATGATGATGATGATGATGATGATGATGATGATGATGATGATGATGATGATGATGATGATGATGATGATGATGATGATGATGATGATGATGATGATGATGATGATGATGATGATGATGATGATGATGATGATGATGATGATGATGATGATGATGATGATGATGATGATGATGATGATGATGATGATGATGATGATGATGATGATGATGATGATGATGATGATGATGATGATGATGATGATGATGATGATGATGATGATGATGATGATGATGATGATGATGATGATGATGATGATGATGATGATGATGATGATGATGATGATGATGATGATGATGATGATGATGATGATGATGATGATGATGATGATGATGATGATGATGATGATGATGATGATGATGATGATGATGATGATGATGATGATGATGATGATGATGATGATGATGATGATGATGATGATGATGATGATGATGATGATGATGATGATGATGATGATGATGATGATGATGAAGGAAGGAAGGAAGGAAGGAATTATTTATTTAACGCGCAACTACATATTAAAATATAAAGGTTCAGTCACGCGATATGAGAGAATTCATATATACATGTTCAATGAGCTTATCATTCCATTGAAATTGATAAAAAAATAAGTTTTTAAATTTTTTCTAAAAATTTCCAAAGTTTCAGTTTCTTTTAAGTAGGATGGCAAAACATTCCACAATTTACATGCTTTATAGACTGGAGTTGTGTAATCACAAGTTGTTATGACAGAAAATGAGTTATTTTTTTCAATGGTGTAAGCTAAAGCACTTGGTTTCTTGTATTTCTGGCATTTGTAGACTAGAAGTATATTCTTAAAGGCAATTCTTTGTTCAATGTTCAGCCAATGAAGTTCTGGAAGAAAGTTGGTAACACTCTCATGCCTTTTTTTGCCAAGAATCAAACGAGCACAGTCATTTTGCAAAATTTGAAGTTTTCTTAGCTTAATTTTTGATAGTCCATATAAAAGAGAGTTGCAATAGTCGAATCGATTCACAACGTATGCATTAACTAACGTTTTGAGATGACTCTTTGACAGAATTTTTTTCAGCGGTCTTAAATTTTTCAAAAATATGTAGCCCTCTTTAACTTTTTTGATAATGAAAGCATCAAAATTAAGAAATTTGTCAAGTGGCACTCCAAGAATGTTTATTTCTTGTTTGATTTCAAAAACCAGTTCTCCAACTTTGATTTTTTCAAAAGAAGATTGAGAGGATGAAGTAAAAACAATTAATTGTGTTTTTTTATCATTTAGTTTCAGTCTTAATTTATTCATTTCTTTCTTCAGTTTTGAGTAAAATTCTGGAATTCTTCTGTGTAAAGTTAAAACTGAAAAATTGTCATGGAAAGGAGTGTAAATATATATATCATCCGCATATGCTAGAACTTTGAAGCCTGCATCTTTTATGAAGTCAAGAAGAACTGAAACATAGATATTAAAACAGAACGGGCCAAGCACAGAGCCTTGTGGAACCCCATGTTCTGCCTCAATAGATTTGGATAAGAAACCATCAATCGACGTACAATGCGACCTACATTCAAAGTACGAATGAAGCCAATTTAAAGCATTAGAACATAGACCAATCTTTTTTTCCATAATATTGAGTAAAATATCTCTGTCAAGAGTATCAAATGCTGATTGAATGTCTATGGCTAGAAGAAATGTATGGAGGTTTTTAGATTTATTCTGTTGTATGTCATTTACTAAAGTAAAGATCATTGATTCAGTACTGTGATGCTTTTTAAAAGCATAATTACTATCATTGTTCAAATTGTTGACATCAATATGATCAGAGAGTCTGTTGAATGCTACTCGTTCAGCAAGCTTGCTTAAAAAAGTTAAAGTTGATACAGGTCTGAAATCTTTAAGATTTTCTATATCTGCAAAGTGGTTCTTTGGTATTGGAGTAAGAACAGCTTTTTTAGTGAAAAAGAAATTTCCTTGAATAAATGACAAGTTTATGAACTTTATATAGAAAGAAAGAAAGATGTCAATGCAGTACTTTAACAGTTCAGAGTTCATATTATCATATTGGCAAGTTTTAATTTCGTGTGAAGCAACAATTTTTATAAGTTCATCTTCATTTGTTGGATGAAATTCTGCTAATAAAGGACAGTAGGTGTTTAGGATAATGAGGTTTGAGTCAGGCAAATGAAAGTTGCTCATTGTTAAACTAGTGAGAATCTCTTTTGCTTTTCTATGAAAGAAAGTATTGAAAGTATTAGCCAATTCAACTTTGTTTTCAGTAAAAGAAAAACAATCATTCTGCTTTTTTGTATTCAAGATAACTCTAACAAAGTTGTAAAGAGACTTTGTACTCATTGAAGTGTTTATTATACTTTCACAATATGTTGCTTTGTTTTTTTCAAAAAGAAGACATGTAGACTTTCTAAGAGTTTCATAGTTAATACGACTCTCATGACTACGTGTCTTTAACCACTTGTTATATTGTTTTCTTCTTCGGTTTCTCAATTTTATGAATTCAGATGTGATCCATTTTGGTCTTGACGGGATTATGCTTTTGATAACATAAGGAGCGTGGGAATTTGTGGTCTCTTCAATCAAACTCAGAAAATTTGTGAAAGCAGTTATTTCCAATATTTAAAAGTTTGGCTGATAAATCTTCTTTGAACTGATCTTTATTAAGGAGGGAGAAGTTTCTTAAAGTAATAGTTTTTCTGTGTGCCATTTGTAAAAAGAAATGACTCAAAGAAAAAAGAATAGGATAGTGATCACTAAGTTCTAAATTGCAAACTTCAGTGGTAAAATAGGATTTCAGGTGTGCATCACAGAAAATGCTGTCAAGACAGTGACCAGCAATGTGTGTCGTTTTTAGCAGTAACGGATATAATGAAAAAGCGTCAAGTAACTTCAAAAACTTTTGAGCAGGAATGTTGTGCAAGTTTTCCAAATGTAAATTAAAGTCACCCAATACAACTAAATGATAGGTAGTTGTTTTGAAGCTATGAATCATATCATAAATTTCCATTAAGAAATCAGCAAGCTTGCATTTAGTCAATTTATATATGAGAAGAAATAAAACTTTAAATGTTGAAAACTTTAGGACACATCCAATTGATTCGAATGTTTCATAACATTTTAAAACAATTTGGTTTGCTTTGATACCTTTTCTATATAGTATGGCTACGCCTCCGCCTCTTGTAGCACGGTAACAATGTTTTATTTCATAATCATTCCTAGCAAGCTGGATTATAGATGCATTTGATTCACTAGAAACCATGTTTCACAGATAAAAGCAACATCAATTTTCTTGGCTATGAAAAAATCAGTGACTTCTATAAATTTGTTTTGTAAAGAACATACATTCCATAAAATAAAATTACAAGATTTGGAGAGTTCTAGTTTTTTGAAACAGATGTAAGACAAGAAGACGTGGGAAGATTTGATATTGATTTAGAGACAAGGGCTTGCGAATCCTGAGTTTTCCCAAGTTTTTCTTGAAATAGAGGACATAATGAAGAGCTAGCATAATGATCATGCTTAATATTGTTCCTCATACAGTTAATACATTTGTGAGACTTGGCATCTTCTTTAGATACTTCACATTTGTTTGTCTCATGAGGTTCAGCGCATATTGCACAGCATGGAGAGCCAATATTTGGTCAATTTGTTTTCCAATGCCCATAATTCTGACAATAATTACACCTTTTTATAAGCTTCCAATCAAAAACACTACACTCTTGTAAGCCTACAAAAATTCTATTTTTCAAAGATATTAGTCTGTCTTTAACTTCAGCAGAGACTCTAAAAACAGCATAAAAAGAACTGTTTTTAGTTGACTTTTTAACAAAGAGACATTTAAAGTTTTCTTTTGTCAAAACCAAATCAAGATTTAAACGTTTAATGTTTTCAATTATATCAGAAGGAGAATATGAACTGTAGAGTCCAGCCACACCTACATGATAACTTTTACTGATAGGAATAATGAAAGATTTATCAAAGTTTTTCTCAAGAACAGGTAAAATTTCTTCTTTTTTGTTTCTATCATCAGGTAAGACAATACACGTATTTCCTTTTTTGTTTTTGTAGAATTTCTTGACTTTCAAACCAGAATTTACGCAATCATTTTCGAACACTTTCATTTGGGAGCTCGACAAATTTTTCTCTTCAATTATAAAAGTAGATTTTTTAGACATACTTCGATAAGGCAAGGTTTCTTTTTGTTTGAATAATGCGGCTTCAGAATATATAGCTTTACGTGAGTCAGTTAAAATTCCATTTTCAAAATTGCATGAATTAACTTTATCT